>JAKOOJ010000030.1:7327243-7437243 GCA_022577455.1 Arizona elegans
CACTTTTTTTTTTTTTTAAAAAAATCTTCCTCGCTTAGAAAGCAAAGCAATTCACTTTTCCAACCTCCTTATAATCACTACACAAGCGCTTGGTTCAATCTATTGAATTTCTCTGTCTATGGATGTGGTCCTTTATTATTTTAGAAGGGGGAAAAAGAAATTACTAGTCAGAAATTACTCCTCTGGTGTTTATTTTACTCCTTTCTTCTTGTCTCGCGTCACTCCTTCCTTGCTTTCATCTTCCTTTCCAGGGCTTATATGTGGAACAGATTTCATCTATCGGCACGCTGAACAAACACACAACTGTAGCATATCTCAGTGAACAGAAAAATTAAAATTGTCAGCATCGCAGGAATTCTGGCATTATCCATCTCCTCCCTGATAGTGAATTATGAAGAACGGTGTCATTTGGGAGTGAGGTGTGGGAAAAATAGATGTTTTCCCCATTTGAACGGAACAGATTGGAACAAAAATTTGAAGGGACCTTGGAGGTCTTCTAGTCCAACCCCGTGCCTAGGCCCTACACCACTTCAGACAAATGGTTATCCAACCTCTTCTTAAAAACTTCCAGTGCTGGAGCTTTCACAACTTCTGGAGGCAAGTTGTTCCATTGATTAATTGTTCTAACGGTCAGGAAATTTCTCCTTAGTTCTAGGTTGCTTCTCTCCTTGATTAGTTTCCACCCATTGCTTCTTGTCCTGCCTTCAGGTGCTTTGGAGAATAGCTTGACTTCCTCTTCTTTGGGGCAGTCCCTGAGATATGAATATTGCTATCATGAAATCTTCTTTCCATTAAACTAGACATACCCAATTCCTGCAACTGTTCATTGTATGTTTTGGCCTCCAGTCCCCTAATCATCTTTGTTGCTCTTCTCTGCACTCTTTCTAGAGTCTCAAGATCTTTTTTGGACCTGAAAAATTACCTGAAAACAGCCCGGAAAATGGTCTGAAAAGTGGCTCGAAAAACAGCCTGAAAAACTGCCTGAAAATGGCCGAGAAAATGGCCAAAAAACAGGTATACGTACACCGGCCAGCTGGTCTTGGTTTTTTCGTGCTCTGGCGCACTCAAAGACAAGCTGGCTGGCACGCATGCGTGTTCCAGAAACCCGAAGACCAGCTGGCCAGCATTTGCAAGCGCCCCAGCCAGCTGGTTTTTGGGTTTCCGGCAGACAGACATGCACGTGGGTTTCAGTTTGGGCACTCGGTGCTGAAGAGGTTTGCCATCGCTGGTCTAGCGTCTTCTGCAGGGGGTCGGACTAGCAATAGCCCTTAGACTTATATATTGCTTCATATATCCTTTACAGCCTCTCTAAGCAGTTTTACAGAGTCAGCCTATTGCTCCCAACCGTCTGGCTCCTCATTCTGCCCACCTCAGAAGGATGGAAGACTGAGTCAAACTTGAGCCTGGTGAGAATCGAACTGCCAACCTGCTGGCAGACAACACAAGTAGTCTGCAGTACTGCATTTTAACCACTACGTCACCGCGGCTCGACTAGAACAGGGGTCACCAACCTTTCAGACCTCAGGGACCACTAAATTCATAATTTTAAATCCCGTGGACCGCTAATATGATCTACCTAATGACCAGTTGGGTGGGCATTGCTAGATGGTCATGTGGCTGGGTGGGCATGGCCAACTCGATGACATTCACGTCGAGGGGCGCCTCGCCAGTCTCTACTCACCCCTCCCCTCCCAGCGACTCCTCGCCTCCCTACCTGAGCTTCTTAGGGCCCCAACAGGAAGCAGTTGTTGGAGCTAAGCAGCCACCAAGAGAAAGAGTTGGCAAAACAGCTCAGTTCAAATTGGATCTGACCGAGAAGAAGGCTCAGCAGAAGCACCTCACTGAGGACTACGAGTTTAGGTTTTCCAAGCAGAGGGAAGAAATGCAGGAGTGCAAGGCCAGGTACTGACACCTGGAGGCTCAGTGAGCTGAGATGGTCAGCCAGTTCCAAGCCATGATGCAATCCTCCTGGAAAAAGGCCTTCTGGTTCTTTGCCACCAGTGGCACTTCCCTCCAGCCTTCGCCCAAAGCCCCAAACCAGGAGGCTGAAGCAGACCCCTAATCAGAATTTCTGCCGTCCTCCAACCTACAGAAAAAAAACCCTGAAGGGGGAAACTCTCTGCAGCAACACAAACAAGGTTTCGATGTCGTCTCAAATAAAATAAATTGCATTTCCAAACAAATAGTCTTTGAAGACATCTTTCATTTTATTAAGCACGACAACCTGTCCCCGATTGTGGCATAGCCAACACTGACTTCCTGACCCCAAAACCTTCCCTTTCTGTTCCCCAATTCTCTGCGTCTCATTGGCCCTCTTCCTAAATCACTCTCCCCATAGCTATTACTTCAGCTCCCAGGAATGTCCCCCCCCCCATCTCATCTCCTAGGGGATATTATCTTCAGGGAAAATAAGTAGGTGAGAAGTCAAGTGTCCTCTTGCCAGCTGCCCCCTCTTCTCCTTCTTATGTCAGCACTAGAATAAATGCAGGTCGAAGTGCTGACACATTCATTGCACGTATCTGTCACAGGGGCCGTAGTTTGAGGACCCCTGATTTAGTGCAACATACAAAATGCAAATAATTTTTCTGCGGACCACCAACATTTTCTCGCGGACCACCAGTTGGCGACCGCTGGACTCGAAGACCTCCAAAGTCCCTTTCAGCTCTATTCTCACTCAGCAAACACTCCGTCCTCACTGTGTTAGAAGAGTCACCCAACTCCATTACAGCCTGTTGAACTCATTCCGTCTTGTTGATTTATCAGGAGGAGGATAGTTAAGTTCTCAAGCGTGGCCAGGCAGAATTGCTCCTGTGCATTTGAAGGCCCCATAAAGGGATTTTATGTTTCATATCATTGAGGTAGACTGACCCCTTGCTCTGTTTCGCTCTCTTCTGTTGAGTTATCATTCATTACCGGTGACTCCCTGCTCCATTAACTACCTGGATTTCTTTCTTCGCCACTTTTTTTTAAAAAAAAAAAACCTTTCCCCTCTGTAAAATTGAATTAAGCTTTTCTGAAAAGGAAAAGCTATTTTCAGGACGAGGAAGGAAAGATCCCTGGATAACTTAAAAGGAAACAAAAAATGGCTCTGTGTATTTAAAAGAATAAATTGAGAAGGTTTGTGCCTTCGGGTCATTTTCGACTCCTGCTATCTGCCTGGAGTTTAACAGATCTAACGGAACACTTCTACAGAATACTACAGCTGGAAAGGACTTTAGAGGACTTCTAGTCCAACCCCCTGCTCAAACACGAGACCCTGTACTATTTCAGACAAATGGTTGTCCAATCTCTTCTTAAAAACCTCCAGTGATGCACCCACAACTTCTGGAGGCAAGTTGTTCCACTGGTTAATTGTTCTCACTGTCAGGAAATTCCTCCTTAGTTCTAAGTTGCTTCTCTCCTTGATTCCACCCATTGCTTCTCGTCCTGCCCTCAGGTGCTTTGGAGAATAACTTGACTCCCTCTTCTTTGGGGCAGCCCCTGAGATAGTGGAAGGCTGCTATCATGTCATCCCTAGTCCTTCTTTTCATTAAACTAGACATACCCAGTTCCAGCAACCGTTCTTGTTATACCAGGGGTGTCAAACTCAAGGCCTGCAGAGGTGTTTAAAACTGGCCCCCTGGTAATAGCAAAGGACCAGCCCGTGGTGCCTCTGGCAGCCAAAATGGGACAGGAGAGGGGGCGCATACAGCTCTGGTGCAATCCAGTTTTGGCCTGGACAGCCTCCTGCAAAACTTTGCTGGTCCAAGGCAGAGGAGAGGAGAGCAGTGGAAATCTATGGGCCGGTCCTTGGGATGGAAGAGCAACCGCTGCTAACGAAGCCCCACCCTAGCTCTGGGGATAAAAGGCAGGGGATGGAGATGAATAGGTGTGGCAGACAACTATTCATCTCCCTGCCAGTCCATCACTAATAGCCTGCACTTCCAAATCCTGTCTGGAAATTATCAGAATTCTTCTTGGAATCTGCACCGCCTCCTGAGCTTCTCTCTCTCTCTCTCTCTCTCTCCCTCTCTCTCTCTCTCTCTCTCTCTCTGCTGTTGGAAGAAAGCGAGCACACAAGTGGTGGGATTCAAAGCCTTGGTAGTACAGTGGTCTAAAGCACCCTGTTATTAAGACCAGCTGCCTGCAATTACTGCAGGTTCGAATCTCGCCAGGCTCAAGGTTGACTCAGCCTTCCATCCTTTCTAATGTAGGTGAAATGAGGACCCAGTTTGTGGGGGCAATAAGCTGACTTTGTATAAATATACAAAAGGATGAAGGCTATTGCTTAGCGCATTGTAAGCAGCCCTGAGTCTCCGGAGAAGGGTGGCATATAAATCAAATTTAAAAAAATAATAATAATCATTTAATAATTGGTTTGCTGCCCTAATGACCGACTGGATGAGCTGACCCCCCTGGCGCCCCCTTTTGGGCTTAGTAGGCCTCCCTGCAAGCCTCCTGGGACCAAAAACGGGCTGTGGGGGGGGGCTCACCGCACCCCCGGTGCCTTGTTTTGGGCCTAGTAGACCTCACCTGGGAGCCAAAATGGGGTGTGTGGGGGCTCCTGGAAGGGGCGGGGAAGGGAGGGGGTCACCTAGCAATTTAACTACTGGTTCGCCCAAATTGGCTCAAACCGGATGAATCCCACCACTGGAGTGTACCTTCCAGGACTTCCTTTGCAAGTGTGGGAAGAAAGAGAGAGAGAATCCTGGTGTTCAAGGGGAAAGGGAGCGAGCATCACTTTCCACAGGACTTAAGAGCAGGGGTGAAATCCAGCAGGTTCTGACAGGTTCTAGAGAACCGGTAGCGGAAATTTTGAGCAGTTTGGAGAACCGGTAGCGAAAATTTTGAATAGTTTGGAGAACCGGCAAATACCATCTCCAGCTGGTCCCCCACTCCTGGGGTGGGAATGGAGATTTTGCAATATCCTTCCCCCAGGAGTGGGGAGGGAATGGGAATTTTGCAATATCCTTCCCCCCTGGAGTGGGGAGGGAATGGAGATTTTGCAATATCCTTCCCCCAGGAGTGGGGAGGGAATGAAGATTTTGCAATATCCTTCCCCCAGGAGTGGGGTGGAAATGGAGATTTTGCAATATCTTTCCCCCTGGAGTGGGGAGGGAATGGAGATTTTGCAATATCCTTCCCCCAGGAGTGGGGAGGGAATGAAGATTTTGCAATATCCTTCCCCCAGGAGTGGGGTGGAAATGGAGATTTTGCAATATCCTTCCCCCAGGAGTGGGGAGGGAATGGGAATTTTGCAATATCCTTCCCCCCTGGAGTGGGGAGGGAATGGAGATTTTGCAATATCCTTCCCCCAGGAGTGGGGAGGGAATGAAGATTTTGCAATATCCTTCCCCCAGGAGTGGGGAGGGAATGGAGATTTTGCAATATCCTTCCCCCAGGAGTGGGGAGGGAATGGAGATTTTGCAGTATCCTTCCCCTGCCATGCCCACCAAGCCACGCCCACCAAGCCACACCATGCCCACTAAGCCACGCCCACAGAACCGGTAGTAAAATATTTTGGATTTCACCACTGACTTACAGACTTCGTAGCCTGCTGTGAAAACGCAGCTGCTGGCACTCCTAAGAAAGGGAACATTTCAGTAACTACAAAGGGCTTGTCGGATTTGGGAACTGGATCAAAACACTTTTTTCCCACTTTCTCTCCCCTATTCCCCTTGCACCCTGGACATGAACTCTTTCAACTCCTACCCTCAAAACGACGCTATAGGGCACTGGACACCAGAACAACTAGACACAAGGACAGTTTTTTCCCAAACGCCATCACTCTGCTAAACAAATAATCCCCTCAACACTGTCAAACTATTCACTAAGTCTGCACTACTATTAATTTTCTCATCGTTCCCACCATCCATCTCCTTCCACTTCTGGCTGTATGACTAATTTTGTGGCTTGCATCCTTACGATTTAAATTGATATTGATTGTTTCCGGATTGCTTATTTGTACCCTATGACTATCATTAAGTGTTGTACCTTATGACTCTTGACGAACGTATCTTTTCTTTTATGTACACTGAGAGCGTATGCACCAAGACAAATTCCTTGTGTGTCCAATCACACTTGGCCAATAAAGAATTCTATTCTATTCTCTTCTATTGCGCAGGCATCTTGTCCTCGATGCTTGTGGGTACCCTTTCTGCCTGAATTATTCACGTAGGTACCTGCTCTCCAGTTGTTTAGCTTGCTGGGTATTAGCTGGGTGGGAGGCAGTTTTTCTGGCAGATCAGTGGTTGAGTCATGCAAGAGGTTTTGATTCTGTGCGACTCTCTTTACACGCTCACACGGACCCACACACACAAAAAACCCTAGCACAGAAGTGTTCCCACTGCAAACTTTAAGGCTCTCCATTCTATAAATGGCCTTGACATTTTTCCTCGGCTAATTGATTCAAAAAAAAAAAAAAGAGGAAGATGGAAAGGGAGTGAGGAATAATTAGGGACGGTTCTTTTCTTTCTTTTTTGTTTTGTTTTTTTTTTCTTTTAATGTTGCTAAGGTACTTTTCAACGGATCTTTTGGAACGCGTTTTTTTGCCACGGACCAACACCCCCGGCAAGGAAATTTGTGGAAGAGAATGTCAATCGGTGGGAGGGAAACCGGGCTGAAGTTTAATAAATAGCTCTAGAAGTGGGAAAGTGGATTGTGCACCTTCTCCTTGAGGAAAACATATTTTTACATCTTGAAGAAAAGTTCAGGAGCCTAGAAAAGAAATCCATCGCCTTCTTATGGGTAAAAAAATTATGTTTGTGTGGTGGGAGTTAGAAGAAGGAGAGAGAGGTGGGATTAACACAGTGAGGAGGAGGAGGAGATGGAGGGGTGGAGGAAAAGCAGAAGGGGAAGAGTGGCGCAGCAGACTAAAGTGCTGTTAAGTAGCACCAGTTGCCTGCAATTACTGCAAGTTCAAATCTCACCAGGCTCAAGGTTGACTCAGCCTTCCATCCTTCCGAGGTAGGTAAAATGAGAACCCGGTTTGTGGGGGCAATAAACTGACTTTGTATAAAATAGAACACCGCTTTGGGGGGGGGGGGGCGAAAGCCCTACTAAGCAGGTAGATACAAAAGTATGAAGGCTATTGCTTAACGCATTGTAAGCCGCCCTGAGTCTCTGGAAAAGGGCGGCATATAAATCGAACCAATAAATAAATAATAAATAAAATAAAGGGGATTTTGAGGTCCTTGGTGCTCCCTGAGCTTGGTGATTTGCTGTCAGACTTTTAACTATCCAACTAGGTAGCATTATCAGAACTAGAAGGGAGTGGTGTTTGCGAGGAGGAGGAGGAGGAGGAGGAGGAGGAGTTGTTTAGAAGACAGTAACTCAACTTCCCAAAGAAGCATCTTGTCTTAAGCTGGGATAGCTACATTTGAAGAAGAGTTTGAAACTGGAGAATCGACTATAAAATCGAAATGCATAAGGACCAATCTGGGAGAAGAAAATGTCAAGAGAAAAAGTTCCGATCCAGCCCACTCCTTGATATTTCCAACCGCAAACCAGTTTCTTTTTCCATTGAAAAAAATATCATTTGAAGGGCATTCTATAACGGAAAGGCTAACACTGCCCATGTGTCTCAGAAGGGTTTTTTAATCGGCAGAGAATTATTGACTCCCGGGACTTTGAGAATTTGTTCCACGTTTCATAGAGTGGCAGTTTTCACAGAATAAGAGAATAACAGAGTTGGAAGGGACCTTGAAGATCTTCTAGTCCAACCCCCTGCTCAAGCAGGAGGCCCAATTCTGGTTGTCCAATCTCTTCTTAAAAATTTTGAGTGTTGGAGCACCCAAAACTTTTGAATGCAAAAAAACAGTTCCACTGATTAATTGTTCTCACTACCAGGAATTTTTTCCTTAGTTCTAGGTTGGTTCTCTTCTTGATTAGTTTCCATCTGTTGCGTCTTGTTCTACCTTCAGGTGCTTTGGAGAATAGGTTGATCCCCCTCTTCGCTGTGAAAGCCCCTCAAATGATAAGCTCAAGATCCAGATGGATCTTGACAGACTTGAACCCTGGGCCCTATCTAACAAAATGAAATTCAACGTAGAGAAAAGCAAAGTCTTACATTTAGGCAAGAAAAATCAAAAGTACACACATAGACTGGGAGAAACCAGACTTAATAGCAGGAAATGTGAGAGGGATCTTGGAGTCCTAATGGACAACCAATTAAATATGAGCCAACAGTGAGTGGCGGCAGCCAAAAAAGCCAATGCAATCGTAAGTTGCATTAACAGAGAGATACAATCAAGATCAAGTGAGGTACTAATACCACTCTATAAAGCCCTAGTAAGACCACACCTAGAGTACTGCATCCAGTTTTGGTCACCACACTATAAAAAAGACGTTGAGACTCTAGAAAGAGTGCAGAGAAGAGCAACCAGGATGATTAGGGGACTGGAGGATAAAACATACGAACAACAGTTGCAGGAACTGGGCATGGCTGGTCTAGTGAAGAGAAGGACCAGGGGAGACATGATAGCAGTCTTCCAATATTTGAGGGGCTGCCACAGAGAGGAAGGGAGTCAAGCTATTTTCCAAGGCACACAAAGGCCAGACAAGAAATAATGGATGGAAACTGGTCAAGAAGAAAATCAACCTAGAAATAAGGAGAAATTTTCTGACAGTGAGAACAATCAACCCATGGGACAGAAGTTGCCTTCTGAAGTTGTAGGAGCTTCTTCACTTGAGGCTTTCAAGAAGAGACTGGACTGCCATCTGTCAGAAATGATGTAGGGTCTCCTGCTTGGGCAGGGAGTTGGACTAGATGACCTACAAGGTCCCTTCCATCTCTGTTATTCTGTTAAATCTGTTAAATGTTGGAAGACAGTCCGTCTGCTGACTCTTATCTGACCATCAACTAGTCTCCTCCTTTTCCTGTCCCTTCAGGACATTCTCACCATTACAAGATCACACTTTGCAGAACTTCTGTTTTGGTCCCTGATCCTTTGTTGCCAATGTCCACACAATATTTCCTCTTTGAGTCCAGTTCCACGTTCAAATCTTCTGTAGGAAGACTTGGCTTGGCAAAGACCTGAAACTTATTTCTCCAACAGGGTCTGAATTGGGTCCCTTGGTTTTGCTTCTGCCTGGTTCTTCCTCCCGCTCTTCTTCAGATGAAGACGATGAGTCCAGCTCGGCCCGGGATCAATCCCGCTTGTGATCTTGCAGGACTTCAGAGAAGTGGAATCAATTTCTTCAGTCCTTGGAGGGAGACAGCAGGAATCCACTTCAGACCACAACCAGCAACAACTGCACAAGGTATATAAAGATATATCTGTTGCTAGGCAACCAATCCCTACTCAAACGAGTGTCCCATAAATTACCTTAATGTAAAGATATGCTCTCCATACACGTCTCTTGTCCCTCAGAAAACACTGCCTGGCAAAGATGCACAGAATCCGTAGGCCACCTGAGATGTTGGCACAAGCTAACATCTCTCTCAAGGTTTCCCTAAGACGCACAGATAAACCCTCTTCCCTCCGCCATCCTGGTTTTCTTTTTAGGGAAGGCTGATCATGGAAACTGTGACCACCCCAAATTGGTCCATGTTTCTGACTTGACCTCGTCTATAATATGTACATCTGTTGTGTAACAGAGGGTTCTTCTTCAGCTTTTTAAAGGGAGGGGAGGAGGAGGAGGAGGAAGAAGGACAGAAATGGAGATGGAGGTGAAGGAGGAGGAGGAGGAGGAGAGGGAGAGGAGGGGAAGTGGAGGAGGAGGAGGAAGGACAGAAATGGAGATGGAGGTGGAGGTGGAGGAGGAGGAGGAGGAGGAGGAGGAGGAGGAGGAGAGGGAGAGGAGGAGAAGTGGAGGAGGAGGAGGAAGGAAAGAAATGGAGATGGAGGTGAAGAAGGAGGAGGAGGAGGAGGAAGGACAGAAATGGAGATGAGGTGGAGGTGGAGGAGGAGGAGGAGAAGAGGAAGAGGAGAAGAGGAGGAGGAGGGGAAGAGGAGGAGGAGGGGAAGAGGAGGAGACGAGGAGGAGGAGGAGGGGAAGAGGAGGGGAAGAGGAGGGGAAGAGGAGAAGAGGAGGAGGAGGAGGGGAAGAGGAGGAAGAGGAGAAGGGGAAGAGGAGGAGTTGAGGAGGAGGAGGGGAAGAGGAGGAGGAGGAGGAGGAGGAGGAGAAGCAGAAGCAGAAGAACAAGAACAAGAAGAAGAACAAGAAGAAGAACAAGAAGAAGAAGAAGAAGAAGAAGAAGAAGAACAAGAAGAAGAAGAAGAACAAGAACAAGAACAAGAAGAAGAAGAAGAAGAAGAAGAAGAAGAAGAAGAAGAAGAAGAAGAAGAAGAAGAAGAAGAAGAAGAAGAAGAAGAAGAAGAAGAAGGAGGAGGCTGCTTTTGTGTGCACACCACAGACATCAGGTTTCAAAAAGCATTAACACATACAATTGAGAAAAATTTTCAGCGTTCAGGCACAAAACGTAGGAAGGCTGAGCACCGAAATTTACATTCTTTCTCATTAACGCCTGCTTGCACAATGCTAATTGGGAAAGCAACAAAAATACATCTTTCTTTTTTCAAAACAATTAGCCTTCTGATTTTTTTTTTCAGACCAATTGTTTTTGTGTGTTTATTGCTCCCTTTTGTAGGAAACCCCCCACTATTATAGGCACCTCATTTTCACTGATTGGTTAACCATCCTTTGCCCGCCTGCCACAGGATGGCACCCAGGATGGTTCAATAGAAAATTAATTATTATAATTAATACACACATGTGGAGCTTCGCTAACACAAGAGCACCGACACCTTGCAGTCTGCAATTACCTAATGGAGAGGAACTCAAGATACGAAGAGCAAGATTTGTTAAATAGTGTCAATGCAGAGATGAGGCTTCCTTAACACCCCCATTTATGCAGGTGTTAAGCTTAACGTCAGTCCTGGAAGCCATCTTCTGCACTGGACCTTCAGGCTTGCCACATTTAGTGCTGTGGAAAACTGGGAGGGTGGATTGTAAGGAGCCAGGGTGATATGTAGTCATAATAACATTCCTTTCTCAGAGAGTCAAGGACATCTTGCCCTGCACCTGGAGTGGCGTGACTGGGAGGCATCTCCAATTGGGTCGGTACATTGATTGGACCACATGATGGACATGTGGGCACAGGGGAAGACCTGGATTTTCTTTTGGGTGGGGAAAACTTGGAAGCTTTCAGATTCGGGTTTTCCCAGATGTGCCAATATGACATCTCTAATAAAGTGGAACTTTGAGGAACTTCTAAGACTCGGAGTCTTCTTTCGTTTGGGGGGGGGTGTTACTTGGAACCCTTACACATAATTTAAAACTGGGAGATAGTACAGTTAGCCCTCGATTTACGACCACAATTGAGAGCCCGAAATTTCTGTCGTTAAGCAAAGACACGTGTTAAGTGAATCCCCCCCACCATTTTATGACCTTTCTTGCCACAGCTGTTTAAGTGAACCATTGCAGTTGATAAGTTAGTGACACTCTGGCTTCTTCACTGACTTTGCTCATCAGAAGATATTTCTGGACCCTGAGCTTGTCTTCTGGACTGTTGGCTGTTCCTGCCAGCTTTAGTGTCATCTGCAAATTTGATGAGTTCCCCATCTATCCCCTCATCTAAATCATTGATGAAGATTTTGAAGAGTATCAGATGAAATATTAATACTACTTTATAATGCCTTGGTAAGGCCACACTTGGAATACGGCATCCAGTTTTGGTCGCCACGATGTAAAAAAGATGTGGAGACTCTAGAAAGAGTGCAGAGAAGAGCAACAAAGAGGATTAGGGGCCTGGAGACTAAAACATCTGGAATTGGGTATGTCTAGTTTAAAGAAAAGAAGGACCAGGGGTGACATGATAGCAGTGTTCTGATATTTCAGGGGATGCCACAAAGAAGAGGGAGTCAAATTATTCTCCAAAGCATCTGAAGGCAGGACAAGAAGTGATGGGTGGAAACTAATCAAGGAGAGAAGCAACCTAGAACTAAGGAGAAATTTCCTGACAGTGAGAACAATTCATCAGTGGAACAACTTGCCTCCAGAAGTTGTAGGTGCTCCATCATTGGAAGTTTTTAAGAAGATGTTGGATAACCATTTGTCTGAAGTTGTGTAGAGTTTCCTGTCTAAGCAGGAGGTTGGACCAGAAGACCTCCAAGGTCCCTTCCAACTCTGTTATTCTATTCTATACTGGGCCTAAAATGGAGCATTGTGGTACCCCACTGCTTTGTTGTTAGTTGCAAATTCATGTCTGATCCATCATGACCCCATGGACAGTGTTCCTCCAGGCCTTCCTGTCCTCTACCATCCTCTGGAGTCCATTGAAGCTCACGCCGACTGCTTCAGTGACTCCATCCAGCCACCTCGTTCTCTGTCATCCCGTTCTTCTTTTGCCCTCCATCGTTCCCAGCATTAGGCTCTTCTCCAGTGAGTCCTTCCTTCTCATTAGGTGGCCAAAGTATTTGAGTTTCATCTTCAGGATCTGACCTTCTAGAGAGCAGTCAGGGTTGATCTCCTCTAGGACTGACCAGTTGGATTGCTTTGCAGTCCAAGGGACTCGCAGGAGTCTTCTCCAGCACAGTACTTACTTCCGCTGCTTACTTCCCTCCATTTACCTATATATACCATGTTCACTGGGTTGATTATTGTGAATCATGAAATCTGCAGGTGTTGGATTCCGGGAATAGTTCTCTTTTCTTGTCAATAAATTCATGTCAAATCTCAGCATTCCTGGTTCAGAGCAATCCGTGCCTAAAATAAACCACAGCTAGATACCATCCCAAAATGATGTGATAATGGACCTCGTTACTGAACCCTTACAGATGTTTGGCTATTTGTGATCCAACGAGAACAACAACAACAAGGACTGTTAGGATCAGGCATCCCAATGCAATTGTGTTTTCCTTTGCACATGAATATGGAACAATGTGAATGCATAGTATCTTGGAGTCTTGTGGCTCCAGCGTAGCACTGTGAAGCCATTGGGTCCTATGGTTGCCAACCAAATTTCTGAAGAATAGAATGTAAGGATTGGGTTGGGGAAGGAAGGGAGGGAGGGAGGGAGAGAGGGAGGAAGGGAGGAAGGGAGGAAGGGAGGGAGGAAGGAAGGAAAGAAGGGAGGAAGGAGATTGGTGGATGGGTGGAAGAGTGAATGAAATGGATGGATGGATGGATGGATGGATGGATAAAAGGGAGGATGGGAGAAAGGGGTGAATGGGTAAGATAAGGAAGGGAGGGAGGAAGGGAGGGAGGGAGGGAAGTGTTGTGACTTAGGCTTACTGAGTCATTACAATACACAATTAGTCCCAAATAAACCTATTTTATTGTAACAGCTGAGAATTATGTTCATTCCCAACTGAGTCTCAATTAGTTGCAAAAAAAGTCCTTCAGAAGAAGTCCTTCAGGATAATCACCAACCTTTATCTTCTTTGCCACGTTGCCAAAGGCCTTACTTGGCAAAGCCCCACGGAGTTCAGAAACAAACAAGAGATGCCGACTGGAAACAGAGTTAGCAACGTTGCTTTTCTGCAAAAGGTCCAAGTGCCTTTGTTTCTCTTTTAAGCCTTATGGGAGGGCCAATCACCTCCTGGCCTTACTTGGGAAGATAAGTAGAACGGGGGGGGGGGGGAATCAGCTGTGGCACACAAACTTGGGAACTTTTTTAAAAAAAATTTTAAAGCATTTTTTACTACCAGTTAGGGCGAATAGGTAGTAAAAAAATGCTTTAAAAAAGTAAAAAAAAAGAAAAAAAGGTTCCCAAGATCACAGTTTGCCGCGCGATCTTCAGAACCTTTTATTTTATTTTTTAAAAACATTTTTTTACTACCTATTTGCCCGAACCGGTAGTAAAAAATGTTTAAAACATTTTTTTTGAAAAAACTTCCAACGATTGCCTGTTGCTAAGCTGATCATTGGAACTTTTCTTTTATATTTTTTTACTACCAGTTCGGCAAACCAGTAGCATTTTTTACTACCAGTTCATGCGAACCAGCCTGAACCGGTAGCATTTCACCTGATTTTTTCCCTGCAATTTGGAATCAGATGCCAGTTATGCAGATAAATTCAGTGGTGGGATTCAACTGGTTCATATCACTTCGGCTGAACCGGTTGTTAAATTGCTGGCTGGCCGCTCCCCACCCCGTCCCTTCCAGAAGTCCCCACGCACCCCATTTTGGCTCCCAGGGAAGTGCAAGGAGGCCTACTAGGCCCAAAACGGGGCGCATGGGACTGTGGTGTGCCCCCCCCCAACAGCCCATTTTTGCTCCCAGGGAGTTGCAAGGAGGCCTATTACGCCCAAAACAGGTTACCGGGGGGGGGGGTGCGGCAAAGCCCCCCTATGGCCTGTTTTTGCTCCCAGGAGGGTGCAGGAGGCCGAGTGCTGCCTGTCACATCCCCTGGCCACGCCCACCATGGCCACGCCCACCGATCCGATCATTAGGGCAGAGAACCGTTGTTAAATTATTCTAACCCCATTACTTGATAAATTGGTGGGAAATCCCTTGTTCACAGTCAGCTTTGCAGTGAAAAACAAGAGGAAGGAGAAGCAACCTCATTATCACACATTTAAATATAGTTATTTTCTTTCACAGTTTTTTTTCCACTCCAGAGTCTTCAGAGAGGAGCCACCGGTTAGCCACTGATTTGAAACAATTTTAAATTTTATTTAATTTCCTCCCCGCCATTCCTTTATCAGACAAATCAGACAAAAAGGATTCAAAAGAAAAAAGCCCGGCAACTTAATGAATCATACACATTCATTTGCAATACTTTTTTTTCCATTCAGTTAAATTAGATTTGCCAGAAAAAAAGGTTAGAGGGCAATAGAGGATGACCAAGAATTTTGGCTGGATCCATTTGCTAAAATTCTCCTTGTTCCTAGCTTAACTCAGAAAAAAAAGAAAATTAACAAAGCAGAGTCCCAAAGGTGATTTTTCAAGACGCAACTGGACTTTGCAAACTCCTTTGTAATGAATTTGTTCATTTATTTGTTAATGTAGGGTAGGGATCTCCAGACTTAACAACCTTAAGACTTGTAGACTTCAACTCCCAGAATAAATATTGACAATAGAACAATAGAATTGGAGAGTTCCAATTCCAGAGTTGGAAGCAGGGGTGCTTATTCAACAGGTTCTGACAGGTTCTGGAGAACCAGGAGCGGAAATTTTGAGCAGTTCGGAGAACCGGCAAATACCACCTCTGGCTGGCCCCAGAGTGGGGAGGGAATGGGGATTTTGCAATATCCTTCCCCCTGGAGTGCAGTGGAAGTGGAGATTTTGCAGTACCCTTCCCCTGCCATGCCCACCAAGCCACACCCACCAAGCGATACCCACAGAACCGATAGTAAAAATATTTGAATTCCACCACTGGTTGGAAAGGATCTTGGAAGTCTTCCTCTGCTTAGGCAGGAAACTCTACACCAGTTCGGACAAATGGTTATCCAACATCATCTTAAAAACTTCCAGTGTTGGAGCATTCACAACTTCTGGAGGCCAGTTGTTTCACAGATTAATTGTTCTCACTGTCAGGAAATTTCTCCTTAGTTCTAAGTTGCTTCTCTCCCTGATTAGTTTCCACCCATTGCTTCTTGTTCTACCCTTGGGTGCTTTGGAGAATAGCTTGACTCCTTCTTCTTTGTGGCAGCCCCTGAGATATGGGAACACTGCTATCATGTCTCCCCTGGTCCTTCTTTTCATTAAACTAGACACACCCAGTTCCTGCAACCGTTCTTCATATGTTTTAGCCTCCAGTCCCCCAATCATCTTTGTTTCTCTTATCTGCACTCTTTCCAGAGTCTCAAATCCTTTTTTATATCGTGTGGACCAAAACTGAATGCAATATTCCAAGTGTGGCCTTATTACCAAGGCCTTATAAAGTAGTATTAACCCTTCACGTGATCTTGATTCTATCCCTCTGTTTATGCAGCCCAGAACTGTGTTGGCTTTTTTGGCAGCTGCTGCACACAGCTGGCTCATATCTAAATGGTTGTCCACTAGGACTCCAAGATCCCTCTCATAGTTACTACTATTGAGCGAGGTACCACCTATACGGTACCTGTGCATTTTGTTTTTACCTAGTAAATATATCTCAGGTTTCCACTGGAGGTCCACATTAGTAATTTCCTTAATCCAATTCCTAATCCTTCTCCAATACCTCTTTGCCATTATACAAGTAAACCATTGATGGAAATATGTACCTCTGGTTTTCCCACATTTCCAACATAACTCTGATGCACCCGGAAACATTTTAGCAATTCTTGCTGGTGGGAGGTGCCACCTATACAACTTTTTATATGTGTTTTCCTTGAAAGACGTTGCCATAGTCATTTTAATATTTTCCCCCCACATTTGTTGCCATTTTTCTAGGGGGATTGAGCACCCAAAATTCCTCCTCCAGGCACTCATAGTGTCTTTTACAACCTCCTGTCCTATCATTCGCTCAAGCAATTGTGCATACATTTTGGTTATGTATTTATGGTCCTCTCCCAATAATATACTTTATCAAAACTCTGTTCCATCACATATATCCCGTAATTATCTCTATCTCTCCTGTAACGAGATTGAACTGTAGCATAGGTCCACCAATCTAGCCTAATTCCTTTATCAACCAAATCTCCTCTAGACCTTAATATCCCTTGGGCATCCACAAGATCTTTATATCTAAAAATATTATCCTGTTTAAGAGTTGTTAGGTATGTCATCGCTTCTATTGCTGAGAACCAGGTTGGAATCTTGGTATAAAATTTTCCTCTAATTATGTCCCAGGTTTCCAGCAATATTCGCCTTAGATAATGTCTCTTGAAATACTTATTCTGTTGAACTTTCTCTCTCCATAGCAGTGCATGCCATCCGTGTTGTAGGTCGTGTCCTTCTAAATCTAATAAAGACCTCCTCTTCAATAACACCCAATCCTTCATCCAGGCTAGCAGTGAAGCTCGATAATATAGTTCCCAGCAGGGGAGACCGAAGCCCCCCCGCTCATTTGATGTGATCGATCACACATGACCCATCACAAGATCTTCACCTGACCTGACCTCACCTGCTGTAACCTCCCCATCATAAGACCCATCACAAAACCCTCACTTGACACCCCCACACCTGACTCATCACAAGATCCATTATGTACAGCTGACGATACTCAGCTGTACATCTCCACCCCGGACCACCCCAACGATGCCCTTGAAGTGATGTCCCGGTGCCTGGAGGCCGTGCAGGTCTGGATGGGAAGGAACAGGCTCAGGCTCAACCCATCCAAGACTGAGTGGCTGTGGTTTCCGACGTCCCGATATAATCAGTTGACGCCATCGCTGACTATTGGGGGCAAATCGCTGGCCCCCACGGAGAGGGCTTGCAACTTGGGCGTCCTCCTGGATTCACAGCTGTCTTTAGAAGAGCACTTGACGGCCGTGACCGGGAGGATTTTCCATCAGGTCCGCCTGATTCGCCAGTTGCGTCCCTTTCTGGATCGGGACTCCTTAAACACGGTCACTCATGCCCTCGTCACTTCCTGCCTGGACTACTGTAACACTCTCTACATGGGGTTCCCCTTGAGGAGCACCCGGAGGCTCCAACTGGCACAGAGTGCGGCCGTGCAGGTGGTTATGGGAGCGACATGGCGCTCCCATATAACACCTCTCCTGCGCAAGCTGCACTGGATCCCGGTGGTCTTCCGGGTGCGCTTCAAGGTTTTGGTTACCACCTTTAGAGCACTCCATGGCTTAGGGCCTGGTTATTTACGGGACCGCCTCCTGCCGCAAACGGCCTCCCACCGGCCGGTACGCTCTCACAGAGAGGGACTCCTCCGGGTGCCATTGGCCAAACAATGTTGACTGGCGGCCCCCAGGGGGAGAGCCTTCTCTGTAGGGGCACCTACTATCTGGAACGAGCTCCCCCCGGAGATACGGAGGATCTCGGATCTACGCACCTTCCGCCGCGCTCTCAAGACCTTTTTATTTTACCAGGCTGGTCTGGCCTAACCTCTCCTATTCTTTTTTAATGTAAATTTTAATGTAAATTTTAATTTGTTCTTAACCTGGGGTTTTAAATTTGTCTTGGGCTAAATTGATTTAATTCAATTTTACTTCTACTCTTAAATTTTTGTATTCTATGTGTTTTATCTTGTGCCTGTTCACCGCCCTGAGTCCTTCGGGAGTAGGGCGGTATATAAATCAAATAAAATAAATAAAAATAAAAATGACACCCTCACCTGACGTGAACCTCACCTGATGTGACCTCCCCATCACAACTGACCACACAAAGCCCTTATAAACAGAAGAACAGCCACATCGACATCCCCTAAATTCTGATGATGTTACTTAGCCTGGTAATGAGATGTTTGGAAACAAACCCAAAAGCTTTGGGAACAAACCTCTGCTCTCCCACACTGTTGTGACCTAGGCTTACTGAGTCATTACAAGACACAATTAGTCCCAAAAAAATATATTTTATTGTAACAGCTAAGAATTACGTTCATTCCCAGCTGAGTCCCAATTAGTTGCAAAAACAAGTCCTTAGGAAGAAATCCTTCGGGGTAATCACCAACCTTTATCTTCTTTGACACCTTGCCAAAGGCCTTACTTGGCAAAGCCCCACAAAGTTCAGAAACAAACAAGGGATGCCAACTGGAAACAGAGTTAGCAATGTTGCTTTCCTGCAAAAGGCCCAAGTGCCTTTGTTTCTCTTTTAAGCCTTATGGGAGGGGCCAATCATCTCCTGGCCTTACTCCTGAGTCATCCCCTTTGCTTTAGCTGCTCTTGCCTTCTGGCAGCTCTGCGCATGCATGCACTAGGAACAGGCTCCTCCTGTTCCTCTGCCTCTCTGCTATCTGACTCTGGGGGCTCTGGAGTCCGTGCATCACTCCCAAATGGCCCTGGCCCCATTTCTGCCTCCGACACAGAGCCCTCGTCCAGCCCTTCCCCAGACTCCAGGACTGACCCATGTTCCTCCCCAGCCTCCTCACTGTCTGACTCCGCTACCAGCTCCACAGGCTGCTGGTGGACCACAACACATACTTCTTTGACACATACTTTCAAACATTTATGTGTTCCCCCAACATCTAATAATGGAAATCACGAATAATTTTATAACTGTTTTAATGAAAATAACTTCAAAAGAATTCCATGCCTTGCCACACAACCTGAGAACAAACCAAAGCAACACACTTTTTTTCTTGACCAAATGTACAACAATATTTATGCAAATGTACAGATTTTCTCCACCAAACCCCCATGGTTACCTTGTGCAGGAAAAAGAATTAATTGGTTTTGGCTTTTGTTCTCCTAAATCCAGCTCTTCTGACCAGCTGAGGTTCCTCCACAAACTGTGGCACAAAAGGGAGATACAATTATTTTAGAGTCGAGTGCTTTTTAAAAGACGTATCGTTTCTAAATCACTTTAAACAACCAAAATACATTGCAGGATCAGATAGAAGATCAGCAGCAAAGTTCAAATTATTTCTGGGCTATGATCTTTGGAGGAAACAGACATGGACAGTTTTAAGGGTTGAGACCATGGAGTAAGGTCATGGAGATGCTGGTTGGAAGTCTACAAGGGGTGTCCAGAAAGAGGGGGTCAAAAAAAAAATCAATCGAAACCCTCTCCTTGAAGGCAACTCTGATGTCCATTTTTTTAATAAGTTTTTTTTTATTTTATAGACAAACAAACATACAATACATAATCAATTATTCAGTGTATCATCTGAGTCAATGGTGGGTTTCAATTTTTTTTTTACTACCGGTTCTGTGGATGTGGCTTGGTGGGCGTGGCATGACTTGGTGGGCGTGGCTTGGCGGGCATGGCAGGGGAAGGATATTGTAAAATCTCCATTCCCTCCCCACTCCAGGGGAAGAATACTGTAAAATCTCCATTCCCTCCCTAATCCAGGGGAAGGTTACTGCAAAATCCCCATTTGCTCCCCGATCAGCTGGGACTTGGGAGGCAGAGAATAGATGGGGGTGGGGCCAGTCAGAATTTTTACTACCGGTTCTCTGAACTACTCAAAATTTCCGCTACCGGTTCTCCAGAACTGGTTAGAAACTGCTGAAACCCCACCTCTTATCTGAGTACATCTTTTGTGTCATCTTCCTACTCCTCCACTATTTATCATATCTTCATTTATTATAACATTTCTCCCACATTTCGTACTTTTCTATTAATACATTTATCTATCTTCTTTCTTCTTCATTTCATTACATTAATTATATATATATTTTCTCTAACCAATGATAAAATTGTCCCCATACCTTAAAATATTCCGATTCCTTTCTTTCTTTAATTATCAAAGTCAATCTATTCATTTCTGCACAATCTGATATTTAGTTAATTCCTTCTCCCTCTGTAGGGATTTTCTCTGCTTTCCATCTTTGCACAAAGGCTATCCTCGCTGCAGTTATAACATGTATAATCAAATATGTATTTTCTTTACTAAATTTCTCTAGTAAGATACCCAATAGGAACAGTTCAGGTTTTAAATCCACATGTTGTTGTATCATTTCTTCTAACCATGTCTTAATTTTAATCCAATAATTTCTCGCTTCTGGACATGTCCACCACATATGATAATACGATTGATGTCCATTGTTTCAATGCCCCATTCAGAGCCTGAATCTAATGAAGAAGATGAGCCGGAGCTGGAGCCGACAGAGATCAAGGGGGAGGCTTCATTGGCTTCGGAGGAATGTGGGGAGGAGCAGGCCGAGTCGGCCCAGGGCCCTTCAGGATTGGGATGGCTTGTAGGCAGGGAGGAACAGGGGCAGGATGACCGAAAGAGGGCAAGCAGTGGACATGAGGAACAACAGAGCTCAGGCGATGAACAAGGACCGCCCCCTCCTGATCCCCAAACACGGAGAGTGGAGAGAGGGCAGGAACAGCACAGGCTGACCCGATGACTCAGGAGAGCGTCCCACCCCTCTTCACAAGGCACACCTGAGGACTGAGCTTTAAGGAGACGCTGTGGGGAGGGGCGTTTCTCAGGAACAAACACTGAATTGGTAGAATTTGGTGTGCCGGTACAGACATTTGGAATTTGCAGGACTGTTTGCTTCTTCGTTACTTGTGAACTCAGTGCCTTCTTCCTGACTTCGTGGACTCAGTACCCTGCTCCTGTCTTTGTGGACTCATTGCTTGTTCCTTGTTTTGTGGACTTCTTTCCCTGTTCCTTTGTTTTGCTGGACTGGCCACAGCCAGAGCTTGCCGTGTGTGTGCGTGCACGCTTTGCTCTGGCACTTGCCAAGAACGTGGAAATGTTTGAGGGGAAATTTGGAGCATTAATAGCACTAGCACTAGTACTTATATACCGCTTTACAGTGCTTTACAGCCCTCTCTAAGCGGTTTACAGAGTCTGCCTGTTGCCTCCAACAATCTGGCTCCTCATTTTACCCACCTCGGAAGGATGGAAGGCTGAGTCAACCTTGAGCCTGGTGAGATTTGAACTGCCAAATTGCAGGCAGCCGGCAGGCAGCAGAAGTAGCCTGCAGTACTGCACTCTAACAACTGCGCCATCGTGGCTCATTAAAGGGAAGTTTGAACTCTCAGTTGGCTGTGTGACCTTCGTGACATGTCCCAGGTATCACATTTGTCATCCATCGATGCTCGTTGAGTATCTCTCGCTTTGCCCAACCTACTCTACCGGTTAATTACTGTGGGAATAACTGCAGGAAAAGTATCCCTGCAGGAAAGCTAGAAGAGCATTCTAACTGCCAGGCACAAATAACCAGGAACAGGCATTGAGTTCAAAACACTAAAGGTTTACTACGCGCTACCTATACACAAGAATCTGATCTACTAACGGTGAAGGAAAATTGGTGCCAGATAAAGAGTCAATGGAATTCACAGAGAGCTGGTCTCTTGTGACTGTGCATAGATTGCAAACTGATGATGCATTTGACCCCGCCTTCAGGCTCCACCTGCTCATCTCCTACACAAAACTTCTCCAAACTTGTCAACTTTAAGACGGGTGGACTTCAAAGGATCTGCATATTATCAAATTTGAATAGAGGGTGGCTGTTTTTCTTTACTTTTTTTAAAATTACTTTGAAGGATGAGATTATTTCCATTTTTACACCAAAGCGAAAACTCTTTCATGTTCCTCGCCCTGTCCTTCCTTTCCAAACTTTACCCACATTTGGAGAGTAAATATATTAATCAACTAAGTAAACGCTGACATCCAGCACTCTATGAAGAAAAGGCACGCTACAAGCCCAGTGAATAAATAACAAGAAAGGGAAGTTTTAATGGAAGAATTAGCTCCTTAAGCCAATCAAGATTTCCAGCCACAACTACTGTTAACTTTGCAAACATGGGGAACCATCTCATGAAGGATGCAAAAGTTACCTCGTAGCCGAAAACACAAAAGCAATATTAGCGGAGGTTAAAACAGAATAACAGAATTGGAAGGGACCTGGGAGGTCCTCTAGTCCAACCCCCAGCTCAAGCAGGAAACTTAAATATGCCATCAGATTAGAGGTGGAGTTTCTGAAATGCTTGACTCGCAGGTAGTTCTCAACCGCAGCGGAGCTCAATATTTCCGTTGCTAAGCGAGACAGATGTGAAATGAGTTTTGTCCCATCTTATGACCTGACTTACCACAGCAAATTCCGAAGTCAAATTACACAAAGTCAAATTCAACTCACAACTTGAAGTACACGTGAGGTCTAGTGACGCTATGACAGGTAATCCTTGGCTTACAACCATTCATTTAGTGACCCTTCAAAGTTACAACAGCACAGAAAAAAGTGACATAACCTTTTTTTCCGCCGTTATGAGGGTTGCAGCATCCCCGTGATCCAAATTCAAATGCTTGGCAACTGGCATGTACTTATTTTATTTATTTATTTATTTATTGGTTCGATTTATATGCTGCCCTTCTCCGGAGACTCAGGGCGGTTTACAATGCGTTAAGCAATAGCCTTCATACTTTTGTATATACCTGCTTAGTAGGGCTTTCGGGGGGCCCCCCAAAGCAGTGTTCTTTTTTTATACAAAGTCAGCTTATTGCCCCCACAATCCGGGTCCTCATTTTACCTACCTCGGAAGGATGGAAGGCTGAGTCAACCTTGAGCCTGGTGAAATTTGAACTCACAGTAATTGCAGGCAGCTGGCAGCTAAGTGCTACTTTAAAAGAACTTTAGTCCGCTGTGCCACCAAGGCTCCTTATGACGGTTGTAAAGTCCCCGGGGTCTCTGTGATCCCCTTTTGTGATGAGCAAAGTCTATGGGGGAAGTCTATGGGGAAAGCCAGATTCACTTAACAACCATAGTAAGAAATAGGACATAGGCATAGGCATAGGCATAGATACCTAGGTATCTTCGAGACTGCCTGATGCTACCCACGGCCTCCCATCGACCTGTGCACTCCCACAGAGAGGGCCTCCTCGGGGTGCCATCAGCCAAACAGTGTAGGCTGGTGACCCCCAGAGGGAGGGCCTTCTCTGTGGGGGGCACCTATCCTCTGGAACCAGATGCCCCCAGAGATAAGGAGAATCTGCCGTGCCCTTAAAACTTTCTTTTTTCAGCAAGCCGGGCTGGCCTAACACTTTTTTAAAAATGTTTTAATTGGTTTGTCATTGCTTTTAATTATGGGGCCAAATATATATATATAATTGTATTTTAATGTTTGTAGTTTATGTTTTTACTTTGGCTGTACACCGCCCTGAGTCCTCAGGGAGAAGGGCAGTATATAAATTTGATATAAAATAAAAATAAAATAAAAGAAAGAAAGGACGTAAAATGGGGCAAAACTCACTTAACAAATGTCTCACTTAACATCATAAGTTTTGGGCTCAATTGTGGTCTTAAATCGAGGACTACCTGTACATTTGATCGTTTGACATTGTCAACCCTGACAGAAATTCCAGCAACCCACCGCATCTCTTAACTATCTTGGAAAAAGCAAGATAGACTAATAGACAAAGCAGCTCATTTTTTCTATTTCATCCTACCCACTCTTTAACCAGTTCTGAAATTTGGAAGAGAACGTGCTTAGTGTTCTGTCCCCGTCTCCACACACACACACACACACACAGCCAGCCGAGGGTTAAAGGAAGCACTTGGCATACACAGTTTGTTTATCAGAAACTTGGCAGCAAGACGAGAACCGACTGCCAAGTGCTTTTACTTCAATAAACGGAATATCCCTTCACCAGATAAACAGAAATACACACAGTTTGCAAATAGTCCAGTTCAAAACAAGAAACCTTTGGCAGATTTAGGCGTTGTTCAAAGTGACTAGCCAGAGTTAGTTTTTGTCCGTCACAGAGTCTTAAATGGCCACCACACTCTCTTATATAGTCTCTGGGGTGTGGTCCAGTGACTCAGCCTAATCCCTGGCACGCCTCCTCAACTGCTGCAACCGTTTATCACGCCTTCGTTGGCGTGGATCCAGGAACGACAGATCGCCTCCATCGCTATCATCGGAGACACCTGGCTCCTGGATAATCTCCTCTTCCTCGGCCGGCACCTGAGGCAGTGCCAGAGAGGAGGGGTCTGGAGAGGGAGGCCTGGCCGACTCCTCTCCTTCATGTTCGGAGCCTTCTCCCTCCAATAAGATAGGCTCGGAGGACGGAGCCACAACACTTAGTTACTACCATACCAATCGCTTCCCGAAACCAATGACAGGTACTTGTACTCCCATCCTTCTATTGTTCCCTTTTCAATCCAAGACTCGTCTTCTCCCAAACCACCCAACTTCGTGAAGAATGTCTATGGAGAATCTCCGTCATCCAGGTCACAGTTGTCCCAAAGGTCCTTTTTCAAGAGGCAACTGGACTTTCCTGCTTTGCTTTGAAGACGTTTCTCTTCCCCTCCAAGAAGCTTCTTCAGCTCTGACTGAATGGTGGGGAATGGAAGGATTTATATTCCTTGCAGACAGCTGGTCATTTGCATCCTTTTAGAGAGTCACTGAGGCCACTTGGGAGGTTTGTCTGTGTCCTAAGGGTCACCTGAGTGGTGCAAATGATTCCTGTAGCCTGCAATTTTTTTCCTCTGGAAATCCATCCCTACTCCCAGACCATTCAAAGACCACCCCAAATTGTATAGCTAAAAGTCTATGGAGATTCTCGGTCATCCAGGTCATGGTTCTCCCAAAGGTGCTTTTTCAGGAGGCAACTGGACTACCTTGTTTTTTCTTTCAAGATGTTTTTCTTCTCATCCAAGAAGCTTCTTCAGCTCTGACTGGATGGTGGGGAATGGAAGGATTTATATTCCTTGCTGTCAGTTGGTCATTTGCATCCTTTTAGAGAGTCGTTGAGGCCACCTGGAGGTTTATCTGGATCCTCAGGTTCACCTGAGTAGTGCAAATGGGTGTGGATATACCCATCTGCACTACTACAGATAAACTTCCAAGTGGCCTCAACAACTCTCTAAAAAGACTGCAAATGACCAGCTGTCTGCAAGGAATAGAAATCCTTCCATTCCCCAACATCCAGTCAGAGCTGAAGAAGCTTCTTGGATGAGAAGTGAAATGTCTTCAGAGAAAAACCAGACAGTCCATGGTGAAGAGCTGCCCATGATAAAATCTCTTCCCAACCTTAATGCAAACATCAGTAATCTTTGGCCAGTAATTGGAAAACTGGTACATTCGGAGCTCTGTCCTAACTGCCTTTTGCCCAAAGGTATGCTGACCTCGGAGTGTTATTTACAGATTTAATATGCATCGAGGCTGAGACAGCCTCTCTTAAATGAGCATGTCACCATGAAGATGGAATTTAATGTCTTTAGCCGGGACAGAAAATTAGAATCGTTCCGCTGGGGTGCCCGAACCTGTGATTGAAATGGTCAGGCCAGATTCTCATTTAACATTCTCAGATACCAAAGGTCCTTTTTCAAGAATTATTCCAGAGCAGAACGGAGTTAACAGAATTGAAAAGGGACCTTGGAGGTCTTCTAATCCAACCCCCTGCTTAAGCAGGAGCCCCTTTACCATTTCAGACAAATGGTTGTCCAACATCTTCTTAAAAACCTCCAGTGATGGATCACCCACAACTTCTGGAGGCAAGTTGTTCCACTGGTCAACTGTTCTCTCTGTCAGGAAATTTCTCCTTAGTTCTAGGTTGCTTCACTTTTTGATTAGTTTCCATCCATTGCTTCTTGTCCTGCCTTCAAGTGCTTTGGAAAATAGAAGTCTTTATTGGCCAAATGTGATTGGACACACAAGGAATTTGTCTTTGGTGTATATGCTCTCAGTGTACATAAGGAGGATAAAAATACATTCATCAAGAATAAAAAGATACAACACTTAGTGATAGCCAAGGTTACTAATAAGCTATCAAATTGTACTAGGAAACAAATAAAAACAATATAAATTGAACGATACAAGCAACATGGTTACAGTAATAAGTGGGAAGAGATAGATACTAGTAAGGAAGAGAAGATTAATAGTAGTGCAGATTTAGTAAATAGTTTGACAGTGTTGAGGGAATTATTTGTTTAGCAGAGTGATGGTGTTTGGGAAAAAACTGTCCTTGTGTCTAGTTGTTCTGGTGTGCAGTGCTCTATAGCGTCGTTTTGAGGGTAGGAGTTGAAACAGTTTATGTCCAGGATGTGAGGGGTCTGTAGATATTTTCACAGTCCTCTTTTTGACTCCTGCAGTATACAGGTCCTTCATGGAAGGCAGGTTGGTAGCAATTGTTTTTTCTGCAGTTCTAATTATCCTCTGAAGTCTGTGTCTGTCTTGTTGGGTTGCAGAACCAAACCAGACAGTTATAGAGGTGCAGATGACAGACTCCATAATTCCACTGCACAACTGTATCAGCAGCTCTTATAATAAATAAAGGAGAATATTTGTATCTCAGGGTTGAAATGAGGGGGTCCTTGGTGTTCTCTCAGTTTGCTTGTTTTGGGGAAATAGGTTGGCCCCCTCTTCTCTGTGGCAGCCCCTCAAATATTTTCAACACCGCTCTCACGTCCCTCCTAGTCCTTCTTTTCATTCAAGTAGACATTCCCAGTTCCTTAAATTCAGGACGCTCGTTCCTCAACTTCAAGGACCGAGGGTCGAGGCGTAAACCTGCCGATAAGATATCGGTGTCTTCTGCTTCTTTGGATCAAATGTCAACCAGAAGAGTGAAAGAGGGAGAAAGGACTACAGAGCTGTCACGGAGGATGATGTGTTGGATTAGACCCCTGATTGCACGGGGACCACATATCTGTTCATCTTCCATCCTACTATTGTACAATCTAACAGCAGCAGCTTGTTCGGTGCAACTGACAGCTCCGAACATCTGGCCTTGACCTTGAACTGGATCTTACTCCTCCCTCCAGAGACATATGCTTTGAATTTTCTGGAGAAGAAGCACATTATCTCCGCTGCTAAAGAACTGATATTCCCACAAACCATTTCATCCCTTCCTGCCAGCTATTATTTCAGGACATTGTTTTTTTTTTTTTTTTTTTTTTGCACACAAAGACTGTTAACTCATTTCTGACCAGAGTTTGCCATATGTTCTGTCCCCTCCCATGAGTGGCCTTTCAGATGTCGAGCCCAGTGTGCCCGACATACAACCAGGACGGGAAGGCAGATCGGAAAGAGTAACACATCCCCAACAAAACCACAACGTAGAGGGGGCACGGGAAATAAGCGGCATGGGAGATGGTGGAGGGGCGTCGGTGGAGGGATTGCGTTTAGGACATGGAGGAACCCAGAATGGAAAACCCAAAAACGTCACTGCAACCCATCCCAACACAGCTGAGCCACACGTTCATCAAGAGAGGGGTGGAGCACTAGGATATAAGGCGCTGCGAGGCAGATGCTCGCAGCGCCAACTTTGAAAGTTTGTAGCTTGGCGTTGTTCCGTAACTGATGAAAAGCATTAAACCAGGATTCACTCTCCAGTTGATGTGTCCAGCTGTGTTTTATTGCTGTCTCCGTGCTGTGCGGGACAAGGAGCTGAGAGCAGAAGCTCAAATAGCCCGGCAGTAACAAACACAGGCTAGAGAGATTGAAGCTGGACCTTTAATAAACAATTCTCTTTCAAAAGTATATCAGTTCAGTAATTACCGGGCAATGTTCCAGAGGTTTTGGCAGACGGCCAGCAGGCTAATGCAGGAATGCAGACTCCTTTTCAAAACTCAAAACTAGCAGTTCTAAACTCCACTGCATCCAAAACGCCAACAAATTGTTTCCGGCCCAGCCACACCCCTTTTATACTTTGTAGGGTGTGGCCCTATGTCTCCTGACCACACCTCTTGGGACGTGGCAATAGCTGTTCTCTACAACGTCTCCTACATCTCTCTCTTGCATCCAATAAGGGCTCCCTCCCCTCGTTACCGGCCTCTGTTTCCTCCTCAATTTGGCTGGAGTCCAGAGGCACGTCAGCAACTGTCAGTTCTTGCTGACTCACCAATGAAGACGTGCCAGCTTCCTCCATATCATCCTCCGACTCGGCATGCGAAGATAAATCAGCCTCCGGGGCCGGAGTCACAACAACATAAATCCTTTCTACTTTATCCTTCTGACCCTGGATATTAAAATACACTGATTTCTTTTCTTTTCTCTTCTCCTCAAACTGAGTAGGCTTCCCAACAATTCTGACCAAATCACATCCTTGATATTTCTTCTTAGCTTTGTTCCACAAGTCTCCCATTTTGGGTTCTCACCCACTGTCCTCTATTTCCAGCCTAGGTTTTCGAGGAAGTTCTCAATCAAGATCCTTTGTCAGGCCTGCCCCAGCTAGGTCCCTAGGAAAGAAAGACCCTCGACTCCATTTGGTTGAAAGGACAGGTTCTTTTACTAAGGATTAATGGTTGCAGCAAAAGTGAGGCTAGACCACTGGTGAAATGTAAAATTTGTTACTACCAGTTCTGTGGGCGTGGCTTGGTGGAGGGCGGTGTAATGTGACCAAGTGGGCGTGGCAAACTTTTTTTTTTTTTTTTTACTTTTTTAAAGCATTTTTTACAACCTATTCGGGCAAATAGGTTGTAAAAAAATGCTTTTAAAAGACTTTTTAAAAAGGCTCTGACAATCACAGCTGTGGCACACGATTGTCAGAGCCTTTTTTTTACCTTTTAAAAGCAGTAAACAGGGGGGATTTGCTTTAAATCGAGTTGATTTAAAACACGATTTAAATCATGATTTAAATCACTAGTAAAAAGGCTTGATTTAAATCAACTCGATTTAAATCATAATTTTTAAAGAGCAACTGTCATCTCTGCTACTTCTTTGACCCACTGTTGACTCACCGACAGTCCCAGTGTTGCAGAATATACAGCCTCCTGCTACATAACTAAGCTCCATTTCAGGCTGAATAAACTAAATTATTTATGTATCTTAAATAGAAAACTATCTTACAATAGATTTTTACTCCAAAAGCTTTTTATTAAAATAAATTCGATAAAAATAAAAAAAAATCCGATTTAAATAAAAAAAATCTGATTTTTTTTATTTTTTTTAAAAAAAATCATTGATTTTTATCCACCCTGGCAGTAAGTAATGGCAACCGGGGCGAGTGGGTGGAGCCTTGCGCCATCGCTACCGGTTCTCCGAACCACCTGCCACAATCGCTACCAGATCGCCCGATCCGGTCTGAACTGGGAGCATTACATCCCTGGGCTAGACCTGAGTATTTCCGCATGAAAGATGCAAGTTTGATCAAAGTCCAAGCCAAGTGTCAGACTTCGATGCTATCTCAAAATAAATGAATTTCCAAACTGCCAATCTTTAAAGGAAATCTTTTCTTTAATTGAGCACAGCTACCGGATCATGACTCGATGCGGACAAGGCTGACCTTTTGCCCCCCAATCCCTCTCTTTCCGATCCCCAAATCTCTACTTTTCATTGGCTATCTTCCAAGTCATTCTTCAGACCTCTCGTCTCATCATTTCCCAGGAATGTCTCCCCACTTCATTTCCACGACAACCGGACATCAAAAGGATTTAGCAGGCAGAAGTTCAGAGCTTATCTCTCTCTCTCTCTCTATGCCAGCGTCGAAACGCTGACACCAAGTCATCCTGCTCTACGGAATCTGGAACTTCTTATGTATCAATTGGAGTCTAATATGAAATTAATGCAATACAACCCTTTATGTGAGGGACAATTTGGTGCAGTGCAGTGGTTCTCAACCTGTGGTCCACAAACCCCTGGGGGACCCTGATGTCATCAGAGAGGGTTCACAAAAGGTGGAAGAAATGTTACGATTTAAATCGTGAGTTAAGTCTTGGGTGTCTGCGGCCATTAAAGGTATTTAAAGGTGATCCGTGGTGAAGAAAACATTGAGAAACACTGGTGTCGTGGGAATAGTATACACGATGGGGAAAACCCCGTTTGAATGTTACTGTGGGTAAGATGCTGACTTCGTAAGGTCACCCTAACACACTGATTGCTAAACTTTTCCAGACCGGGTGCCCAAAGCCAGCGCAGCTGCATACGCACGCATCCAAACCAGGGGTGAAATGCTCTCGGTTCGGGCCGGATCGTCTGATCCAGTAGCAATGGAGGCGGGTGGTTCAGAGAACCGGCAGCAAAAATCCCTGTGCCACCCCCCCCATGCCCAGCTGAGCCGCACAATCATCAGAGGCTTTTTTTTTTTTACTTTTAAAAGCATTTTTTCTACAACCTCTTCGGCCGAAAAAATGCTTTTAAAAGTAAAAAAAAAACCCTCTGATGATCGTGCAGCTCAGCTGGGATCGTCAAAGGCTTTTAAAAGAAAAAAAACCCTTTTTTTCTTTTAAATGCCTCTGACGAGCCCAGCTGAGTTGCCTGATCGGCAGAGACTTTTTTTTTTTTAAATGCCTCTAACGATCAGACAACTCAGACTGGATCATCAGAGGCATTTAAAAGAAAAAAAGCCTCTGCCGATCAGGCAGCTCAGCTTGGATCGCCAGAGGCATTTAAAAGAAAAAAAGCCTCTGCCGATCAGGCAACTTGGATCGTCAGAGGCATTTAAAAGAAAAAAAGCCTCTGCCGATCAGGCAACTCAGCTTGGATCGTCAGAGGCATTTAAAAGAAAAAAAGCCTCTGCCGATCAGGCAACTCAGCTTGGATCGCCAGAGGCATTTAAAAGAAAAAAAGCCTCTGCCGATCAGGCAACTCAGCTTGGATCGTCAGAGGCATTTAAAAGAAAAAAAGTCTCTGCCGATCAGGCAACGCAGCTGGGATCGTCAGAGCCTTTTGAAAGCATTTTTTTACAACCTCTTCGCCCAAAGGGTTGTAGAAAAAATGCTTTTAAAAGTAAAAAAAAAATGGTCACGCCCACCCAGTCACATTACCCCGGTAGTAGCAAATTTTAGATTTCACCACTGCTCCAAACCTCCAAAATGCAATGCATGCATGGCCCCACGCATGTGCCCCACCCCTCACGTATGCAAACGTGCCCCCTGCAACTACTCTGCCCACCTGCACATGCGCATTTGGTCCCCCGCATGCACCCTGCATATGCACGTGTGCCCCCCCCCATACACGGCTCGCGCCCTGCACCCCGCACGTACGCAGCAGAGACCCAAAGACAAGCTGGCTGGTGGGAGCCATGCACACCCACATGCACGGCAAAGCTGAACTGGGACAATGGCTCGCACGCCATCAGAGAGGGTGCTCCATGCCACCTCTGGCACGTGTGCCATGGGCTCACCATCACAGCCCAAACACCTGTGGTTAATCTCCATGGCAATGTCTCCCCGACATGATCCTACAGGTGTTCCCAAGGTCTCCACAGCATTGCTGACCACATAATGTGGGGCAGGCTTAGCACGGAGCTCAAGAATGTACAACTTTACCAAAATCAGAGCCGTACGAGAAGTTATTCTAAAAAGCACTGAATGGGAACAGGATGAAAAAAAAATAATAATTAAGCAATTCGGAAACTTCATGAAACTTAATTATGATTAATATGATTACTCTCCAGTCATGTATTTAATCATTGCCTCCTTGTGATCATCATTAATTTTAACGTTATAATTTGGTGGCGAAGTTTGCAGAGCTCCGTATCTTGGCTCTGAGGATTGCATGTGACCCAAACAATTTGGGAGGGAGGGAGGGAGGGAGGGAAGGAAGGAAGCAAGGAAGCAGAGAGGGAAGGAAGGAAGGAAGGAAGGAAGGAAGGAAGGAAGGAAGGAAGGAAGGAAGGAAGCAAAGAAGCAAAGAAGGAAGGAAGGAAGGAAGGAAAGAAGGAAGCAAGGAAGCAGAGAGGGAAGGAAGGAAGCAAAGAAGGAAGGAAGGAAGGAAGCAAAGAAGGAAGGAAGGAAGGAAGGAAAGAAGGAAGCAAGGAAGCAGAGAGGGAAGGAAGGAAGGAAGGAAGGAAGGAAGGAAGCAAAGAAGGAAGGAAGGAAGGAAAGAAGGAAGCAAGGAAGGAAGCAAGGAAGGAAGGAAGGAAGGAAAGAAAGAAGGAAGGAAGCAAGGAAGGAAGCAAGGAAACAAAGAAGTAACGAAGCAAAGAAGGAAGGAAGGAAGGAAGGAAGCAAAGAAGGAAGGAAGGAAGGAAGCAAAGAAGGAAGGAAGGAAGGAAGCAAAGAAGGAAGGAAGGAAGGAAGCAAAGAAGGAAGGAAGGAAAGAAGGAAGCAAAGAAGCAAAGAAAGAAGGAAGGAAGGAAGGAAAGAAGGAAGCAAGGAAAGAAGGAAGCAAGGAAGCAGAGAGGGAAGGAAGGAAGCAAAGAAGGAAGGAAGGAAGGAAGCAAAGAAGGAAGGAAGGAAGGAAGGAAGGAAAGAAGGAAGCAAGGAAGGAAGCAAGGAAGGAAGGAAGGAAAGAAAGAAGTAACGAAGCAAAGAAGGAAGGAAGGAAGGAAGCAAGGAAGCAAGGAAGCAAAGAAGGAAGGAAGGAAGGAAGGAAGCAAAGAAGGAAGGAAGGAAGGAAGGAAGGAAGCAAAGAAGGAAGGAAGGAAGGAAACAAAGAAGTAACGAAGCAAAGAAGGAAGGAAGCAAAGAAGGAAGGAAGCAAGGAAACAAGGAAGCAAAGAAGGAAGGAAGGAAGGAAGGAAGCAAGGAAACAAGGAAGCAAAGAAGGAAGGAAGGAAGGAAGGAAGGAAGGAAGGAAGGAAGGAAGGAAGCAAAGAAGGAAGGAAGGAAGCAAAGAAGGAAGGAAGGAAAGAAGGAAGGAAGAAAAGGAAGGAAGGAAGCAAAAAAGGAAGGAAGCAAAGAAGGAAGCAAGCAAGGAAGCAAGGAAACAAAGAAGTAACGAAGCAAAGCAAGGAAAAGAGGGAAGGAAGGAAGGAAAGAAGCAAGGAAGGAAGGAAGGAAGGAAAGAAGGAAGGAAGCAAAGAAGGAAGGAAGGAAGAATGAGATTCTATTCTATTCTATTCTAGGAATTGCTAAGTGTAAAAAAAGCCCTACTTTTCTCACCATTGAATTCAATTTTTTTAGATAGGGCTCAGAATTCAAATGTCTTGAGATCCTTTTTGGGTCTCGAGGGCAACTTCTATTTTTTCTTTTCTAGGATCTGGTGAAGGAACAAGAGGGATCCCTGATACGAAGGCAGCTCCTCGGCTCTTACCATGTAGAAATATTCGACCTCGATCCCAACAGACTGTTGCCAAAAAATTATATGTGAGTCATAGTGTTGTTATAGAAACATCATCATCATCACCGCATCAGATCTGAAACCCCAGCGCGGTTCGAATAATAACAAGCATCCTTTCATTGTTGTGGTGGTGTTTATTTTCTTTTTAAAAGGAGGGATATATAATGAGATAAAAATGGATTGGTTCAACCTTGCAGGAATGCCCACGCTTCCTTTTTATGAACACACTTTGAAAGAATCAGGTGGGTTTTTTTTAAAAAAAGTAAAAAGTAAAAATGAGGGAAAAGAAAGAGAGAAGGCAGGAAACTGAGGAGGAAAAGGCAAATAAATCAACAGATAACCAAAAGAAACAGCTATTTTCCCCATCCGAATCCAGTCGTTTTCTTTTCAAAGTATCCTATTTTAAGCTGGCAGGAAAAAATAAAACTTGGAACGCGAGAAACATTTTCTACATTTACAGATGTTCAACGGTGTGGAGCAAGAATATGATTAAGTAAATAATCCTCTTTCTGCTTTATACGCTACCTGAAAATATAAACGGAGCTCTTGGAATCGAAAGGAAAAAAAGCCCCAACCGTCTCATTAACCGAAGAAAAATGTGTTTACTTTTCGAATAAAACTGGACTTGTTTTATTAACAAGTGGACTGCATGCTAAATAATTATTCGCATGTTTTAGCCTCCAGTCCCCTAATTATCTTTGTGGCTCTTCTCAGCACTCTTTCCAGAGTCTCAACGTCTTTTTTTATATCGTGGTGATCGAAACTGGATCCAGTATTTCAAGGGTGGCCTTATCAATAACCGTGGCAAGAAAGGTCATGAAATGGGGCAAAACTCGCTGAACAACTGTCCCGCTGACCAACAGAAATGTTGAGCTCAACTGTGGTTATAAGTCAAGGACTACCTGTATTTCAGGGGTGAAATGCTCCCAGTTCGGACCAGATCGCCCGATCCAGTAGCGATGGAGGCGTGTGGTTCGGAAAACCGGTAGCAAAAATCCCTCCTCCCCCCCATTGCCCAGCTGAGCCACACAATCATCAGCCTTTTTTTTTTATTATTATTATTTTTAAAAGCATTTTTTCTGCAATCTCTTGGGCCGAAAAAATTCTTTTAAAAGTTTAAAAAAAAAAAAAGCCTCTGATGATCATGCGACTCAACTGGGATCGTCAGAGGCTTTTAAAAGAAAAAAAACCCTTTTTTTTTCTTTTAAATGCCTCTGACGATCCAAGCCGAGTTGCCTGATCGGCAGAGACTTTTTTTTCTTTTAAATGCCTCTGACGATCAGGCAACTCAGCTTGGATCATCAGAGGCATTTAAAAGAAAAAAAAAGCCTCTGACGATCAGGCAACTCAGCTGAGATCGTCAGAGCCTTTTGGAAGCCTTTTTTTTTTACAACTTCTTCGCTGAAGAGGTTGTAGAAAAAAATGGTTTTAAAAGTTTAAAAAAAAATTGGCCACGCCCACCCAGTCACATTACCTCCCCCCACCAAGCCACGCCCACAGAACCGGTAGTAACAAATTTTACATTTCACCACTTCTGTATTTCATTTGGTTCAGAAGCTCGGGAGATAGAGTGAAGGTTATGTAGGGTTCTACACGATGCATCTGACATCTACGGGGCTGCTACAAAGAGGAGCATGTCAATTTATTTTCCAAAGCACCAGAAGCAGAGGTGGACGTCACATACTGTAACAACCGGTTGGTTCAGCACTGGAAATATGAGCGCTCGCACGCAATCCATCCACACATGCATATGGAGCCACAAAACACGGCAATTCTCTCGCTCGCGCCTTCCACACATACGTGCGGCATCAAAAACACAGCGATATAGGACGAGATTGCACCCGGGTGGGTGGGCCCCCCCCACCCGCAGGTCACAACTACCAGTTCACCCAGCAGCAGCCCTCCACCACCACTGACCAGACGGCAAAACAAGAAACAATGGATGGAAACTAATCAAGGGAGAGAAGCAACCTGGAATTAAAGAGAAACTTCCTAACAGGGAGGAAAATTAACCAGTGGAACAGCTGGCCACCGGAAGTTGTGGCTGCTCCATCACTGGAGGTTTTTAAGAAGAGACCGGACAGTCACTTGTTTGAGATAGTATAGGGCAGTGATGGCTAACATTTTTGCCGTCGTGTGCCAATAGCGGGGGGAGGTTGCACGCATGGGTGCCCACACCCATAATTCAATGGGCCCCACCACCATGGCAAGCGATGGCACGGTGGGCCCGGTAGGCCCGTTTTTCGGTCTCCCCAGGCTCCATATGCTTTCTAGAAGTCTGGGGAGGGCGAAAACGGCCTTCCCCACCCCTCCGGAGGCCGGAAATGGCCTGTTTGCTGACTTCCGGTGGGACCAGAAGTCGGGAAACGGGATGTTTCTGGCCACTGGAGAGGCTCCTTGGGGAGAGGGGAGAGGGAAGGCTGTTTTTTGTCCTCCCCAGACTTCTAGAAAGCATATGGAGCCTGGGGAGACCGAAAAAACAGGCCTTCCCCACCTCCACCCCTGCGGAGGCCCTCCAGAGGCCGGAAACAGCCTGTTTCCCAACTTTCGGTGGGCCCAGAAAGCCTGAAAATCAGCTGGCCGACGTGCGCATCGATGCCGGAACCGAGCTAGGGCAACATTCACGTGCCCACTGATATGGCTCCGTGTGCCACCTGTGGCATGCATGCCATAGGTTCGCCATCACAGGTATAAGGTTTCCTGCTTGAGCAGAGGGTTGGACCTCCAAGGCAGGGGTGAAATACAGCAGGTTCTGACAGGTTCTGGTAGCAGAAATTTTAAGTAGTTTGGAGAACTGGCAAATATCACCTTGGGCTGGCCCCAGAGTAGGGTGGGAGTGGAGATTTTGCAATATCCTTCCCCCAGGAGTGGGGAGGGAATGGGGATTTTTGTAGTATCCTTCCCCTAGAGTGGGATGGCAATGGAGATTTTGCAATATCCTTCCCCTGCCATGCCCACCAAGCCACGCCCACAGAACCGATAGTAAAAAAAATTGGATTTCATCACTGCTCCAAGGTCCCTTCCAGCTCTAGTCTAATGGATTGATTGATTGATTGATTGATTGATTGATTGATTGCATGGTACAGATGTTGGGAGACAAGTAATCAAGGGGAGAAGCAACCTAGAACTAAGGAGAAACTTCCTAACAGTGAGGACAATTAACCAGTGGAACAGCTTGTCACCAGAAGTTCTGCTGCTTCATCACCGGAGGTTTTTAAGAAGAGACTAGACAGCCACTTCTCTGCAACGTCTTCTGCTTGAGCAGAGGGTTGGACTAGAAGACCTCCATGGACTTTTCCAACTCTGTTATTCTGTCCTTCAGTTCCCAGACAGCTGAAAGTAGATGACTTAGGGCACCAGAAGGTGGCAGAGAAGGACCTAAAGAGGACTTCCAAAGCTACTCAGGGAAACTTCTCCTCTCTCTCTCTGCAATGAGCAAGACTACCCAACACTACATGGGATCAGAGAAGGAGGGAGCTGGGGTGGAGATCTGTGAGAGGTGACCTAGATCTCATTGTAATTAAGCTCCCTCTTCATTAATCCCTTCCTTACTTGACTTCACAATTGTGTAGGCTGCTCCAGTGAGTCACCACTACACAAACACACTGCTGTCAAGGAAAATGGGTCCTTCGGGAACACCTGTTCTCCCACCCACTCCGACTCTGATTAAAGGGGTGAAATCATCACTTGTGACTTCAAGGCAGAGGAGATTCCCCCCACGTTATAGAAACGTGTTACGTGGGGGACGGAGGGGAAAGTTCTCATGAGGAGAAGATGGGAGGCCTAGCTTCTTGAGCAGAGTCCATTTACACGTACACCAGAGATGGGTATGTTCGACCAACAGAAGAGTCTTCGTACCTCAGGGTTCAACTGGGGACTCTTTGGAGCTCTCTGAGCTCGTCTATTTTCTTGAAGACATCTTGTGACCCAAATAGGGAACATCATGAGTGCTAGAACAGAGTGGGGTTTGCAAGGAGGATGAGGAGGATGACTGTGAGGTCCTTGGTACTATGCGAGTTTGGTTGTTTTTGTGAAGATGTTTCATTACTAAACTAAGTACCATCATCAGTGCCAAAGGTGAGTGAGGTTTGTGGAGGAGAGGAGGAGGAGGAGGATTGTTGGTTCCATGGTGCTCTCTTGAGCTTGGTTCTTTTCGTGCAGATGTTTCAATGCCAAACAAGGACCTTGTAGGTCATCTACTCCAACCCACTGCCCAAGCAGGAGATCCTACACCATTTCTGACAGATGGCGGTCCAGTCTCTTCTTGAAAGCCTCCAGTGATGAAGCTCCCACAACTTCTGAAGGCAACTTCTGTTCCATGGGTTGATTGTTCTCACTGTCATAAAGTTCCTCCTCATTTCCAGGTTGAATCTCTCCTTGCTCAGTTTCCATCCATTATTCCTTGTCTGGCCTTTGGGTGCTTTGGAAAATATCTTGATCCCTTCCCATCTGTGGTAGCCCCTCAAATATTGTTGAGAAAAGAGGAGGAGGAGGGAGAGGACTGTAGGGTCCTTGGTCATCTCTGAGATTGGTTGTTTTCTTGCAGACATTTCATGACCCAAGTTGGTAAAACTATCATTATTAGAAGGGTGTGGGGTTTGAAGGGAGGAGGAGAAGGAGGCAGAGGAGAAGAGGAGGAGGAAGAAGAGGAGGAGGAGGAGGAGAAAGAGGAGAGAAGGAGGCAGAGGGGGAGGAGGAGAAGGAGAAGAGGAGGAGAGAAGGAGGAGGAAGAGGAGGAAGAGAGAAGGAGGCAGAAGAGAAGAGGAGGAGGAAAAGGAGCAGAGAAGGAGGAGGAGGAGATTATGTGGCGTCCTTGATGCTCTCTGACCTTGGTTGTCTTCTTGCAGACATTTCCTTCGCAAATGTGGCAAGAACGGTCATAAAACGGGGCAAAACTCACGTAACCACCATCTCCCTTAGCAATAGAAATCAGGAGCTCAACTTTGGTCATATGTCAAGGACTGCCTATATTAAGCCAGGACAGTTTGGAAGGGGAGAGTCAGCAAAAATCAACATCGAGGGAGCCAAAACGTTGCGCTCGTAATGTGACCTGAACCTTATGCCATTTCAAATATTGTCCTCATCTCTTATTCATCTCGCCGCCCAGCGGTGCAGCCTCCGTACACAACAGAGCGAGAATTCGGTGATGGATTCCTCCACTAAACCAAGAAACATATTTGCTAAATATTTAAAGGAAAACAAGGAACCTCAAACGAACCGAGGACTTGCTGGGCTCGATCTGTTATTCTTGGGCATGTATATTTTTGGGGTTTTTTGTGTGTGTATTTTTAAAAATCCTGTTTCCTGAGCATGATTGAGGGCTTGAATTAATGAAGAGGCCAAACGTCGGAAAAAACACGGAAATGCTAAGCACAATTTAAAGGAGGAACCTCATCGCCACAACTATAACTGCGGGCAAATTCCATTTATTGTACGTTTCCAATTGCCTTCAGATGACTTCGAATAACTTTCCAAAAAAGTTCACCATTCTTCCAAATATAGGAACAATTTTTTTTGTTCCTATATTAATAGGGACAAGCAGGGACAATAAAAGGGACAAGCAGTGATCAAAATAATGAATAATAATAATAATAATAAGGACCTGCAGGCAACCTTCCAGGTTTCTCCATCACAATTGCTACGCAAAACGGAGAAGGACGTTAATGAATCCTCTTGCCTGTCTATCAGTATCTCATAGGCAGGTCTAGGTGGTCCTTGACTTACAACCATTCATTTAGTGACCGTCTGAAGTTACTGAGAAAAAAAAAGGACTTAATGAACTTTTTTTTTTCAGACTTATGTCTGCTGCTGCATCCCTATAGTCCCATGATCAAAATTAGGATGCTTGGAAACTGACTCATACTTATGACAGTTGTCCCGGGGTCACACGATCCCCCTTTGTGACCTTCTATTGAGCAATGTCAACGGGGAAGACATATTCGTTTAACAACCATGTTATTATTCTGCCCCAGCTACGGACCCCAAAGAACGCAGCACATACAAAGTCTGTTCAAACCTTAATTTACTGAATAAACCAGTTTTTTACAATAACAGCTGTTAATTAATTGCATTAACAGCCGCCAAGAAGTCAAAGAAAAATAACTGTAAACTTACTATAGTTGGCAGAATGCCCGGAAGCAATTTGCAGGAAGCTGATAAGATAAGCAAGACAAGACACGAAGGTATGTGAATAAAGTTGTTCCCTGCAAATTGCTTCAGTCGGCGTTCCTCCTTAAATAGGCTAAGGGAGTGGCCAATTAGCCCCTTACTCTTGAGGAAACCTCCTCCTGAGGAGCCCCTCCTGCCTTTTGGCAGCTCTGCGCGCCCGTGCATCGAGAAGAGGCTCTTCCTCTTCGTCCTCTTCACTTAAGGGAGCTTCTGGAGGTTCTGAAGGCCCTGGTTGAATCCCCGCCTCTGGCACCACACCTTCTCCAGCCTCCTCATTGTCTGACTCGAGTGCCAGCTGCACAGGCTGTTGGTTCAGCACCATACCAGCCTCCTCGCTGTCGGAATCAGCTACTAGCTGCACAGGCCGCGTAAGGGCCACAACAGTTACTAACTTAACAATTGCACTGATTCACTGAACAAAGGTCATTAAAATAAGGCAAAACTCACTGAACAACTCTCTCGCTTAGAGGCAGAAATCTGGGGCTCGTAAGTAGAGAACCACTCATTGTATGGTGATAAGGAAGATCTTTAACCAAACCTTTGGTGTCTATGGAGATTCTCTGTCATCCAGGTCATGGTTGTCCCAAAGGTGTTTTTTTTCTTCCAAGAGGCAACTGGATTTTCTTGTTTTGCTCTGAAGACGTTTCACTTCTCATCCAAGAAGCTTCTTCAGCTCTGACTGGATGGTGGGGAATGGAAGGACTGATACTCCTTGCAGACAGCTGGTCATTTGCATCCTTTTTAGAGAGTCATTGAGGCCACTTGGAGGTTTATTTGTGTCCTCAGGGTCACCTGAGTAGTGCAAATGGGTGTGGAGGCTCCTTGGAACTGTTGAAAGGACTGTGTTGTAGACTGGAGATAGGTGGTATTGTATCCCTCCCCCTCTGTTGAGAGGGGGCTGTTCAGTCTTGACATAGAAGGCCTCTTCGGTCTCTCTTTCAAGCCAGCCATCCTCTCTGTCCAAAATGTGGACTTTGCTGTCTTCAAAAGAGTGGCCTTTGTCTTTTAAATGCAGACGGACTGCTGAATCTAGTCCTGATTAATTTGTTCTATGTCGTGCCATTAGTTTGTGAAGTGGTTGTTTTGTTTCCCCAATGTACAGATCTCCACGGGTGTCAGTGCATTGTACTGCATGTATCACATTGCCCTGTGCCAAACCTTTGACCACTCATCGAAGGGCAAAGACAGCATTTTACTCTTAACAAGAATTACACCGAGAATCTTTTCTCTGTTGGAAAAGCAGTACGTAAAAAATAAGTTATCTTTCACCCAACTCAACAATTAAACATAATGCACGAGACCCTGTCTGCCTGGCACAACTTTTCATAATTAAATGGCTATCAAACGTGTAAAGAAAAGTGCAAGAGACACTGCAATTCAATTCCCAGCCCTGGTTTTTGTTGTTTTTTTCCCCCTCTCAAAGGGCTGAACAGCTGATGATTTATTACATCTCTGCTGGAGGTTTGTTTTTCGAGCAACAGTGAAGTAGAATAAGCAACAGCCGAGCAAGACAAGCGCTGCCTTGACCTGGTTCAAGGCTACTTCCTGTGTATTTACAGCTAGGAAACGCATCGGGTATTCAAGGAGCAGAAATGGAGGAAGGAAATGTTGAATGGTGAAGGGATCTGTTGACAGTGGAAAGCAATATCACAGCTTTTCAGAGGGAGGGAGAGAGGGAGGAAAAGAAGGAAGGAGAAGGGAGGGAAGGAGGAAGGAAGGAAGGGGAAGGAGGAAGGAAGGGGAGGGGAGGGAAGAGGGAGGGAGGGAGGAGGAAGGAAAGATAAGTGGAGGTAACAAGGGATGGAGGGAGGAAGGAAGGGGAAGGGAAGGAGAGAGGGAGGGAGGAAGGAAGAGGAGGGGAGGGAGGAAGGAAGGAAGGAGAAGAAGGAAGGGGAAGGGTGGGAGGGAGAAAGGAGGAAGGAAGGAAGGAGAAGAAAGGGGAGGGGAGGGAAGAGGGAAGGAGGGAGGAAGAAGGAAAGGTAAGTGGAGGGAACAAGGGAGGGAGGGAGAGAGGAAGGGAAAGGGGAGGAGAGAGGGGGAGGAAGGAAGAGGAGGGGAGGGAGGAAGGAAGGAAGGAGAAGAAGGAAGGGGAAGGGTGGGAGGGGGAAAGGAGGAAGGAAGGAAGGAGAAGAAGAAAGGGGAGGGGAGGGAAGAGGGAAGGAGGGAGGAAGAAGGAAAGATAAGTGGAGGGAACAAGGGAGGGAGGGAGGAAGGAAGGGGAAGGGAAGGAGAGAGGGAGGGAGGAAGGAAGAGGAGGGGAGGGAGGGAGGGAGGAAGGAGAAGTAGGAAGGGCAAGGGTGGGAGGGGGAAAGGAGGAAGGAAGGAAGGAAGGAGAAGAAGAAAGGGGAGGGGAGGGAAGGGAAGAGGGAGGGAGGGAGGAAAGAAGGAAGGAAGGAAGGAAGGAAGGAGCTGGGAATGAGATGGAAGGATAGATGGAAGGACAAGATGGGACTGAGAAGAAGGGAGGGAGGGAGGGAGGAGAAAGATACATCTCCAGCATTCTCAACCAACATGTGCAGAACACTGGGAATTGAGTCAAGATGTCCAATGTGAGAAGAAATCAAATTGTCCAAATTGGAGAAGATATTTGGAGAAGGTTCTCAAGGATGGTTTTTCCTCAATGTAATGTCCCAGAGAAGATGCGGTCAACCAATTTTCCAAAGCACCAGAAGGTAAAGTAAGGTTGGGCTAGAAGATCTCCAAGGCCATTAAGTAGCACTGGGGAGGTCCACTGAAATTTCAAACGGACACTAAGTGGCCGGTTGTAAGTTGCGGACGACCTAAATTCACTTTCTCTATATGCATCCTTTTTTTTAAAAAAAAAAAAAAAAGAAGAAGAATCGGATTTATGCACCCAACCTCCTTTTACCCAAGGATTAAATTTAATCGTTGTTGGCTTTCTCTTGCAAAGACTATAAGCTTCTACTATTTTTTTTTTCTTAGAGATGAAAAAGATGGAATACAAAAACTTTTCAAAAGTCGGAAAAGCATCGGACACCATTCAGACATGAAGGCTAGACACTTCCTTCTTAATTGCAATTTAATGTCTTTGCTTCTAATTAACCCTGCTACAAGGAGGAACATCCAACGGCAATAATGTTTTATCAGTTCATTGTGCCCGCTTTAAATCCAAACGAATGACAGGTTGCAGATCTGAATTAACCGCCAACATGCTAAGCATTAAACGGAGCTTATTTATCTATTTATTTGCAACCGCCTTTATTTTACAAAGAACTCAAGGCGACAAACGTATCCAAACACACCTTCCTCCTCCTGTTTTTCCCCCTCCCCCAACAGCAGCTTTCGGCTGAGAGAACGTCACTGGCCCAAGATCACCCAGCCAGCTTTCATGCTGAAGGTGGGACTAGAACTCACCGTCTCCTAGTGATCAACCCAAACTCATACAATCAACTTTCATGCCTAACATGGGACTAGAACTCATAGTCACCTCGTGATTGGCCAAAAGTCATCCAGCCAGCTTTCATGACTAAGGTAGGACTAGAACTCACATTCTCCTGGTGACTGACCGAGCCACCTAACCAGCTTTCATGCCTGAGGTGGGACTAGAACTCACAGTCACTTGGTCATTGGCCCAACGTCACCCAGCCAGCTTTCCTGCTTAAGGTGGAACTAGAACTCACCATCTCCTGATGACTGACGCAGCCACTCAGCCAGCTTTCATGCCTAAGATGGAACTAGAACTCACATTCTCCTGGTGACTGGCCAAGTCACCCAGCCAGCTTTCCTGCTTAAGATGGAACTAGAACTCACAGTCTCCTGATGACTGACCGAGCCACCTAACCAGCTTTCATGCCTGAGGTGGGACTAGAACTCACAGTCACTTGGTCATTGGTCCAACGTCACCCAGCCAGCTTTCCTGCTTAAGGTGGAACTAGAACTCACCATCTCCTGATGACTGACCGAGCCACCTAACCAGCTTTCATGCCTAAGGTGGGACTAGAACTCATAGTCACTTGGTCATTGGCCCAAAGTCACCCAGCCAGCTTTCATGACTAAAGCAGGACTAGAACTCACTGTCTCCTGGTGATTGGCCCAAAGTCACTCAGCTGCCTTTCATGCCCAAGGCAGGACTACAACTCACTCTCTCCTGATTTCTAGCCTGATGCTTTCACCACTAGATACCATTAGGCTTTCAGGTGCTTTTTTTTAATATAAAAAAATTGCAATTATAAATGATTGGTTCTCTCCATACTTTTTTTTTTTGTTTAAAGAAGGTAAACTTGTAATTTTGCCACAGGTCCAGCAGGAGGCATCAATGTCACTTTGAGACAATGAACAGTTGTCTGTTCTGCAAATTGTTCTGCAAATTTTGTTCGATTAAAAAAAATAAGGTAGATTAAAAAAAAAACGTAAACCTGAAATTACTTCCTACCTGAAACATACAACAGAGGAAGAGAAAAAAAGAAAAGGAAAAGAAATTGATTTCACTGACGTCTGGTATCTCTCTATATAAAAGCGAAATACCACTCACGCATCATCACGAAATCTCCAGAACCGTAAAGTCTACAAAATTGAAATTTGGCACGTATGTTCTTCTTGGCTTCTAGGTGTTCACTAAGAAAGAATTTTTCAAAATGACCATCAGATCATTAGTATTTCATATAAAGTATTATATTCACACACTCTGATGCTAAGGAGCTAGATATTCTACTCCCCCTCCCCACCTGAAAAGAACTCGGTTCCAACTGCCAGTTGCCTTATATTAACACTCTCTGATGCTACCCGTTCGCTAAACCGGTCGTGGGCATGGCCAGCACGTGACTCATCCGGCCTACAGGCTGGGACATTCTACTCCCCCTCTGTTCCAACTGCCAGTTGCCTTATATTAACACGCTGTGATGCTACGGAGTTACACATTCGACATTAAGTTTCAGGCTTTAAGTGTCAATTTATCACACCCGATCACAGTTTTGCATGGGCGTCCAGCTAGTAAATAATAAAAATTTAAAAAATGAAACTACAATGCTAGTTCAGCGGATATCTGCCCAGCCCACAAGTTTAGCTCCAAGCAAACCCAGTTCTTAGATTATCTTTTTCCTCCAAAGCTTGAACCTGCTTGGCGCTGCTGAAAAGACGCCAGAGATTTAATGAGGAGTTGTTAAAAACTTTGCGTGGACAGCTTTTAAAACAGCCCGAGATTTACAAACGACAAAGTGAGTTTCGGACAGCCACAGTTCACTCTGTGTCCCAAAGGTGTTTTTTTCAAAAGGCAACAGGACTTTCTTCGTTTTTCCTTGAAGACGTTTCCCTTCTCATCCAAGAAGCTTCTTCAGCTCTGACTGAATGGTGGGGAATGGAAGAATTTATACTCCTTGCAGACACAGCTGGTCATTTGCATCCTTTTAGAGAGTCGTTGAGGCCACTTGGAGGTTTATCTGTGTAATCAGGATCACCTGAGTGGTGCAAATGGTTCCTGTAGTCTGCAACTTTTTTTCCTCTGGAAATCCATTCCTACTCCCAGGCCATTCCAAGGGTGTTCATCCCAAATGGTATAGCTAAAAGTCTATGGAAATTCTCGGTCATCCAGATCATGGTTGTCCCAAAGGTGCTTTTTCAGGAGGCAACTGGACTACCTTGTTTTGATATTGAACTTGTTCCTGTTTTGAAACTCAAGAAGAACTGTTTTATTGTGTATGACTACAACTGGTAAGAAGACTTTGTACTTGAAATATCCCTGGATTGATCTTTCAACTCTCGTCTTATCTGTGTATGACTTGGATTGTTTTTGGACTTTGCTTTACTTTTTCTAAAAGTAAAAGACTACAACAACTCAGTGTGTTTGTATGTTGACTGTGATTGTTCACAACCACTCCCAGTCGCTTTTCATGCATTTACTCGAAGGGTACTCTGCTCAATAACCCACAACATCGGTTATGAGCCAAGAATATCCTTAACAGTGGGGAATGGAAGGATTGCTATTCCTTGCAGACAGCTGGTCATTTGCATCCTTTTAGAGAGTCATTGAGGCCACCTGGAAGCTTATCTGGATCCTCAGCTTCACCTGAGTAGTGCAAATGGGTGTGGATAAACCCACTTGTACTACTACTACTGCAGATAAACCTCCAAGTAACTATTTTGTGACCTTATTTTATGACCTTTCTTGCCACAGTTAAGTGAACCGCTGCAGTTGTTAAATTCGTAAAACCGTCGTTAAGTCAATCCAGCTTCCCCACTAATTTTGCTTGTCAAGAGGTCGCAAAGGGGGATCATGTGACTTTAGGACACAGCAACAGTCCTAAGCATGAGGCAGTTGCCAAGTGTCTGAATTTTGATCACATCATCATGGGGATGCTAGAAAGGCCATTAAATGTGAAAAATGGTCATAAAAGTCACATTTTTCAGTGCCGTTGCAACTTTGTATGGTCACTAAATAAACTTCTGTAAGTCAAGGGCTACCTGTATTTTTACGAAGACTGTGATCATGATTTATTACTTGCTGGTTTTATGTACACTGCGAGCTTATGCATCGGAGATATATGCCTTGTGTGCCCAATCATACATGGCTAATAAAAATATTCTACTCTATTCCACTCTACTCCTATTCTATTCCATTCCATTCCATTCGATCTTATCCCATCCTCCATTCTATTCTATTCCTTATTCTACTCTACTCTACATTTTATTCTATTCCTTATTCTATTCTATTCTATTCTATTTCTATTTCTATTCTATTCTTTATTCTATTCTATTCCTCATTCTACTCTACCCTACTCTACTCTACTCTACTCTACTCTACTCTACTCTACTCTACTCTACTATTCCATTCCATCCTATCCTATCACATCCTCTATTCTATTCTATTCCTTATTCTGCTCTACTCTACTCTACATTTTATTCTATTCCTTATTCTATTCTATTCTATTTCTATTTCTATTTCTATTTCTATTTCTATTCTTTATTCTATTCCTCATTCTTTTTTTTTATTATAAATAAAATCAGTAAAATACAAGAAGTTGACTTCTATACTTTTGACAAACCTTGAAGTTCATTTCCCCATTTCCCTTGGAAATCTGATCCATTAAGCGGGGTTAAGTTTTTAAAAAACAGATGGAAAAATCAGAAGAAAGTTGAGTTTTCTACAACATGAAAAAAAATCGATGAAGAATCCACAGCACGAATGTTTGGCCTTTTTTTTAAATTTTTTTATAATTTTTTTTTATTATAAACAAACATACATATACAGACATAGACATTTAAACAAACTATACATAAACTAACTATACAGTGAAATCAAGTCATAAAGCTTGAACTTTGAAAATTCCTCATTCTATTCTACTCTACTCTATCTACTCCTATTCCATTCCATTCCATCCTATCCCATCCTTTATTCTATTCTATTCCTTATTCTACTCTACTCTACATTTTATTCTATTCCTTATTCTATTCTATTTCTATTTCTATTCTATTCTTTATTCTATTCTATTCTATTCTTCATTCTACTCTACTCTACTATTCCATTCCATCCTACCCTATCCCATCCTCTATTCTATTCTATTCCTTATTCTACTCTACTCTACATTTTATTTTATTCCTTATTCTATTTCTATTCTATTCTTTATTCTATTCTATTCCTCATTCTACTCTACTCTACTCTGCTCTACTCTTATTCCATTCCATTCCATTCCATTATTATTTTGCTTGGTAGCCTCAGCCTGTTCCTGTTGCTAAATAGTTTTTTTCATGGTGGCTCAGATTTTTCACCAATATTAGCTGTTGTGTAAAATTCTTGATTTATAGGCATCTCACTGAGGTTTTTCCTGTTTTGTTTGAACAAAACTACGTTGGGATTAATCACAACTGTTTGCATTAGCATAAATGGAACATCTAATTGATCAAATGGAGATTGATAACTGCGGCTGTCAGGTATGAATTGCCATAATAATTCATGCCTCTTGTATAGATGCACCATAAACCCAATTGTGAAAACGATCAAAGGTTTAGAAACAGTAGCTTGCAGTAAATTATGCCTGAACTTCAGACGGGACTGTGTTTTCCAATAGAATAAATTTAGCAGGTCTCAAAGAACATTATGAAGGAAGTTTAGATGTGATTGCAAAAGTGCAAACTCAAGAGATTCTCGGTCATTCAGAAAGAGGCTACTGAACTTTCTGGGTTTTTTTTTCCTTTTGAAGAGGTTTTACTTCTCATCCAAGAAGCTTCTTCAGCTCTGACTGGATGGCGGGGAATGGAAGGATTGATATTCCTTGCAGACAGCTGATCATTTGCATCCTTTTAGAGAGTCATTGAGGCCACTTGGGAGGTTTGTCTGTGTCCTCAAGGGTCACTGTAGTTCTGCAATTTTTCCCTCTGGAAATCCATTCTTACTCCCACACCATTCAAAGGATGTTCATCCCAAATTGTATGGCTAAATGTCTATAGCGATTCTCAGTCATTCAGGGCACGGTTGTCCCAAAGGTGCTTTTTCAGGAGGCAACTGGAGTTACTTGTTTTTTCTTTGAAGACGTTTCGCTTCTCATCCCAAGACGCTTCTTCAACTCTGACTGGATGGTGGGGAATGGAAGGATTGATACTCCTTGCAGACAGCTGGCCATTTGCATCCTTTTTCAAGGTCATTGAGGCCACTTGGAGGTTTATTTGTGTCCTCGGGGTCACCTGAGTGGTGCAAATGGTTCCTGTTGTCTGCAATTTTTTTCCTCTGGAAATCCATTCCCAAGTCGGAATTTCTGCCCCCTTCCAAACCACACAAAAAGACCCCAAAGGGGGAGACTCTCTGCAGCAACACAAACGTTCATTGCACGTATCCGGCCCAGGGGCCGTAGTTTGAGGACCCCTGATTTAGTGCAATATAAAAAATACAAATAATTTTCCTGCGGACCACCAAAATTTTCTTGCGGACCACCAGTGGTCCACGGACCACCAGTTGGTGACCGCTGAGCTAGACGCACCACTTCACAAGCCTTCCTGCAGCCTTCATAGTTCTTTTGTGCCGTTTGCTCCATGTCTGTTCAGGATGGCGGCGAGCCCCTCCCCGTATCCTCTGCAGCATTGCAGGAATAAAACTGCAGCCCTTCGGATAACCTGATTTTCCCCTTTCAGGAGGACGTCATGTTTAAAACATGGCCACCATCCGCTACATAATCACGAAGGTCTTTCCGAATTAAGATTGTGTATTATTTCAAAATGTCTACATTTCTGAAAATGTTATGGCCCCCAGGCCTGTTTCATTCAGGAGAGCTTTCTTTCTTTCTTTCTTTCTTTCTTTCTTTCTTTCTTTCTTTCTTTCTCTTTCATTCATTCATTTTTCTTTTCCTTCCTTCTTTCCTTCCTTTTTTCCTTCTTTCCTTCAATCTTTTTCCATCCTTCCCTTCCTTTCTCTTTCTTTCCTTCCTTTTTTCTTTCCTTCCTTCCCTCTTTCTTCTTTTTTTTTTCATTTTTTCTTTTCCTTCCATCTTTTTCCTTCCTTCTTTTCCTTCCTTCAATCTTTTTTCTTCCTTCCCTTCCTTTTTCCTTCCTTTCTTCCCTTCCTTTTTTCATTCCTTCCCTTTCTTTTTCTTTCTTTTCCTTCCTTCCTAATTTCCATCTTTTTCATTCCTTCCTTCCTTCTCTTCCTTCCTTCCTTTTCTTTCCATCTTTTTCCTTCCTTCCTTCCTTTCTTTCTTCCTTCTTTTTTCCCTTCCTTTTTCTCTTTCCTTCCTTCATCTTCTTCCTTCCTTCCTTCCTCCCTCCCTCCCTTCTTCCTCCCTCCTTTCTTTTTCTTTCCTTCCTTCCTTTCTTCTTCTTTCCTTCCTTTTTTCTCTTTCCTTCCTTCTCTTTTCTTTCCTTCCTTCCTTTTTCTCTTTCCTTCATTCCTTCCTTTTTTTCTTTCCTTCTTTCCTTCCTTCCTTCCCTCCTTCCTTCTCTTTTCTTTCTTTCCTTCCTTCCTTTTTGCAATGTTACAGGGCAAACAGTATGCTTTTTTTCAAAATAAAGATGTATTTAAAGGGTGATTCACACACGTAGGGACTCTACTGTGTGATGAATTTTCTATTGCTTTTTCACATAAACGAACCTCAAAGCACCTCTGGGCTATTCTTGTTTTGATGAATCCATAAAAACCTTTGGAAATTGAAGCTAAACTGAAGCACAGCCTACCCATCCCTGCATTTAAAGGCACATAAACCAATTTAAAGATTTTTTTAAAAGCATTGTTTATGCAAATAAGGGAAGCGAGATACGCCGCCATAGAAATTAGATAAATAAATAACAATTATTTAGGAGGATGGAAATGGTAGTCGTGCTAATAAATGCTCAAAAAAAAAGAGCTTCTTTAGACATCTTTATTTTTTCTTCTCTTTCCTGACTTTATTTTTTTTATCTTTTTATATCCTTTTTTTAAAAAAATTCTGTGAAGCATTCTTTTCCCGTGAAAAGTATACATAACATTATACATGTAAAAAATTATTTTCCAATGAATATGTGGGAGGGGGAGGAGTATGCAAGTCCTCGACTTATGACCACAACTGAACCCCAAATTTCTGTTGCTAAGCAAGACAGTCGCTAAGTGAGCTTCATCTCATTTTACGAACCTTCCTTGCCACCTTTGTTCAGTGAATCCCTGCAGTTGTTCAATTAGCAACATGGTTGTTAAGTGAATCCAGTTTCCCCCATTGACTCTGATCCTCAGAAGATCGCAAAAGGGAATCTCTGCAACCAGCATAAATATGAGTCAGTTGCCAGGCAGTTGAATTTGGATCCATGGAGATACTGCCATGGTCGTAAGCAGGGGTGGGTTCTAAAATTTTTTACTACTGTGGGCGTGGTTTATTTTGTGGGCGTGGCTTGATGGTCATGTGACAATTCTTTAGGATTTAGCAGAGGTACTGGTTTACCAGGCTTTTAACTGCTTGCAGAGCTGTACTTGTCTACCCATTTGTTTTTGGAGGCACCAATCTACCCATTTGTTTTTGGAGGCACCGGTCTACTCATTTGTTTTTGGAGGCACCGGTCTACCCATTTGTTTTTGGAGGCACCGGTCTACCCATTTGTTTTTGGAGGCACCGGTCTACCCATTTGTTTTTGGAGGCATAGGTCTACTCATTTGTTTTTGGAGGCATCGGTCTACCCATTTGTTTTTGGAGGCACCGGTCTACCCATTTGTTTTTGGAGGCACCGGTCTACCCATTTGTTTTTGGAGGCACAGGTCTACTCATTTGTTTTTGGAGGCACCGGTCTACCCATTTGTTTTTGGAGGCACCGGTCTACCCATTTGTTTTTGGAGGCACTGGTCTACCCATTTGTTTTTGGAGGCACCGGTCTACTCATTTGTTTTTGGAGGCACCGGTCTACCCATTTGTTTTTGGAGGCACCGGTCTACCCATTTGTTTTTGGAGGCACCGGTCTACCCATTTGTTTTTGGAGGCACCGGTCTATCATTTGTTTTTGGAGGCACCGGTCTACCCATTTGTTTTTGGAGGCACCAGTCTACTCATTCGTTTTTGGAGGCACCGGTCTATTCATTTGTTTTTGGAGGCACCAGTCTACTCATTCGTTTTTGGAGGCATCGGTCTACCACCACACTGCCTTTTAACACTGATCAGCTGTAGGGCGGCCATTTGAAGCCCCACAGCAAGAGTTTAAACAGTTGTTTTTCTTCTAGCCGATCAGCTGGGACTCAGGAGGCTGCAACAGATTGGGGGTGGGGCCAAATAAAAGTTAAGAATAACGCGGGGAGGTGCGGGGATGGGAGGGCCCAGCTCCCGAACAAAGAGAACCAGTTCAGTGACGTCATATCGTCACCGCTACCGGCTCGGCTGAACCAAGCCGAACCGGGAGGAACCCACCACTGGTCGTAAGTGTGAAAAGCGGTCATAAATCACCTTTTTCAGTGCCATTGTAACTTTGAACGGTCACTAACTATTGTAAGTTGAGCATTTACCTGTAGTAGAGAAAAATAATAGAAAAATAGTAAAACAACAGAGTTGGAAGGGACCTTGGAGGTCTTCTAGTCCACCCCCTGCTCGGGCAGGAAACCCGATACCATTTCAGACAAATGGTTGTCCTATCTCGTCTTAAAAGAATCTCCAGAGATTATCCAAAAGCAATATAGGGAATTATAACTATATGAGCTTCCCAAGTGAAAGCTGCATTCTAATAACTTGGTAAATTTCCAAGTTAGGAGAAGTTCCTCTATCTTCTTCTTTTTATAAAAAACAGAAACAAAAATCAATTTACAAGTTCATTTAGCTGTTGCGAGAGTCAATGCAGAACGCGGCCTTCCTTGCACGAGAAGTCCTCCATTTCCAGAGTCGCCTCATAGGGTCACAATTTAACAATGTATTTATTTATTTATTTTTGATTTATTAGGGCCACCCATTTCGTAGACACGACTAGAAAACCGCTTTTCCCAGAAATATTTTTTTTAAAAAAAAAATTTATTAGAGCATCAAAAAGAAAAATCAAAAACAAATATATAATAATTTTTCTATCACGGTGTAACATCGCCAAAATATCTATATCTATCTATCTATCTATCTATCTATCTATCTATATCTATCTATCTATCTATCTATCTATCTATCTATCTATCTATCTATCTATCTATCTATCTATCTATCTATCTATCCATCCATCCATCCATATATATATATATACCAGTAATCAAAGAGTAAAAATAGAAAATATTTACAGATTCTTGTATACAAATTTACTTTTCCAATACTTATTGATTACCATAAATATACAATCATCTATCATTATAATCCAACATTATCCTTTGTCTCTCTCCCATCGTTTCTGGGCCCAATCATACCACATATTCCAACTACTATAAAAGCCTGAGTCTCTTTTATCCTTGATCAGTTTTGTAAGTCTGTCGGACTCTGCACATTCCATACTTTTCCCAGAAATATTGAACACTGGACTCTCAAAACCTGTCACTGTCGGGTGGGCCCCAAAAATGCAGAATATTGCCTGTATCTACAATATGATCTGTGGAACTATGAACTCCATCTCTTTGAAGGGCCGCCACAGAAACAAGGGGGGGTCAACTTATTTTCCAAAGCTCCAGAAGACAAGAAACAATGGACGGAAACTAATCAAGGAGAGAAGCAGCCTGGAACTAAGGAGAAACATCCAAACAGTGAGGACAATTAACCAGTGGAACAGCTTGCCACCAGAAGTTGTGAGTACTCCAACAATGAAGGTTTTCAAGAAGAGTTTGGGCTGCCACTTGTGTCAAACAGAATAGGACAGTGATGGCTAAACTTTTTGCCGTCGCATGCCAAAAGCGGGGGTAGCGTGGGGGAATCACACATGAGCGTGCCCATACCCATAATTCAATGCCCCCCCCCCCATGCATGTGTGCATGACCCCATGCTCCCTGCGTTCTACAGGCTTTCTTGGAGCCTGGGGAGGGTGAAAACAGCCTTCCCCACTCCTTTGGAGGCCCTCCGGAGGCCAAAAACGGCCCATTTCCTGATGCCCAGAAGGCCCATTTTTCTCTCTCCCCAGGCTCCAGAGGATTTCTAGGAGCCTGAGGAAAGCAAAAACGGCCTTCCTAACCCCCCTGGAGGACTGAAAGACCGTTTTTTGACTTCTGGTGGGCCCAGAAGGCCCTTTTTTCACTCTCCCCAGGCTCCAGAGGTTTTCTAGGAGCCTGGGGAGGGCAAAAATGGACTTCCGCACCCCCGGATGCTGGAAACAGCCCGTTTCCTGACTTCTGGTGGGCCCGGAAGGCCCAAAAATAGAGTGTGCTGGAGCTGAGCTAGGGCAATGCTCGCGTGTCCACAGAGATGGCTCCACATGCCACAGGTGGGCACGCATGCCATAGGTTCGCCATCACGGGTATAGGATCTCCTGATTTTGAGCAAGGGGCTGGACTAGAAGACCTCCAAGGTCCCTTGCAACTTGGTTATTCTGGTTATCTTCACCCTCTCCCACACATATGGAATACCAGATTTGGAAGGGACCTTGGAGATCTTCTAGTCCAACCCTCTGCTCAAGCAGGAAACCCTATATCATTTCAGACAAATAGTTATCCGGTCTCTATTTTTTTAAAAAAAGTCCAGTGTTGGAGAACGCACAACTTCTGCAGGAAAGTCATGCCACTGATTAACTGTCAGGCAATTTCTCCTTAGTTCTAGGTTGCTTCTCTCCTTGATTAGTTTCCATCCATTGATTCTTCTCCTACCTTATGGTGCTTTGGAGAATGGCTTGATTCCCTCTTCTTTGTGGCAGCCCCTGAGATATTGGAAGACTGCTATCATGTCTCCCCTGGTCCTTCTCTTCACTAGACTAGACATGCCCAGTTCCTGCAACCGTTCTTCATATGTTTTAGTCTCCAGTCCCCTAATCACCTTTGTTGCTCTTCTCTGCACTCTTTCTAGAACCTCAACATCTTTTTTCTATCATGACAATCAAATCTGGATGCACTATTCCAAGTGTGCTCTTACCGAGGCCTTATAAATTCATTAAACAAGACATACCCAACTCCTGCCACCATTCTTAGCCTCCAGCCCCCTAATCATCTTCGCTCCTCTTCTCGGCACTCAACATCTTTTTCTATTGTCGCGACCAAAACAGGAATGCAATATTCCAAGTGTGATCTAACCAGGGCATTATAAAGTGGTACTAACACTTTATAATGCCGTGGTTAAGGCCATACCTGGGATATTGCTTCCAGTTTTGGTCCCCACATTATAAAAAAACATCGTATCAGAAGTTAAAAACATGAAAAACAATGTCGACAATGAGACTTTGGAAAAAGTGCAGAGAAGAGCAACTAAGATGATTAAAGGCCTGTGTCAAGTTTCCAAAAGATGCCCTAATTAATTCATGAGCCATGAGCCAAACTTCAAAGGAAATATAGTCATTTATTAGGAGCAACATTCCGACAATACTGGGGTGCAGTTAGGACTGATCCCACGTAGATTTACGTTCCCCTATGACCCTGTCTCTCCCGTCCTCTCTGGCCATGTCATAAATCACATTCTCCAATTAACCACTTTGGCTGGGTGTGAAACCTAACACCCTCCTTCTGATTGCGGTCAGGAAGAATGTATGGAATTCACTTCAGTTCTCCCTCCCTCCTGCTCATGGCAACTTGAAAGCTTTGCAAGTTGACAGCCTGGTGGCTAAAACATATGAAGAAGAGTTGCAGGAATTGGGCATGGCTAGTCTAGAGAAAAGAAGGACCAGGGGTGACAAGATAGCAGTATTCCAGTATTTGAGGGGCTGCCATAAAGAAGAGGGGGTCAACTTATTCTCCAAAGCACCTGAAGGCAGGACAAGAATCAATGGATGGAAACTAATCAAGGAGAGAAGCAACCTGGAATTAAGGACAAACTTCTCAACAGTGAGGACAATTAACCAGTGGAACTGCTTGCCTCCAGAAGTTCTAGGTGCTCCATCACTGGAGATTTTCAAGAAGGGAGTGGACAGCCACTTGTCTCAAAGGTTATCTCCTGCCAGAGCGGGAGACTGGACTAGAAGTCTTCCAAAGTCCCCTTCCAGCTCTATTCTGATTTGTATCAGAGCTAAGTTGTGTCTTACTCTTTTGAGTTGCAGCCCACACCCCACCAGTCCAGGAAATCCTCATCCTTATTATAGGACTCTGTCACATATTAACGCAAAGTAGCTGATGGAAGCGCTCTCTCTAAACAACGAAGACCACATCACTCTTCCCTTTCTAGGCCCAAGGGTCCCTCTCTTTCACTGGCCCTGGATCCGTTTTGTCTGGTGCAGGATGGAAATCTCCACTCCCAAGAAAGCAGAGTTGGCTCACAGCAGATCATCCCCCCTCCTGCAATGCAGCAAGCCACAACTCACAGAGTTTGTCGACATGGCCTGTGTTTAAAAAGCTACAACGGGCCTTGGCAAATCGAGAAGACGCATCACTCAGCCTAAGGGTTTTTTTTTTATTATTATTATTATTATTTTATTTTAGCGAGGCTGTTAAAACAGAACAGAGGGCAGGGAATTTGACCCGCTGCCAACTGGATGAGCCTTTTTTTTTTTTCCTGGCGTGGCTCCTGTTCAAAAATTTCTCGCTTGCCGTTTCTGGATTTTCCAACCCAAGCCTTCCTTCTTTCCGACTCGCCAAGGAGATGGAGGGTTAAATCTTAGGGAAAAGATTACCGAAAGTTACCAACCTGCATTTCAGTTTAAAAGAATTTTTTTTTTTTTAAACCCTTTACAAATCCAATTGATCTGACATTACAGGGTCCGGTTTCAAGGCAGGGAAATGTAATAAAAAAAGGGGGGTGGGAGAGAGGAAGAGAGAAGGAAGCGAAAAGAGCCAGGCGCAGCGTTTTATTAAATACAACCATTGATGGCGTCAGCAAAGCTGCCATCCATCTACCAATTTCCCCGTTGCTAAAGGAAAAGCGGAAAGCATCTTTGTTTGCCTTGAGGCTTAGGAGCTAAAACTAGCCAAAGCCAAATCTTTACAGAGATTCTCCATCATCCAGGTTGTCCCAAAGGTGTTTTTATTTTCAAGAGATAACTGGACTTTCTGGGTTTTTTTTTTCATTGAAGACGTTTCTCTTCCCCTCCAAGAAGCTTCTTCAGCTCTGATTGAATGGCGGAGAATGGAAGGATTGATACTCCTTGCAGACAGCTGGTCATTTGCATCCTTTTAGAGAGAGTCATTGAGGCCACTTGGAGGTTTCTCTGTGTCCTCAGGGTCACCTGAGTGATGCACATGGTTCCTGTAGTCTGCATTTCTTTTCTCTAGAAATCCATTCCTATTCCCAGACCATTCCAAGAGTGTTCATCCCAAATTGTATAGCCAAAAGTCTGTAGATATTCTCAGTCCTCCAGTCCTGCTGGTTGTCCCAAAGGTGATTTTTTTCAAGAGGCAACTGGACTTTCTGGTTTTTCTTTGAAGACGTTTCTCTTCCCCTCCAAGAAGCTTCTTCAGCTCTGACTGGATGGTGGGGAATGGAAGGATTGATACTTCTTGCTGGTCATTTGCATCCTTTTAGACGGTCATTGAGGCCACTTGGAGGTTTATCTGGGTTTTCAGCGTCACTTGAGTAATGCACGTGATTCTTGTAGTCTGCAATTTTTTCTGGAAATATGTTCCTACTCCCTGTGAAGTTTCCGAAAGGTGCCCTAATCAATTCATGAGCCATGAGCCAAACTTCAAAAGAAATACAGTCATTTATTAGGAGCACCATTTCGGCAATATTCGGATGCAGTTAGAACTAATCCCACGTAGATTTACGTTCCCATATGACCCTGTCTCTCCCCTCCTCTCTGGCCATGTCATAAATCACATTCTCCAATTAACCACTTTGGCTGGCTGTGAAATCCAACACCCTCCTTCTGATTGCGGTCAGGAAGAATGTATGGAATGCAGCTTCAGTTAGGGAAATCAATCAGCTCTATCAGTTCTCCCTCCCTCCTGCTCATGGCAACTTGAAAGCTTTGCAAGTTGACACTCCCACACCATTCAAAGGGTGTCTATCCCTAAGTGCATGACTAAAAGACTGGGAATGGGGGAGAGACAAGCTAACTATCTTCCAGTGTTTGAGAGACTGCCACAAAGAGGAAGGGGTCAAGGTATTCTCCAAAGCACCAGAAGGCAGGACAAGAAACAATAGATGGAAACTAACCAAGAAGCAACCTGGAATTGAGGAGAAACTTCCTAATTGAGGACAATTAACCAGTGGAACTGCTTGCCTCCAGAAGTTGTGGGTGCTCCATTACTGGAAGTTTTTTTTAAGAAGTGATTGGACTGCCATTTGTCTGAAATGGTCTGGGGCAGGGGTCTGCAACCCACGGCTCTGGAGCCGCATGTGGCTCTTTCATCCCTCTGCTGCGGCTCCCTGTCGCTCAAAATAGGCGTCACAACCACCAATGTGTGACACCCGCCGGCACACGATTTATTGAGCTTTTCGACCCATCTTTTTTTTTTCAGAGTTCAAAATGTTTTTGCTGCATGCAGAAATAAAAATGTGTTTTCTCTGTAGCAGGTCATTGATTTCATAAATGCAAAACACTATAGTTTTTTTTTATACATAGCATAAAGGTAAAAAACAATATATGCAGTGTTATCTTCATTTTAGAGGTTTTGTGACTCCCGGTGTTTTCTTTTTGGTGGGAAATGTGTCCAAATGGCTCTTTTGAGTGTTTAAGGTTGCCGACCCCTGGTCTGGGGTCTCCCGCTTGAGCAGGGGGCTGGACTAGAAGACCTCCAAGGTCCCTTCCAGTTCTATTCTGATTCTGATTCAGCTTCTTGGATGAGAAGCGAAACGTCTTCAAAGAAAAACAAAAAGTCCAGTTGCCTCTTGAAAAAAGGAACTTTGGGACAACTACCCAAAGCGTTCAGCCCATCACTTGATTTCCTTATTAGATTTTTATCTCACTTTTATCACTTTAGAAGTAACTAAAGGTGGCGAATATACCTAATACTCCTTCTTCCAATGATGTCCTGAACAACAACCCTGTGGGGTGGATTGCACTGAGAGAGGGATCGGCCCAAAATCACCCAGCTGGCTTCCATGGCTAAGGCAGGACTAGAAGTCACTACAAAACTACTGTATTTTTCGGACTATAAGACGCATTTACCTTTTTTGGTGAGGAAAAGAAGAAAAAGAAATCTGTCTCTCAGCAACTTTGCCTGGTTGCAGCAAACAGTAAACAGCCTGCTTTACTTTCGTTTTCGTTTTCAGCATAGCTTGATTAGCACAAGGGGAAAAAAATATTCTGCTCCAGCAATTTGCGTCTTTGCAGCAAGCAGCAGAGCCCTTGAGCAAAACAGCCAAGAGCAAATCAGCTGAGAGTTGGGAGGCCGATCCAATCAACTTGTGCTAATTAGGCTGTGCTGAAGCTGAAAGGAGATGTTTCTTCTTGCTGTTTGCTTGCAAGGAGGTAACTGCTGGGAGGCAGAGGCCAAAGGGTGGGGGCCAGTGGATGGGTGGGGCTACATTTGGTGTATAAAACGCACCTAAATTTTCACCCCCTTTTAGGGGGGAAAAAGGTGCGTCTTATACTCCGAAAAATATGGTACTCCTTAAGTTACAATACAACTGATTTATTGCTCATGCCTCTACACGAGAATCTAGTCCACTAATGGCTGCCCACTAAATTGGTACCCAATAAGAATAACTAGTCCTCGACTTACGAGCACAATTAAGCCCAAAATTTTCCATTGCTAAGTGAGACATTTGGTGAGTGAGTTTATTCTCATTTTACGACTTAAAACATAACTGAACCGCTGCAGTTGTTAAGTTAGTAACACAGTCGTTAAACAAATCTGGTTCCCCCATTTGACATTGCTCGTGAGAAGGTGGTCGCCAAAGCGGATCACATGACCCCGGGACACTGCCACCGTCATAAATGTGAGTCAGCTGTCCAGCATCTGGGTATAGATCGCATGACCATGGGGATGCTGCAACGGTCATTAAGTGTGAAAAAGGGTCGTAAGTCACTTTTTTCAGTGCTGTTGTAACTTCGAACAGTCACTAAATGAACTGTTGTAAGTCGAGGACTATTCAATTCAGGAAGGGTTGAACTTAGAGCACTTGTGAGAACGTAACGATTCTAGGCTAATTCCTTTCTTAGCACCATCCACCTCCAGCTTCTGCCACTCCTACACAAAATATGTTATTTCACTCTCTCAATCCATGCCGTTTCTTACCGTCACCCCTTCAAGGTAGGCTGGAATGGGACACCAAAGCCACAAATGTGAATGCTGATTCAGAAGTCACCCCCCCCCCCCTTAGGCTCCGGCACTTTCTACCATGCCTGAAATCTAATTTCCCCCAAAACGCTTGCAAAGGAGTTTTCTATTTGCTTCGTTTAGATCAGGGGTGTCAAACTCGATTTCATGCAGGGCCAAATCAGGGTTCTGTTTGACCTCTGGGGGCCAGGGTGGGTGTGGCCAGGGTGGGCGTGGCCATCTCAACATCGCTCATGTCAGGTGCGCATCTGTGGTGGCCAAGTGCTAAGGCAGGACTTCCCTCTGACCCTCCTTCCCTCTCATTATAATCTTCTATCTTCTTTCCTTTCTTCCTTCCTTCTCTCATCCTCACCTAATATCCTTCCTTCCTTCTTTCCTTCCTTCCTTTCCTTCCATTCCTCTCTCATTCTCTCACCAAATATCCTTCCTTTCTTCCTTCCTTCCTTCCCTCTCTCATTCTCACCTAATATTTTTCCTTTCATCCCTTTCTCTCACCTAATATCCTTCCTTCCTTCCATCCCTCTCATTCTCTCACCTAATATCCTTCCTTCTTCCATCCATCCCTCTCTTTCTCTCACCTAATATTCTTCCTTCATTCCATCCATCCCTCTCTTTCTCTCACCTAATATTCTTCTTTCCTTCCATCCCTTTCTCTCACCTAATATCCTTCCTTCCTTCCATCCCTCATTCTCTCACCTAATATCCTTCCTTTTTCCATCCATCCCTCTCATTCTCTCACCTAATATTCTTCCTTCCTTCCATCCCTCATTCTCTCATCTAATATCCTTCCTTCCATCCATCCCTCATTCTCTCACCTAATATTCTTCCTTCCTTCCATCCCTTTCTCTCACCTAATATCATTCCTTCCTTCTTTCAATCTCTCATTCTCTCACCTAATATCCTTCCTTCCTTCCTTCCTTTCCTTCCTTCCCTTTCTTTCTCTCACCTAATATCCTTCCTTCTTCCATCCATCCCTCTCATTCTCTCACCTAATATTCTTCCTTCCTTCCATCCCTCTTTCTCTCACCTAATATCCTTCCTTCTTCCATCCATCCCTCTCATTCTCTCACCTAATATTCTTCCTTCCTTCCATCCCTTTCTCTCACCTAATATCCTTCTTTCCTTCTTTCCATCCCTCTCATTCTCTTAATATCCTTCCTTCCTTCCTTCTTCTTCTTCCTTCCCTCTTCCTTCCCCATTCTTCTTCCTTCCCCTCTTTCCTTCTTTTTCCTTCCATGCTCTCTTCCCATCTTCCCTTCTTTTTCTTTGCCTTTCCTCTTTTCCCATTCTCCTTTCCTATCCCTTCTTGGATGCTCAAATGCAAAAGGGGAAACTTTTGTCCTTTCATTTTGCTTTTAGTTTGTTTCACTAGCCCGCTGCCAGCGAAAACGGAGCCCCGTGGGCTGGTCCTTCGCTGTTTCCAGGACGGCCCCACAGGCCAGATCTAAGCATCCCCGTGGGCCAAATCCGGCCCGTGGGCCTCGAGGTTAACACCCCTGGTTTAGATGGAAACTATTTCATTAGGCCTTGTACAACAAGCCCAATTTCTGTTCGTCCTTGGATCCTTTAATAAAAATGTTGGCCTAGTTAACATCCTCTCGCCTCACACGGACCGCTCAATATTTAAACAATAAGGATCGATCCGGAAAGGAATTAAAACACTGCGTACCCCTTTCCCCAGCAACATGATTTACCCCAAATAAAGTCGTCCATCAATAGGCATGAGGCCGGGAGAGGAAGGGGTCATTGGATTGAGCAATACAAAAAGAATGTTTTCAAATCCCCCAGTCAGCTTGAAAAAAAAACACACAAAAAAAAATATTCATACATTGCTCAGTAAGAGTTAAGTGAGTTTTGCTCCAAGTTTATGTCCTTTCTTGCCACAGTCGTTAAGCGAATCTCTGCAGCTGTTGAGGCGCTAACTGTTCTGACCTAGGCTCCCTTAAAAAGCAGGAAGCAGGAATTGGTCCCGGCAAAACCTTTTTTATTGACACGACTGTGAATTACTTTCATTCACAGTCAGCAAGGCCTGTACAAACAGTTTTTCAAAGGAATATTTATCAACACAAACCTTATCTTGTTTGGCAAGCTGCCACGTAACTTGTTTCCAAAGACAGTGTAAGGCAAAACTTGGCACAGAATCTCTTATAGGCACGAACAGAACTTCCCACTCTTGAAATGATCGAACGAATGAAATGTTTCCTGCAAAAGCCCCCTCCCCGTTCGCTCCTCTTTTGTTTCCTATGGGAGGGGCCAATCATCTCCAAGGTGTGGCTTTACTCCCAAATTGACCCCGCCTTTGGAGTTGTTCTTGTCTTCTGGTAGCTCTGAGCATGAGCACACTGGGAACAGGCTCCAGCTGTTCCTCTACCTCACTGCTGTCTATCTCCCTCTCTGCCTCCGACACACAGCCCTCGTCCGAGCTTTCCCCAGCCCCCAGGACTGGCCCATGTTCCTCCCCAACCTCCTCACTGTCCGACTCTGCCGTCAGCTCCGCAACAGACCACAACAGACATGGCTCTCAGTCACCAAATTGGCTGACTTGTTGTTATTGCTATCCCAGCTCAAAAGGGGATCATGTGACACCACCACTACCCCAGGACTCTGCGACCGTCATAAATATGAGTCAGTTGCCAAGCTGCCTGAATGCTGTCCATGGGACTGTGGCAATGGTCATCGAGTGTGAAAAATTCCACAGCCGGCTTCTAACTGGCAAAGTCAACGGAGAAGCTGACCCCAAAAACCGCAAGACAGAGTCACATGGTGTCTCAATCAATCAATTGGAATAGAGTGGAAAGGGATCTTGGAGGTCTTCTAGTCCAACCCCCTGCTCAAGCCCTATACCATTCAGGCAGATGGCTGTCCAGTCTCTTTTTAAAAGCCTCCAGTGATGGAGAATCCACAACGTCTGAAGGCAAACTGTTCCACTGGTTAATTGTCTTCACTCTTAGGATGTTTCTCCTTAATTCCAGGTTTCTTTTTTCCTTGATTAGTTTCTATCCATTGTTTCTTGTCTTGTCTTCTGGTGCTTTGGAAAATAAGCTGAACCCCCTCTTCTTTGTGGTAGCCCCTCAAATACTAGAATACTGTTTTCATGTCACCCCTAATTCTTCTTTTCTTTAGACCAGGGTGGATTTGATTTAAATCAGGGTGGATTTGATTTAAATCGAGTCGATTTAAATCACGATTTAAATCATGATTTAAATCACTAGTAAAAAGACTTGATTTAAATCAACTCGATTTAAATCATAATTTTTAAAGAGCAACTGTCATCTCTGCTACTCCTTTGACCCACTGTCGACTCACCGATAGTCCCAGTGTTGCAGAATATACAGCCTCCTGCTACATAACTAAGCTCCTTTTCATGCTGAATAAAGTAAATTATTTATGTATCTTAAATAGAAAACTATCTTACGATAGATTTTTACCCCAAGTTTTTTATTAAAAAAAATTTCTATAAAAATCAAAAAAATCCGATTTAAATAAAAAAAAATCCGATTTAAATCAAAAAATCTGATTTTTTTGATTTTTTAAAAAAAATCATTGATTTTTATCCACCCTGCTTTAGATTAGCCAGACCTAAATCCTGCAACCGTTCTTCATATATTTTAGTCTTAATCGTCTGAGTTGCTCTTCTCTATACTTCTTCCAAAGTCTCAACATCTTTTTTTTTTGAAAGAAGTTTTTTTTTATTTTTATTTTTCATCAACGTGTTTAAATATACAGTCTTTTTATCCATCCTTATACATTGTTCGTTCATTTTCTTCTTTACCTTCCATTAGGTAATTAATTAATTATTTGTTCAGCTCTGCTCTTTTTTTTTTTTTTAAATTTGATTTATATGCAGCCCGACTCAGGGCGGCTTACAATGCGTTAAGCAGTGCTCTTTTACCACTTCCTTCTTTTGTTTTACTGCAACCTTTCCTTTTTCCCTTCCCTTCTTTCTCCTCCTTTCTTTCTTCTTTCCTCATTCCTCCTCTCCTTTCCGTTCCTACTTCCTTTCCTCTTTCCCCTCTCCTCTCTTTTTCCTCCCCTTCTTACCAGGGGTGAAATGTAAAATTTGTTACTACCGGTTCTGTGGGCGTGGCTTGGTGGGTGGATGGGGGGGTAATGTGACTGGGTGGGTGTGGCCAACTTTTTTTTTTTTTTAACTTTTCAAAGCATTTTTTTCTAATGCTTTGAAAAGCCTCTGCCAATCAGGAACTCAGCTGGGATCGTCAGAGGCTTTTGAAAGCATTTTTTTACCTCTTCACTGAAGAGGTTGTAGAAAAAATGCTTTTAAAAGTTTTTTTAAAAATGGCCACGCCCACATTACCCCCCCAAGCCACGCCCACAGAACCGGGAGTAACCAATTTTAGATTTCACCACTGTCCTATTCCTATTCCTATTCTTACTATTATCCTGGCTAACGCTCTGCTAAAGCTTTTCCTTCCCTCTCTGACACTATTTGCATCCATCGCCCATCTTGTTCTACAGCTCCGTCCAAAAAAAACCAAAGCACAGGCTGAGATTTTAGCCCCCGTGCACGCATGCAGAGCTCTTTCCAAGCCCTGCCAATACAGATAGTCCTCGATTTACAACCGCAAGGGAGCCTAACATTTCTGTTCTTAAGCGAGACATTTGTGAAGGGGAGTTTGGGCCCATTTCTACGATCCTTCCTGCCACGGTTTTTAAGCGAACTACAGAGGCTGATAAGTTAGGAACCCGGGAGGTTAAGCGAATCTGGCTACCCCGCTGCTCCTAAGACGGTCGCAAAAGGGGATCACGTGACACCGCGACCGTCATAAATAAGAGACAGTTGCCAAGCCTCTGAATTTCGATCACGTGGACACGGAAATACTGCAAAGATGGCGCTAAACGGTCATCAGTCACATTTTCCAGTGCCTTTGTAACATTGAGCAGTCACTAAATGAACTGTTGTTATTCGAAGACGAGACAGTCAGGTCAACCAGGGGTGAAATGCTCCCGGTTCAGACCGGATCGCCCGGATCCAGTAGCAATGGCGGTGGGTGGTTCGGAGAACCGGTAGCAAAAATCCCTGTGCGCCCCCCACCCCCCATGCCCAGCTGAGCCACGCAATCATCAGAGGCTTTTCTTTCTTTACTTTTAAAAGCATTTTTTCTACAACCTCTTCCGACGCAAAAATGCTTTTAAAAGTAAAAGAAAAGCCTCTGATGATCACACGGCTCAGCTGGGATCATCAGAGGCTTTTCTTTCAAAGCATTTTTTCTGCAACCTCTTCCGACGCAAAAATGCTTTTAAAAGTAAAAGAAAAGCCTCTGATGATCACACGGCTCAGCTGGGATCATCAGAGGCTTTTCTTTCAAAGCATTTTTTCTGCAACCTCTTCCGACGCAAAAATGCTTTTAAAAGTAAAAGAAAAGCCTCTGATGATCACACGGCTCAGCTGGGATCATCAGAGGCTTTTCTTTCAAAGCATTTTTTCTGCAACCTCTTCCGACGCAAAAATGCTTTTAAAAGTAAAAGAAAAGCCTCTGATGATCACACGGCTCAGCTGGGATCATCAGAGGCTTTTCTTTCAAAGCATTTTTTCTACAACCTCTTCCGACGCAAAAATGCTTTTAAAAGTAAAAGAAAAGCCTCTGATGATCACACGGCTCAGCTGGGATCATCAGAGGCTTTTCTTTCAAAGCATTTTTTCTGCAACCTCTTGGCCGAAGAAGTGGTAAAAAAAAAATGCTTTGAAATTGTGGGGGCACCCGCCCTCTGGAACGAGCTCCCCCCAGGAATACGGCTGATCCCGGACCTCCGGACCTTCCGTCGAGCTTTGAACACCTTCCTATTCCAGCAAGCTGGGCTGGCTTAAAATTTTAATGGGTTATTTTAAGGGCAATGGGTTTTAATGTTTTGGGAAGCCAATTCGATTTAATTGTGTTTTTAAATTATTTTAAATTTTGTATTGTATGTATTTTAATTTTGGCTGTGCACCGCCCTGAGTCCTTCGGGAGAAGGGCGGTATACAAATTTAATTAATAAATAATAAATAAAAGTCTCTGACGATCCCAGCTGAGTTGCCTGATCAGCAGAGAGGTATTTCTGCCGATCAGGAAACTCAGCTGGGATCGTCAGAGAGGCTTTTTTAAAAATACCTCTCTGCCAATCAGACAACTCAGCTGGAATCATCAAGAGAGGTATTTTTTAAAAAGCTTCTCTGACGATCCCAGCTGAGTTGCCTGATCAGTTGCTTTGAAAAGTTAAAAAAAAAAAAAGTTGGCCACGCCCACCCTGTCACATTACCCCTCACCAAGCCACGCCCACAGAACCAGCAGAAACAAATTTTACATTTCACTCCTGTCCTCAACTTACGACCACAGCTAAGCCCGAAATTTATGTTGCTAAGTGAAAAATCCGTTAAGGGAGTTTGGCCCCATTTTACGACTTTTCGTGCCACGTTGGTTAAGCAAATCACTGTGGGTTGCTAAATCAGCAATGCGGTTGTTAAGCGAATCCGTTTTCCCCCTTGACTTTGCTCATCCGACGGTCACAAAATGGGGATCGCCTGACCCCCCCGGGATGCTGCAGCCATCATCATAAATGTAAGTCAGTTGCCGAATGGTCTGAATTTCGATCATGCGAACATGGGAAGGCGGCAAAGATCATAGCAGTGAAAAATGGGCATAAATCACCTTTTTCAGTGCCATGAATAATCACTGTTGTAAGTCAAGGACTCAAGTCAAGTATAGATTTTTTGTATCTGGTGAAAAGAAAACTCCGCGGCTTCTTGGAAGTCCAATGTGGATGTTGTTAGTATAAAAATAGGAACATGTGAAATCACCCACCGGAGCAGAGTAAAGTTACTCTCATGTGATTTATTTATTACTCTGCCAACAGCATGACAAGCCAGCTCCTAGCACAGACCCCAGGATGAAGATATTAAAAATAATAATTTACTGAGAACAGCTTAATCCTGTGACAGCATAGGTAGTCCTCGCCTTGTAACAGTTCGTTTACTGACTGTTATATATAGCACTTATATATGCAACAGTTATATATACCATCATATTTAGGAAGTGGGGTTTGCTCTCTGCCTATATACAAGTGGCTTGCCCTGCCTGCCATCAACAGACACAAAGAGAGAAACAATATCTACATACCATTCAAAAGAGATCATCAAAAAGCTAAAAAGGAAACCAACAGACCAAAACACCTCCTTGTCAGCAATCAACGGCCAGGTTAAACCGAGATTAACACTCGGATTAACCCTAGACTAACAATCAAGCAGTAAACAATACCCCTGTCATGGAACCACATAAACATAGAATAGAATAGAATAGAATAGAATAGAATAGAATAGAATAGAATGTAGAGTGGAGTGGAGTGGAGTGGAGTGGAATGCAGAGCAGAGCGGAGTGGAGTGGAGTGCACTGGAGTAGAGTAGAGTAGAGTAGAGTAGAATAGAATAGAATAGAATAGAATAGAATAGAATAGAATAGAATAGAATAGAATACAGTGGACTGGAGTGGAGTGGAATGCAGAGTAGAGTAGAACAGAACAGAACAGAACAGAGAGCAGAGCAGAGCAGAGCAGAACAGAACAGAACAGAACAGAATAGAATGTAGAGTAGAGTAGAGTAGAGTAGAGTAGAGTAGAATAGAATAGAATAGAATAGAATGTAGAGTAGAGTAGAGTAGAGTAGAGTAGAATAGAATAGAATAGAATGTAGAGTAGAGTAGAGTAGAATAGAATAGAATAGAATAGAATAGAATAGAATAGAATGTAGAGTAGAGTAGAGTAGAATAGAATAGAATAGAATAGAATAGAATGTAGAGTAGAGTAGAGTAGAATAGAATAGAATAGAATAGAATAGAATAGAATAGAATAGAATAGAATAGAATAGAATAGAATGTAGAGTAGAGTAGAGTAGAGTAGAGTAGAGTAGAGTAGAATAGAATGTAGAGTAGAGTAGAGTAGAATAGAATAGAATAGAATGTAGAGTAGAGTAGAACAGAATAGAATAGAATGTAGAGTAGAGTAGAGTAGAATAGAATAGAATAGAATAGAATAGAATGTAGAGTAGAGTAGAGTAGAATAGAATAGAATAGAATGTAGAGTAGAGTAGAGTAGAACAGAATAGAATAGAATGTAGAGTAGAGTAGAGTAGAGTAGAATAGAATAGAATAGAATAGAATGTAGAGTAGAGTAGAGTAGAGTAGAGTAGAATAGAATAGAATAGAATAGAATGTAGAGTAGAGTAGAGTAGAATAGAATAGAATAGAATAGAATAGAATAGAATGTAGAGTAGAGTAGAGTAGAATAGAATAGAATAGAATAGAATAGAATAGAATGTAGAGTAGAGTAGAGTAGAGTAGAATAGAATGTAGAGTAGAGTAGAGTAGAATAGAATAGAATAGAATGTAGAGTAGAGTAGAACAGAATAGAATAGAATGTAGAGTAGAGTAGAGTAGAATAGAATAGAATAGAATAGAATAGAATAGAATGTAGAGTAGAGTAGAGTAGAATAGAATAGAATAGAATAGAATAGAATGTAGAGTAGAGTAGAGTAGAACAGAATAGAATAGAATGTAGAGTAGAGTAGAGTAGAGTAGAGTAGAATAGAATAGAATAGAATGTAGAGTAGAGTAGAATAGAATAGAATAGAATAGAATAGAATGTAGAGTAGAGTAGAGTAGAGTAGAGTAGAATAGAATGTAGAGTAGAGTAGAGTAGAATAGAATAGAATAGAATGTAGAGTAGAGTAGAACAGAATAGAATAGAATGTAGAGTAGAGTAGAGTAGAATAGAATAGAATAGAATAGAATAGAATGTAGAGTAGAGTAGAATAGAATAGAATAGAATAGAATAGAATGTAGAGTAGAGTAGAGTAGAACAGAATAGAATAGAATGTAGAGTAGAGTAGAGTAGAGTAGAGTAGAATAGAATAGAATGTAGAGTAGAGTAGAATAGAATAGAATAGAATAGAATAGAATAGAATAGAATGTAGAGTAGAGTAGAGTAGAATAGAATAGAATAGAATGTAGAGTAGAGTAGAGTAGAACAGAATAGAATAGAATGTAGAGTAGAGTAGAGTAGAGTAGAATAGAATAGAATAGAATAGAATGTAGAGTAGAGTAGAGTAGAGTAGAGTAGAATAGAATAGAATAGAATAGAATGTAGAGTAGAGTAGAGTAGAATAGAATAGAATAGAATAGAATAGAATAGAATGTAGAGTAGAGTAGAGTAGAATAGAATAGAATAGAATAGAATAGAATAGAATGTAGAGTAGAGTAGAGTAGAGTAGAGTAGAATAGAATGTAGAGTAGAGTAGAGTAGAATAGAATAGAATAGAATGTAGAGTAGAGTAGAACAGAATAGAATAGAATGTAGAGTAGAGTAGAGTAGAATAGAATAGAATAGAATAGAATAGAATAGAATGTAGAGTAGAGTAGAGTAGAATAGAATAGAATAGAATAGAATAGAATGTAGAGTAGAGTAGAGTAGAACAGAATAGAATAGAATGTAGAGTAGAGTAGAATAGAATAGAATAGAATAGAATAGAATGTAGAGTAGAGTAGAGTAGAGTAGAGTAGAATAGAATGTAGAGTAGAGTAGAGTAGAATAGAATAGAATAGAATGTAGAGTAGAGTAGAACAGAATAGAATAGAATGTAGAGTAGAGTAGAGTAGAATAGAATAGAATAGAATAGAATGTAGAGTAGAGTAGAATAGAATAGAATAGAATAGAATAGAATGTAGAGTAGAGTAGAGTAGAACAGAATAGAATAGAATGTAGAGTAGAGTAGAGTAGAGTAGAGTAGAATAGAATAGAATGTAGAGTAGAGTAGAATAGAATAGAATAGAATAGAATAGAATAGAATAGAATAGAATGTAGAGTAGAGTAGAGTAGAATAGAATAGAATAGAATAGAGAGTAGAGTAGAGTAGAGTAGAGTAGAGTAGAATAGAATAGAATAGAATAGAATAGAATAGAATAGAATAGAATGTAGAGTGGAGTGGAATACAGAGTAGAACAGAACAGAACAGAATAGAATAGACAGTAGAGTAGAGTAGAGTAGAATAAGTAGAGTAGAGTGGGATAGGGATAGGGATAGGGATAGGGATAGGGATAGGGATAGGGATAGGATAGGATAGGATAGGATAGGATAGGACAGGACAGAACAGAACAGAACAGAACAGAACAGAATAGAATAGGTTTATTGGCCAAGTGTGCTTGGACACACAAGGAATCTGTCTCCCGTGCATAAGCTCTCAGTATGCATACAAGCAATGATCATGACCATAAAATACGTTCATCATAAATCATACGATGCAACACTTAGTGACAGCCATAGCATATTAAATAAACGATTAACACAAATCATACTAGGATACTAAATAAAACCATATAAATAGTAAGATACAAGCAACCACCGTTATAGTCCTAAGAAGATAAGGAGATAGGTAATGGGAAAGACGAGAAGGATAATAGTAATGCAGCCTTACTGGATAGTTTGACAGTGTTGTGGGAATTAGTTGTTTAGCAGAGTGATGGCATGGGGGGAAAATACTGGATTTTTATTTTTATTTTTTTTGCAATTGCAAAAGGCAGCTTTGCTTGGAGCATCTTACATCCTTTAATATCTTTAATATCATCATCATCCTTTAACATCATCAGATCCCCACATCTGCCTCTCCCGGGTCCTTGCGAAAGATTCGACAGGTGGACAAAACTGTCCAATCCAGTCCTAACATCTGGCTGACTGTGCGACAAACCATCCTATAAGACAGGCAGTCTCAACTTACAACCACAACTGAGCCCAAAACTTCGGTTGCTAAGTGAGACAGTGGTTAAGTGCATTTTGCCCCCATCTTACGACCTTCCTTGCCACGGCTGTTAAGTGAATCAGTGCGTTCACTTGATAGGTTAAGTGAATCTGGCCTCCGCTTTGACTTTGCTCCTCAGATCCCGTGCGACCGTCATCAATACGAGTCAGCAGCCGAGGGTCTGACTTTTGATCACGCGACCCCGGGGACGGTCGTTAAGCGTGAAAAAAAAAAACGGTTGTCAAGTCCCCTTTTTTTCCCAGTGCCGTTTTGTCCCTTCGAACTGTCCCTTAAAACGAACGGTTGTAAACTCGAGGACGGCCTGCGCACCGCCATTCTCCTAGGACCCGGATGGCGAACCTATGGCACGCGTGCCACAGGTGGTATGAGGAGCCATATCAGAGGGCACGAGAGCTCAGCTCTGGTGCGCCAGCTGATTTTCAGGCCTTCTGAGCCAACCAGAAGTAGGGAAACAGGCCAGGGGTGGGTTCTAAATTTTTTTTACTACCGGTTCTGTGGGCGTGGCTTATTTTGTGGGTGTGGCTTGGAGGTCATGTGACTAGGTGGCCGTGGCTAGTTGCTCAGAGTCATTTCTGGAAGGTCCTCGCACTTACAACCAGTCCTCGCACTTACGACCCGACTCATTTGTTTGCTTTTAACACTGATCAGCTGTAGGGCGGCCCTTTGAAGCCCCGCGGCAAGAGTTTAAACAGTTTTTTTTCCCTCTAGTCATCAGCTGCGACTCAGGAGGCAGCAATAGATTGCGGGTGGGGCCAAATAAAAGGTAAGAATAACGTGGAGGGCAGAGGGGAGAACCGGTTCGGTGACGTCATATCGTCACCGCTACCGGTTCGGCCGAACCAGACCGAACCGGGAGGAACGCACCACTGAAACAGGCTATTTCCTGCCTCCGGAGGGTCTTGGGATGGGGGGAGAGGCCCATTTTTTCTTCTCCCCAGGCTCCAGAGCCTCTCTAGGAGGCCAGAAATGGCCCATTTGTCAACTTCCGGTAGGCCCGTTTTTTTTTTTTTTTCCTCCACATTCTCCAGTCTCACTAGGAACCTGGGGAGGGCGAAAACAGCCTTCCCCATCCCCCAGAGGCCCTCCGGAGGCTGCAAACAGGCCACTTTCAGCCTCCCCAGGCTCCTAGAGAGGCTCTGGAGCCTGGGGAGAGCAAAAAATGGGCCTATCAGGCCCACCATGGCATCACATGCCAAATGCGGGGGAGGGGCAGGAGGGCGCATATAATTATGGGTGTGGACACACACACACACACACACACACACACACACACACACACACGCCGATGGCAAAAAGGTTACCCATCACTGTCTTAGGAGGTAGGAGGAAGGGGCACTTTGCCCATGGTCAGAGGCCCTCCTTCCAGGAACTCCCATCCCGCTCTTTAGGGGGAAAAAAAGGGCCAAGAAGGGCTCAAAAGAAGCCCAAACCGGGGATTTTAACTCTGCAAAATAAATAAATAAACAGCGATCCTCCAAGGATGCGCGAAAATGCAAGTCAGGTCTCAGCATCCTCAATGCAACATTGTTACTATGACACAAAACCTCCCCCTCCACAAAAAAAAAAAAAAAAAATAGAAAGGTGGGAGAGGAGGCCTTTGTGCCCCTCTGGGGTCCCTTCAAGGCGTGCCCCCCCCAATTCCCCATCCCACAAACCCGCGCATTGCGAGTTGCAATCCTGGGTGCCCGCGGGCGCCCGGTTGCAAATGGCTGGGCGAGGCTTCCAGCCCGAGGCACGCCCCAAAAGACGACCCCCCCTCCTTTTCCCCGGGGCACTTTCCAAGCTCGCCCACCTTGCAACCCCTCTCCCGCCCCACTTTATGACTCCCCCCTCCCCCCCCATCCTTCAGAAGCGCTGCGCAACGGGGCGGGCGGAGAGGATGGCCCAGCGCAAGGGGCGCATCTGCGCGCGCAGCTTCTCACCTGCAACACTTCGCCGCCGCCGCCGCCGCCGCCGCCTTGCCCGGGCTGAAAGCGAGACCTCACTGCGCCTGCGCGGGCTTCTTCTCACTCTCGTTCCGAGGAGCCGGCGGCTCCGCCCTTTCTGGGCCGCGCGCTCTCTCATTGGCCGTAGTTCGCAGCCTCGCTGGAAGCGGCAGGTCAGGCGGGCGGCGGAACTCTCGAGACCGGCATGCCTCTGGTGGAAAAGGAGGAGGGGGAAGAGAGGAAGGAAGGCAGGAGCGCGCCGCCACGCCCAGCTCCGTTCTGATTGGCTCCCCTTCGGGATTGACCCAGCAGGGATTCTCATTCATAAATTTTACAAAGGGGAAGTGAGGCTTTTAAAATCTCAGTTTGGGGCCTTTGAAGGCGTCAGGGTGGATCTCCAGAGAGAGGGGATCGCCCCGTGCAAGATCGGTGGTCGTTTTATTCTCAAATCTATCCCGAAAAAAAGCTCCTTAGATTTTGTTCCCTCCTTAAGATTTTATTATTTCATGGTCATCTCTCACCTCCGTCCCTCGATTTGACTATTTTACAATATTGCGATTTATTGAGTTGGCAATGTTACATTACATGATACGATACTTTATATTGTCTGCATACACCATGGTATTTTATCTATTACAATGTTGCATTATATTGCTATATGTGTGTGACAATCGTATACATTACAATTAAGCAGTGGTGAAATGCAATTTTTTTTACTACTGGTTCTGTGCCCGTGGCTTAGTGGACATGGCAGGGGAAGGGTACTGTAAAATCTCCATTCCCACCCTAATCCAGGGGAAGGATACTGCAAAATCTCCATTCCCACCCCACTGCAGGGGAAGGATACTGCAAAATCTCCATTCCCACCCCACCGCAGGGGAAGGATACTGCAAAATCTCCATTCCCACCCCACCGCAGGGGAAGGATACTGCAAAATCTCCATTCCCAACACACTCCAGGGGAAAGATACTGCAAAATCTGCATTCCCATCCCACCGCAGGGGAAGGATACTGCAAAATCTCCATTCCCCCCCCACTCCAGGGGGAAGGATACTGCAAAATCTCCATTCCCAACCCACTCCAAGAGGATACTGCAAAATCTCCATTCCCACCCCACTCCATGGGAAGGATACTGTAAAGGAAAGGAAGGGGAGGGAGAAGGGAGGGGAGGGGAGAGGGGAAAGGAAAGGAAGGAAAGGAAAGGAAAGGAAAGGAAAGGAAAGGAAAGGAAAGGAAAGGAAAGGAAAGGAAAGGAAAGGAAAATTTTATTAAGAAGAGCTAAGGTATAACAGTCTATTTCTACACTATGAAAAGTTTTTTTTTCTCTTTTTCTAAGCCAGATTTTTAGGACTAAATTATTCTTAAGGGGAATTTCCTGACTAACTAATAAAAGTAAGAGTTGTTAGTGACTAAGCAACTGTCCTAAAGGATTGTGTTACTCTAAAAAAAAAAGAAAGGAAAGTGAAAGAGGTGGCAACAATGAAGTCCCTGTTTTATTTTTTTCCTTTGTGTCTTAAAATCAAGTGTGAAATACGAGCCTAAACAATAATGCCCCAGATTTTTTTATATTAGCAAATACCATTTCTGCACTATTAAAAGTCTTTTTCTTTCTGTCTTTTTAAGCTAGGATTTTAGGCCTAAATTATTACATTACTTTTAAACTAAGATTTAGGACTAATTTATGATTCTAAGCTATATATTAGAATAACTTCCTTAAAAAGAATTAAGATTTGCTAATGATTAAGTAGTAGTCATAAAGAATTGTCTAATATTCTCGTTTTCTTTCATTTCAAATTATTTGCCATTGTGTTAACATCAAAAAAGAAAGGAAATTTAGTCATCGTGTCAACAGTAAGGTCAGTTTTTCTTTAATGCTGTGCATCTCTCTGTCTTAAAATCAAGTCTAATTTGCAAGTCTCTATAATAATACCTAAGTAAGACTTTTCAGGTTAACAATTGTTTCCTATTAGCAAACACTTGAGAATGGATATAGCCTTCATTAATCGGACATCTTTGACTGCAAAGCCCATCACCCCCACAACCTAGGAACTGCTGTGGGTGATGGGAAATGTAGTCCAAGCAAGCTTCCAGGTCCACCATTTAGGATGTTTCAAAGTCAAATTCAACGCCGTGGATGGGTTACTTTTCAAGGGAAAAAAAATTGTTGGAATGAACCCTGTCCATTTGGAGAACAACCTCAAGACAGTTGGGATAATTTACCACAAAATTTACGACATAATTATCCGAATATATAAGAAGGAGGTCAGGGAGGCCTATATTTATTTCTCTAAGTTCATTATTTTTTTACAGATAGGTTTCCGAAGGCCTGAATGCTATCATTTGTCACTGGTAGATTAATTCTAATGTGAAAGTTAGATACTGTGGCTTGCAATAAATATGTCGAATTTAGTTTCCCGATAGATAGACCAGGCGAGATGGTCTGCACTAAAAATTGACTGCCACAAGGTCATCTGGGAAGGGTTTCCCTGTATGGATGACGTTTGGAGTCCTAATTGTAGACTCACAGGGCTGGCAGGGACTTTGGAGGTCCTCTAGTCTAACCCCCCACTCCAAGGAAGGAATCCTGGTACCGTCCAAGACAAATGGTTGTCCAATCCATTTGTCTTGGACAAATGGATTGGGAGGAACAGGCTCAAGCTCAACCCTTCCAAGACTGAGTGGCTGTGGTTCCCGGCATCCCGATATAGTCAGCTGACTCGCTGACTATTGGGGGTGAGTCTTTGGCCCCCTTGGAGAGAGCTCGCAATCTGGGAGTCCTCCTGGATATGCAGCTGTCCTTGGAGGAACATCTGACGGCTGTAGCCAGGGGGACCTTTTGTCAGGTTCGCCTGATTCACCAGTTGTGACTCTTTCTTGATTGGGATTCCATGTGCACAGTCACTCATGCCCTCGTCACCTCTCTCCTGGACTACTGCAACGCTCTCTACATGGGGCTCCCCTTGAAGAGCACCCGGAGGCTCCAACTGGTCCAGAATGCGGCCGCGTGGGTAATTACGGGAGCTGCATGGCGCTCCCATACAACACCTCTCCTGCGCGAGCTGCACTGGCTCCCAGTGGTCTTCCGGGTGCGCTTCAAGGTGTTGGTTACCACCTTTAAAGCGCTCCATGGCATAGGACCTAGCTATCTTCGAGACCGCCTGCTGCTACCGACAACCTCCCATTGACCCGTGCGCTCCCACAGAGAGGGCCTCCTCGGGGTGCCATCAGCCAAACAATGTAGGCTGGTGACCCCCAGGGGGAGGGCCTTCTCTGTGGGGCCACCTACCCTCTGGAACCAGCTGCCCCCTGAGATAAGGAGAATCCAAGACCTCCGTGCCTTCCACCGTGCCCTTAAAACTTTCTTTTTTCATCAAGCCGGGCTGGCTTAACATATTTTTAAATTTTAATTTTTTAATTGGTTTGTCATTTTAAACTGGGTCCAATTTAATATATATACTTTTAATTGTTCTTAATGTTTGTATTGTATGTTTTTATCTGGCTGTACACCGCCCTGAGTCCCTTGGGAGAAGGTGCGGTATATAAATTTGAAATAAAATAAAAAAAAAACAAAATAAAATAAATCATTTCTGGAAAGCCTCCGGTGATGGAGCACTGAGAACTTTGGGAGCCAAGCTGTTCCATGGGATGGTTGTTCTCATTATCTCCACCACCTAGAGATCGATGCAAAGTCAGCCAATCATCTTTCATTGTTAAGGTGGCACTAGAACTCACTATTACCTAGTGATTGGCCTGAAGTCAGCCCACCATCTTTCACAGTTAAGGAGGAACTAGAACTCACCATCGCTTAGTGATTGGTCCAAAGTCAGACAACCATCTTTCATGGTTAAGGAGGAACTAGAACTCGCCACCACCTAGTGATTGGCACATAGTCAGCCAACCGTCTTTCACAGTTAAGGAGGAACTAGAACTCACCATCGCTTAGTGATTGGTGTTATGTAAATAGGTTTGTTTGGCGGGAAGTTCGAATTAACTGACCCTCAGCTGATTGGCTGACCACCACAGCTGCAAGGTATATAAAGGGAGCTGGCTCCCCAGGTCAGTTGCTGGAGTCTCACCCTATAATAAAGAGCTGTTGTCACTTACTACTCTGGCTTGCTGCGTCCTCATTCACCCCACATAACATTGGCGACGAAGGTGGGATTTTGAGGCCAGAAGCAGAAAAGAGCTGAAGCCACACGCAAAGGAGCTAAAGCCACGTTCAGACAAGGGGACCCGAGACCGCATCTGAATCCAGCCAGGCGAGCGAGCAGAACACAGGAGAATCCCAAAACGATGTCTGCCTACACCCCGCCAGCGCCTTTCGACCCCAAGGAAGAGAAGTGGGGATCCTACATGTCCCGGTTCGAGTGCTTCATGGTGGCAAACGACATGCAAGGGCTACCGGACGTTCGGAAGAAAGCCCTGTTCCTGAGTCACTGCGGGCCAAGGGTCTTCGACACAGCCGAGGCATTGTCGGAGCCGAATTCGGTCCACAACATCTCCTGGTCGACGCTGCAGACCCTGCTGAAAGACCACTATGTGCCAACGCCATCGAAGTACGTCCAGCACTACGACTTCAGGCAACGGCTACAGCAGGAGGGCGAATCGATCAGCGAGTATGTCGCCGCCCTGCGTAAGGCCGCAACCCAATGTGAGTACCGAGACCTGGATGAGATGCTCCTAGAGCAACTAATTTGCGGAGTGAGAGATAGCTGGCTCCAGAGAAGACTGCTTGCGAGGTCAAACCTGACCCTACACATCGCGCTAGACGAGGCCAGGGTGCAAGAGTCGTCAGTAAAGGCCGCCGAGAAACTAAAGAGCTCCCGCCTCACCAGAACAACGCAGAAGACGGCGCCTGTGCACCGAGAGGCCGTAAGCACCGCCAGCGAGGGGGAGTCTGAAGAAGAGGTCTACCGCACCGAGCAGCCCCGCACAGCCCGCAGAGAGCCCAGAGACGGATGCGCCAGCTGCGGAGGGTCCCACTCACGACAAAGCTGTAAGTTCAGGGACGCCGTTTGCCGTTCCTGTGACAAGAGGGGCCACATCGCTAGAGTCTGTAGGTCGAAAACACACCAGAGCTACAGACCACGTGGCCAAACGGCCCAATCCGAGACGGCGCCACACCGAAGGCCCAACAGGGATGGCGGAAACCAGAAGGGCGCGAAATTTGAAGACACTGGGGCCTACACCATTCGCATCGCACAGACCTGCACCTCGCCCGGAGAAAAGACCTACACCACGGTCGAGATCGAGGGACGGGAGTGCCAGATGGAGATCGACACGGGATCGCCGATATCCATCATGTCTTAGGAAACCCTAAAGAGAGTCATCCCCAGCGCACACAAGCAACAGCTCCAGCCACAGCTTCGCAGACTGAAGGATTACCAAGGGAACCGCATACCCATCGAAGGCAGAGGCGAGTTCCAAGTCCAATACGGGGAGTTTACCGAGAAACTGCCCCTCACCATCGTCAGAGACAACCTTCCCAGCCTACTGGGCATGGACTGGTTTAGAGCCCTAGGCATGGGATTCACCGGAGTAAGGAACGTTCGAAGCACCCTGAAGGAAGACCTGATGCAGGAGTTCCAGGACGTGTTCGACGAGAGGCTTGGCAAGTATGTGGGGACCCCGATTTCATTTAATCTAGACCCCAACATCGCACCCATCCGCTTAAAGCCCAGGCGTGTACCATTTGCCCTGAAGCCCAAAATAGACATTGAGCTGGATAAATTGATCAAACAAGGGGTGCTCGTTCCAGTCGACCACGCCAAATGGGAGACCCCAATTGTGACACCAGTCAAGCCGGACGGATCAGTGCGCATATGCGCTGATTATAAATGCACAATCAATAAGGCCCTGCAGCAGAGCGCCTATCCAGTGCCAGTCGTTCACCACTTGTTGCATTCCCTGGGCCCCGGCAAGATTTTCGCAAAACTCGATCTTGCGCAGGCGTACCAGCAGCTGCCAGTAGATGGCGCTACCGCAGAGGCACAGACTATCGTAACCCACAGAGGGGCCTTCAAGTGCACCCGATTGCAATTCGGAGTAAGCGTGGCCCCCGGACTGTTCCAAAGTACCATGGAGCGGCTTCTACAAGGGATCCCCGGGGTGGTGCCCTATTTTGATGACGTGCTCATCACCGCGGACAATGAGCAGCAGCTAAGAGAAAGGCTGAGGGAGGTCCTAAGGAAATTCAGGGATGCGGGACTCAGAGTAAAACGCAATAAATGCATGATCGCAGTCTCCTCAGTCGAATTCCTGGGATACAGGGTAGATGGCACCGGCATACACCCCACAGAGAGCAAGATCAGGGCAATCAGAGAAGCACCCACCCCCAAGGACAAGGCAGAGTTACAGGCCTTCCTGGGACTATTAAATTTTTATGCCATCTTCCTCAAAGACAAGGCAACAGTGGCAGAACCCCTACATAGACTGTTAACCAAGAAAGCCATTTGGAAATGGGGGAAGGCTGAAGACAGGGCATTTGCCGGCATTAAAAAACTACTATCAGCTGAAAGCTTCTTAATTCAATACAACACAACGCTCCCCCTTGTTCTAGCATGTGACGCGTCCCCGTTCGGGGTGGGAGCCGTCCTGAGCCATAGACTCCCGAATGGCCTGGAAGCGCCCATCACATATTACTCCCGAACTCTATCAAGTGCCGAGCGAAATTACAGCCAGCTCGACAAGGAGGCCCTCGCCGCCGTTTCGGGAGTAAAGAAATTCCACGAGTACTTGTTCGGGAGGGATTTTGAGCTAATCACAGACCATCGACCACTCCTGGGTCTCCTCGCGGGAGATCGACCAACCCCGGCAGCACTGTCACCCAGGATGACACACTGGGCCATCTTCCTCGCAGCATACTCCTATCGCCTGGTACATCGACCAGGGGCGAACATGGGCAACGCAGATGCACTCAGCCGATGCCCACTACCCAACAGCCTAGAAGACCCCACACCCGGCATCCCCATCCTGCTGATAGACGTTTTGGACTCTGGGCCCATAACATCAGCCGAGGTTGCAAGAGCCTCAACCAAGGACCACGTGATCCGGACAGTCGCAAGTTGGGTCATGAGGGGGTGGCCGGAAAAGATTGGGAGCGGGGAATTTAAACCGTTCGCGGGAAAACGAGACGAATTGACAATGCAAGGGGGTTGTTTACTATGGGGCGATCGGGTTGTTATTCCCTCACGCTTAAGGGAAAAGGTTTTAACGTTGTTGCATGAGGGGCACCCGGGGATTGTGAGAATGAAGGGGCTAGCCAGGAGCTACGTCTGGTGGCCCAGCATGGATGCAGACATTACAGAGTGGGTGGGGAGATGTCAGCCCTGCCAAGAGTCCAGATCAGACCCGCCAACGGCACCCGTGAGGGAGTGGGAAAGGCCCCAGGGACCCTGGTCCAGAATACATATTGACTTTGCAGGCCCATTCCATGGACAGACCTTCATGGTCGTCGTAGACGCATTCTCCAAATGGCTGGAGATCAAGCTAATGAAGGCCACTACCACCGACACAACCATCAGAGAGCTAAGACAATTATTCGCCACACATGGGTTACCGGACATCCTAGTGTCAGATAACGGGCCACAGTTCACCGCAACACAGTTCGAGGGGTACTTAGCGGGACTTGGGATCAGACATGTCCTTTCTGCCCCGTTTCACCCGGCTAGTAACGGACAGGCGGAGAGATTTGTGAGGTCAGCAAAGGAGGCCCTCTCATGCTTAAGCCCCGGAGACTGGCAGGAAAGGGTAGACAAATTCTTAATAGCCCAGCACTCCACACCCTGTACAGCCACAGGCCGAAGTCCGGCCGAACTACTAATGGGGCGGAAACTCCGGGGAGTTCTAGACAGACTAAACCCCAATTACTCCCCAGAGGTCTTCAAGGGGGGGGAAAGGAAACTTAGAGAGTTCACCATAGGAACACCGGTACACGCTAGAAACTATGGACAGGGCCCACTCTGGGAGGCCGGAACAATCACAGAAATCACAGGCCCCAAGTCATACAGGGTAGACATGGGGGACGGGAGAGTTTGGCGCAGGCACATTGACCAATTAAGAAAAAGAGTAACCACAGACACCGAAGACACACCAGACGACCCCATCTCCGACCACGACTACCAACCAGAAGCACAAACCACTAGCCCGAGTAGAGCGGAGGACTTAGCTGAGGACTCTGGTATCCAGCGCCGCCCCGTCGAGGTAGTCCCAACAGCAGGAGAAGTTGCCGCCCACGAGGAGGTCCCGGAGGCCTCATTGGCGGAGCAGGGAGAAACAGAAAGTCCCTCCGACCTGCTCGACGCCGCCCCTCCGACTGAACTGCGCAGGTCAGCTAGGACTCGCACACGCCCTAGTCACCTGAGAGACTTTGTATGCAAATAACACCCCAAGTGACTTCTGGGAGGGGAGGAGTGTTATGTAAATAGGTTTGTTTGGCGGGAAGTTCGAATTAACTGACCCTCAGCTGATTGGCTGACCACCACAGCTGCAAGGTATATAAAGGGAGCTGGCTCCCCAGGTCAGTTGCTGGAGTCTCACCCTATAATAAAGAGCTGTTGTCACTTACTACTCTGGCTTGCTGCGTCCTCATTCACCCCACATAACAATTGGTCCAAAGTCAGCCCACCATCTTTCACAGTTAATGAGAAACTAGAACTCACCATTGCTTAGTGATTGGTCCAAAGTCAAATAACCATCTTTCACGGTTAAGGAGGAACTAGAACTCGCCACCATCTAGTGATTGGCCCAAAGTCAGACAACCATCTTTCATGGTTAAGGAGGAACTAGAACTCGCCATCACCTAGAGATTGGCCCAAAGTCACCCAACCAGCCTTCATGTTTAAGGCAGGATGAGAACTCACCATCTCTTGCTTCCAAGCTGGTGCTTTAACCACTAGACCAAGCTAGTTCTATTCTGCTTTTTATTAGTTTGTGTTAGTTTTTATGTGTCTTGCAAAACGTCAATAAAATCTGTTTTAGAAAACATTAATGTTATAAAGATGTATTGAGATGACGGTTTTGTATCAAAGCTTTGATACCTGGTTCTCTTTGCATACCATAAATCTTCACGGCCCAAAATGATTAAATTCGAACAGCTGCCCCATAATGACAGAAAAAATAAGGAACGGAGACAACAATGGCCTTCAGACTTAATGCTACCAATTACAGAAATAGGCAGGCCCTGTAAAAATTGTTATTATTACATTTAAAAAGGCTACCACGAGTGGCTCTGCACCATAAATTCCATAATGCAATTAATTCTTTATCTTTCCTAATCTGCTTAGAGAGATGATTAAAGTTTCCCTGCTACCACATAAAAAGCCAATCATCCCATTTATTAAAATATCTGTAGGATTGTTATAAATGACGCACCTTATTTCACTCTTAATTGCTGCCTGTATCTTTGCCAGGTGTTATGTATTGGGGAGGGAGGGGGGGATTTACGAAGGAGGAGAAGAGGAAAACAACCAAGGATTTTAATTGTATCATTATCTTCAATTTGCAGAAGATAATTTAGCTTCTCGCAGGAGAGCTTGGTTGTCTGTGTTTTTTTAGGAAACCAAAACAAAATAAAACCTCAGCTTCGGTACCCGGTCCTTAGAAGACTGTTGTGCTTTCTCGGAAGTAGGTGTAACTGATTTTTAAGGCTGAAATTTGCATATTTACAAAGTGCAGCCTTTGGTTTTGGGGATAAGCAACATTATGCAAAATGGGCCAAAAAGAGAGAATCCTAGTCAGATAAATTAAAGGCTAAGAAATAGAAATATTGTTAATTTGGGGTTGCATCAACACCGTTCAGTATACATTTCTAGGTCTTAATCATTTCTGCAAACCACTGGGTTTACAGAACTGAAATCTGTTTCCATATATTGAATATGCATGTATGTATCTCTGCATGTATGTATGTAGTCAGCATTCTAATTAACACTTGTATAATTAACTTCCCCTTCTCCAGGTTCTCTTCAGAATATCCCCAAGTCTTTGCCCTACACTACGTGTCCATTTCATCGATAATTCCAACCAGGTGAAATTGACATTTTCTGTCAATTCCACTGACAAGGGTGCTTAAAATGGGAATTAATGGCAGTTCCAACCAGCAGCAAAACTGGTTTATTGTGTAGATTTCTGTCTGAAATGTCATGGAAATGGACTTTAAACTCAATAGCATGGCTGGCTGAGGAATTCTGGGAGTGGAAGTCCACAATAGCAGTAAGATTTATATACCACTTCACAGTGCTTTACAGCCTTCTCTAAGTGGTTTACAGAGTCAGCCTCTTGCCCCCAACAATCTGGATCTTCATTTTACCGACCTCGGAAGGATGGAAGGCTGAGTCAACCTTGAGACAGTGACAATCGAACTGCCAACAGTCAGCAGAATTAGAGAGCCAAGCTATCCTTCAAAGCACCTGAAGGCAGGACACGAAGCAATGGATAGAAATTAATCAATGAGAGAAGCAATTTAGAACTAAGGAGAAATTTCCTGCCAGTTAGAACAATTAATCAGGGAACAACTTGACTCCAGAAGTTCTGAATGCTCCAACACTGGAAGTATCAAAATCACATGAAGTATTAGTACCGCTTATAATTCCTTAGTAAGATCACACCTAGAATACTTCATCCAGTTTTGGTCGCCACGATGTAAAAAAGATGTTGAGACTCTAGAAAGAGTGCAGAGAAGAGCAACAAAGATGTTTAGGGGGCTGGAGGATAAAACATATGAAGAACAGTTGCTGGAACTGGGTATGTCTGGTTTAAGGAAAAGAAGGACTAGGGGAGACATGAGAGCAGGGTTCCAATATCTCAGGGGCTGCCACAAAGAAGAGGGAGTCAAGCTATTCTCCAAAGCACCTGAGGCAGGGGTGAAATCCAGCAGCTTCTGACAGGTTCTGGAGAACCAGTAGCGGAAATTTTGAGCAGTTCGGAGAACTGGCAAATACCACCTCTGGCTGGCCCCAGAGTAGGGTGGGAGTGGAGATTTTGCAATATCCTTCCCCTGGAGTGGGGAAGGAATGGGGATTTTGCAATATCCTTCCCCTGTCACACCCACCAAGCCACACCACGCCCACCAAATCATGCCCAGAGAACCGGTAGTTCACCGCTGACCTGAGGGCAGGACAAGAAGCAATGGATGGAAACTAATCAACGAGAGAAGCAACCTAGAACTAAGGAGAAATTTCCTGACAGTGAGAACAATTAATCAGTGGAAACAACTTGCCTCCAGAAGTTGTAAATGCTCCAACACTGGAAGTTTTTAAGAAGAGTTTGGATAACTATTTGTCTGAAATGGTTATAGGGTTTCCTGCCTGGGTAGGGGGTTGGACTAGAAGACCTCCAAGGTCTCTTCCAACTCTGTCATTCTATTCTTCAATTTTATTCTATAAACAGATGCCCATTGCCCAACACCTGAATTTGGATCACCTGACTGTAGGGATACGGCAATGATTGTAAGTTTTTTTTTTCTTTTAATTTGATTTACATGCCGCCCTTCTCCGGAGACTCAGGGCGGCTTACAATGCGCTAAGCAATAGCCTTCATCCTTTTGTATATTTATACAAAGTCAGCTTATTGCCCCCACAAACTGGGTCCTCAATTTACCTACCTTAGAAAGGATGGAAGGCTGAGTCAACCTTGAGCCTGGCGAGATTCGAACCTGCAGTAATTGCAGGCAGCTGGTCTTAATAACAGGGTGCTTTAGACCACTGTACTACCAAGGCTCTTGAGGATTAGTCATAAATTGCTTTTTTCCCCCCAATCCTTTGTAACTTTGAACAGTGACAGAACAAATGATTGTACATTGAGGAGTACCTGTGTTTTAATAATTGACAATTGTTTTCTTTTGGGTTAAGCAGAAGTGATTAAGAATTTGGAGAACTCTGAGCTGGAGTCGAAGACGAGGTTGAATGAATAAATGATATTTTAATATCTTCACCTGAAAGTTATGCTGGTGATGGAAAAGCCTCAGTACCTCTGGAGTATTGCACGTTTGCCCAGATTTTTTTCTCCACCTTTATTTATTAAAAATATCAACCCTAAGAAGAATTCATTAATGCACGCAGACCTATCGCTGCCGTCAAAGAGAAATGGGCTTTGTATAAATTGAAGACCGAGAAATTGAAGTAGAAAGGGTAGGTCCGATTTAAGAAGTTCTTCATGCAATTGTTCAGAGGCCAAGGTGAGAAATTCGAAGGTCCTTTTATTCCTGTCTCTGGGCTCCCTCGAATCCCTACGACAAAACCGCTCTTTGGCTGCAATCCTATTATCCATCTATTTCTGCAGGTTATTTCATTGAACCTAGAACTGCAATGGCATAGTCATATCAGAGGGCACGTGAGCTCAGCTCCAGCTGATTTTTGTGCCTTCTGGGCCCACTGGAAGTAAGGAAACAGGCTGTTTCCTGCCTCTGGAGGTCCTCGGGGGGAGTGGGGGGGTGGGGAAGGCCCGTTTTCTCTCTCCTCAGGTTCCAGAGCTTTTCTAGAAGCTTGGGGAGGGCGAAAACGGCCTTCCCCACCACCCCACCACCCCAGAGGCCCTCCGGAGGCAGGAAATGAGCCATTTGCCAACTTCCAGTTATCTACCTACCTACCTACCTACCTACCTACCTACGGATCCCTATCCATCTGTCTGTCTGTCTGTCTATCATCTATCTATCTATCTATCTATCTATCTATCTATCTATCTATCTATCTATCTATCTATCTACCTATCTATTTACCTATCTATTTACCTATCTATTTACCTATCTATCTATCTATCTATCTATCTATCTATCTATCTATCTATCTATTCTTATCATCTATCTATCTATCTATCTATCTATCTATCTATCTATCTATCTATCTATCTATCTATCTATCTATCTATTCCTATCATCTATCTATTTATCTACCTGTCTGTCTGTCTGTCTGTCTGTCTATCTATCTATCTATCTATCTATCTATCTATCTATCTATCTACCTACCTACCTACCTACCTACCTACGGATCCCTATCCATCTGTCTGTCTGTCTGTCTTTCTACCTACCTATCTATCTATCTATCTATCTATCATCTATCTATCTATCTACCTACCTACCTACCTACCTACCTATCTATTTACCTACCTATCTATCTATCTATCTATCTATCTATCTATCTATCTATCTATCTATCTATTCTTATCACCTATCTATCTATCTATCTATCTATCTATCTATCTATCTATCTATCTATCTATCTATCTATCTATCTATTCCTATCATCTATCTATTTATCTGTCTGTCTATCTATCTACCTACCTACCTACCTACCTACCTATCTATTTACCTACCTATCTATCTATCTATCTATCTATCTATCTATCTATCTATCTATTCTTATCACCTATCTATCTATCTATCTATCTATCTATCTATCTATCTATCTATCTATCTATCTATCTATCTATCTATTCCTATCATCTATCTATTTATCTGTCTGTCTATCTATCTACCTACCTACCTACCTACCTATCTACCTTTCTATTCCTATCATCTATCTATTTATCTACCTACTTACCCACCTACCTACCTACCTACCTACCTATCTATCCTATCCTATCTGTATTACTATTTTTACAAATAACTCAAGGCAGGGAGCATATCCAACACATCATCTTCCTCCTATTTGTCACACAACCACCCTGTGAGGTGAGTTGGGCTGAGAGAGACCAGACATTCTGGGATTCTGCCTGAGAGGAAGAAACAGCTTGCATTGAGCGTGACTTGGCTTGGATAGTTAACTTTTAAAATCACTACTTTAACAGAATAACAGAGTTGGAAGGGACCTTGGAGGTCTTCTAGTCCAACCCCCTGCTCAGGCAGGAAGCCTATTTCAGACAAATGGTTGCCCAATCTCTTCTTAAAACTTCCAGTGATGGAGAAACCACAACTTTTGGAGGCAAGCTCTTGTTGATTGCTCTCATAGTTAGGTTTCTCCTTAGTTCTAGGTTGCTTCTCTCCTTGGTTAATTTCCATCCGTTGCTTCTTCTCCTGCCCTCAGGTGCTTTGGAGAATAGCTTGACCCCCTCTTCTTTGGGGCAGCTCCTCAAATATTGCAACCCTGCTATCAAGTCTTTCCTGGTCCTTCTTTTCACTCGACTAGTCGTACCCAATTCCTGCAACCATTCATCATATGTTTTAGCTTCTAGCTTTACAGGATGGGAAGGAACTTCTGCATTTGATGAGCAGAAGCTCATTCTCAAGGCCTGTCCCTCATGATTCCAGAGATATTAAATAACCATCAAGATTAGTAGCCATCTAAATTCATGGGCATCATCACCGCCTCGAATCGTCGCAAAGTTCCACAGTTTAATTAAACATTGTGGGAAAATGAGTTCTTTTATTGGACTTGAAATTTCTCTTGTTTCATTTTAATGGATGTCAACCCACTCTTCCAACCAGGAGAAAACACGTCTCGCTATTTACACATTTCAGTCCGAAAGAGTTTCTGTCTACCTCCATCCCGGTCTGATAGAGACCCAGAGAGAACCTTAGAGAAACTGCAGGATGGCAATTAGCAAAATAGTATTTAATCCAAGGCAGAGAGAAAAATGTTAGGAAGAAATGCAAACTAGCTCTGCCTGAAGCCTTTGGAGTGTAAGGAAGAGAGACAGAAGGAAAAACATCGTAACTAACTATCTTCCAGTACTTGACGGAATGTCACAGAGGGATTGCCTTGTTCTGTCCCCCCACCTCACATAGGCAGACACACGAGCAAAAGACGTCTACCAGTAATTTATTTTTACAAGCCGACCTGAATCCCTTTGGCAGATAAAAATTCTGGCAGCTACTTTCCGAATGCCTGCCAAGTTTCTTATCACCTCTAGAAACAGGAGTCAGCATATCTGTAGTCCGTTGCTGGGGCAACCAAGAGTTCAAAGAATAGTCAGAAGTCATTCACAAAGTCCCAGCCTTAATTCCGAACAATATCCCATCCGAAGCTCACGATATGTGGTTTTTGTCCGTCACAGAGCCTGCAGAGCAACCCCACACACTTTTATCCCCTGTGGGGCATGGCTCAGTGACTCAGCAATCTCTGGCCCTTCCCCACCTCTTCCTTTGCTGCGCAAGCCTCTCCCTCTGACGCTGCCTGGGATCAATCCAAGATTGATCTTCATCACTCCCTATTAGTGGGTGCCCCGACATGCCTTCCTCCTGGCCTTCAGATGGAACCTGAGGCATTGCCAGAAAGGAGGGTCCTGGAGAGGGAGGCCTTGTCAGTTCCTCCCCATCACCTTCTGAGTCCTCTTCCTCTGTTAGGACAGGCTCGGGAGCTGGAGTCACAACATTTGTTCTCCAAAGCACCAGAGGACAGGACAAGAAGTAACAGTTGGAAGCTCATTAAGGAGAGATCTAACTTATGATGGAAGAAATATCCATCTGGTTTGGGAGAAAGACACTGGAAACATGGAGGCCAGAGGTGAGCTGTTGCCGGTTTGGACCAGTGGTGGCTTCCAACCAGTGTTACCACCAGTTCTCTTTGTGCATGTGCTTTGCATGCATTGCCGTGTGCATTTTCACTTCGCTCGCACACGCACCGAACCTGCGCTCTGTGCAAGCGGATTAGCTTGCTGCCCAGCTGAGGCACAGCAATCCACTCTGCCGCACCTATCAGCTGGGCAAAAAAATGACAAATAAAGGTAGGTATAACTCAGGGGCGGGTGGGAAGGCCCAGCTCAGAGTCATAGAGAACTGGTGTCACATCATCGCCACTACCGGCTCGCCCGAACCGGGCCAAACCGGGAGCAACCCACCACTGGTTTGGACCAGTTCAGGCGAACCAGTAGTTCTGACCCCTGGCTGGGCCCACTCTCCCGCCCTGGCGCTATCCTGTCCTATATATATGTCACTCTCTGGCTCGCTCGCCCTGCCCATGGAGCCCATCTGATTTCCGCACCTCGTCCTCTCTACTCACTGCGACTGCCCGAGAAGGAAGCGGCGTGCATGAAATCGCCATGTTTTTCGGTTCTGCACTAGACAAACCGGTTGTTAATATGTGCAGCCCACCTCTGATGGAGGCTGATTGGAAAGATGGTTTAATGAAGCAGAACCACATGGGTTCTGGGCAGCTGACCACATGGAGTTGAGAGTGAGGGGTTTTTATATCTTCTCTTGGGCTTTGCACTTGAGCTTCCTGTTCCTGTGCAAGAACATGTACCGTATTCTATTGGCTGTTGTAGGGGTCATAGCTGGCTCTGTAGGTTGTCTGAGCTAGGTTTGATTGAAGTTTGGAGGGCGATGCAATGAAGGAGGTTTGTTGGGCAATTCCTATTGTGGCGGAGGGCCAATCCTACCTTTGTTCATATCTTGCTGCAGACAGTAATGGATTACCAAATCTGCATTTCTAAAGCCGCCTCAGTTCAGTATCTGCTTGTGGGGTGGGGGTGGGGGGAAGGGCAGGGAGCTGAGGCTCTGAGTTTCTGTCTCCCTTAAGATTTTTATTTCTCTTTTAGGGGAAATATTTTACTTTACTGACTTTTTAAAATATTTCATTCCTCTGGAGGGAGAGGTAGCTTTGCACACCTAGAACTAAGGAGAAAATTTCTGACAGAAATCAGTGGGACATAAGTTGCCTCCAGAAGTTGTGGGTGCTCCATTGCTGGAGGTTTTTAAGAAGAGACTAGACAGTCACTTGGTATTGTGGGAAGCCCCTCTCCCCTGAGAAGAATGAAATATTTTGGGGAATATTAAAAGAGGCAGAATATTCTATTTCTCCAAAGGGAAAAATGGAGAAACATGCTCTTAAAGATAGAAAGCAGACTCGGTCTTTCTTAATAGCAGATATTTTGTGCTCATTAAGAAATCCGGGCCAATCTACTCAAAACAAAAGACTTTCACCTCGAGGGATGGGATTAAAATTTACATTCTCCTTCACCCAACTTCAAAGAACAGGACATGACCCTTCAGGGCATAATAGGATTAACCCACTACCATTTAGCAGAAGACACAGAGCTCACTACATCGCACAATCTCCTAAGGGCTTTTCAGACATTGCACAATTCCCAGCAGCATTTCAGGACCTCTATATATACATATATTTTAAAGAATCTTTCCAAGCAGACAAAGTTTTGAGTCTCCCTCATTTCTCTGTTTGGGCAAAAAGTGTTTGCGTGCCTATGGGATGCTTGGGGACTGTTGTGGCCCGTCAGCGGCCTGTGCAGATTGTAGCCGATTCCGACAACAAGGAGGCTGGTGTGGTGCTACACCAGCAGCCTGTGCAGCTGGCATTCGAGTCAGACAGTGAAGAGGCTGGAGAAGATGTGGTGCCAGAGGCGGGGATTCAGCAAGGGTCTTCAGAACCTCCAGAAGCTCCCTTAAGTGAAGAGGACGAAGAGGAGGAGCCTCTTCTCAATGCATGGGCACGCAGAGCTGCCAAAAGGCAGTAGTGGCTCCTCAGGAGGAGGTCTCCTTGAGAGTAAGGCTTGGGGCTAATTAGCCACTCCCTTAGCCTATTTAAGGAAGAATGCCGGTTGCAACAAGCTGTAGAGAACAACTTTAGTTCACTCTCTTTTGTGTCTGCAAAATTTGCTTCTGGGCTTTCTGCCAACTCTAGTAAGACTGTGATTACTTTATCTTAGAATTCTGGTAGGCTGTTAAGACAGTTCATTAACAGCCTTTGAATGATAAAGACTAAGTTATTTTGTGTAAATAAGCTTTGTATAGAGTTTGTGTCTGCTGCGTTCTTTGGGGTCCGTAGCTGGGGCAGAACAGGAACGGAGCATTTTACCTGGCTGGGTGGCATCAGTCTCCTCCACTCGTGCTGAGCCGGTGCTGGAAGAAGTGAGCTGGCAGCCACGTGGGCTCCTGCGGCATATGGAAGTTGGTGCTGCTGCTGCCAGGCAGTTGTCAGGGCATGGAGCCACAGGGGCCCTGAGGTAAGCCATGGTGCATGTCGGGCAGCTCCACCCTGTAGAGTTTGCAGCAATCCAACCAGCACAGAAGTCAAAAATTCAGCAGGATTCGTTTATAGAAGAAACTTGTTTATATACAACAATATAAAGCATAATGCATGTATACAATACCCATGCAGCAGAAGCCAGAACCAGTGAATTACAATCATTCACAGATGAGTCCCAGTTAGTTGCAAAAAGTCCTTCGGGAGACGTCCTTCAGGATGATCACTAACCTTTATCTCCCTTGACCTACTTGGCAAAGCCACAGGGAGTCCAGAATCAAACAGAGATGCCGACTTGTTGTGGATTTAATAAGACAAACACAACTTTTGGATTAATCAGAGACAATTTGTATATTGCGCAATAGGTTCAAAGCTCTGTACATGAAGCGTTGAACAAAGACAGAAATTAGGTACAATGGTTTTATACCCTTCTAGACAAAGGATTCTGTTAACTCAGCAATTCATATGGTCATATACATTTATCATTTTTAATTGACATTTCCTAATTACAGAGTTTCTTTGCAAAACAGTTATAATTCTTTTTGTAGATTACTGAAGCATAGATTCAAATCATCTTTTGACGATGGACAACTTTTAACTCATGTGGATCCCCTTGACCTAACCAACCTTTAAGCTGTATGTCATTAGAATGTTCCTTTCTTCTGACAACTTAGAGGCCTCCTAGAGGAACCAAAAGGATTTTGGCTGAGTTTGTACTTTTTCCAACCGGATGCATTGCTTTTTAGAATAGAGTGAATAGAAAGTTATCCAGTGATCATCTATCAGAGCCCGCTTCATTTACATTAGACTGGGAACAGAATTAACAACGTTGCTTTCCTGCAAATGTCCCACGTGCCTTTGTTTCTCTTTTAAGCATTATGGGAGGTGCCAATCATCTCCTGGCCTTACTCCCAAGTCGTCCCTTTTGCTTTAGCTGCTCTTGCTTTCTGGCAGCTCTGCGCATGCGTGCACTAGGAACAGGCTCCTCCTGTTCCTCTGTCTCTCTGCTGTCCGACTCTGGGGGCTCTGGAATCCGCGCATCACTCCCAAATGGCCCTGGCCCCATCTCTGCCTCCGATGCAGAGCCCTCGTCCGGCCCTTCCCCAGACTCCAGGACTGGCCCACGTTCCTCCCCAACCTCCTCACTGTCCTACTCTGCTGCCAGCTCCGCAGCCTGCTGGCGGACCACAACAGACATGGCTCTCAGTCACCAAATTGGCTGACTTGTTGTTATGGCTATCCCAGCTCATAATTACACTGACTCACACACACACACGTCAGGCGGTAGCACTCAAAAAAATTAAGACACCCCCGAAAATAAACCTGAGTGCTTATTTTGGGGCTCTACCCTGACCTCACATTTTTACTGACCTTCCACCAAGATGGCAAAATCAGGTCCTGTTCATGACTCACAGTTCAAGTCCACCGTGTGGGTTGAAAGTTAACACCCATTTCTTTATACCTCCTTACACTGTGCCATTCTGAAATCCATTATTCTATGGTGAAAATGACATATTAGAGCTCTTTGTAAAGGTCTTTGCCTCATCGTGATTATTGTCATCATCAAGAACAACCACCTTCAAAAGTTTTGTACAATCGGTGAATTTAGCCAAACTTGGTGCTCGCTCCTAACTTCAGATTTTATCTGAACATACAAAGAGATATGGGCCCTAATGATACATCTCTCTAGTCCAAAAATTAAGGGGGGGGGGTCCTTGGTGCTCTCTGAGCTTACTTGTTTTCTTGTTTTCTTCATTACCTTATCTAGGTAACATCATCAGTGCACTGATGCAAAGAAAGAGAGACAGAGAGATAATGAGAGAGAAAGAAAAAGAGAGAGGAAGAGAGGGAGAGAGAGAGAAAGAAAGAAAAAAGAAAGGAAAGAAAGAAAGGAAGGAAGGAAATGAAGGAAGAAAGAAAGAAAGAGAAAGAAAGAAAGAGAAAGAAAGAAAAAGAAGGAAGGAAGGAAGGCAGGAAAGAAAGAACAAATGAGAGAGAAAAAGGGAGAAAGAAAGGAGGAAGGAAGGAAGGAAGGAAGGAAGGAAGGAAAAAATGAGAGAAAAAATGAGAGAAAAAGAAAAAAGATAAAGAAAGGAGGAAGGAAGGGAAAGAAAGAAAGAGAAAAGAGAAAAAAGAAAGAAAGAAAGAAAAAGAAAGAAAGAAAAGGAAGGAAGGAAGGAAAGAAAGAAAGAAAGAAAGAGAAAAAGAAAGACAAAGAAAGAAAGAAAAGAAAGAAAGAAAGGAAGGAAGGAAGGAAGGAAGGAAGAAGAAAAAAAGAAGGAAGGCAGGAAAGAAAGAGAACAAATGAGGGAGAAAAAGGGAGAAAGAAAGGAGGAAGGAAGGAAGGAAGGAAAAAATGAGAGAAAGAAAATGAGAGAAAAAGAAAAAAGATAAAGAAAGGAGGAAGGAAGGGAAAGAAAGAAAGAAAGAGAAAAGAGAAAAAAGAGAAAGAAAGAAAAAGAAGGAAGGAAGGAAGGAAGGAAGGAAGGAAAGAAAGAAAGAAAGAAAGAAAGAAAGAAAGAAAGAAAGAAAGAAAGAAAGAAAGAAAAGAGAAAAAGATTGGGTGTCCCCAAACCTTGCAAAGAAATAGACACAGCTGAAGATTATTGACAAAAGACGATTTCACCATTCGGAATAGAAAAATGGTCTCATCTTGGGTTAAGGTACCCAGCAGGTTTATCTGTCAAACATGAGATATGAACGTCGATACAAATATTCGATTAGGATGAGATAAAAGGAGCCTCAGTGGCGTAGGAGGCTAATGCCTCCTATTAAGGCAGCATTTAACATCCAGCTACCTGCAATTACTGCAGGTTCGAATCTCGCCAAGGCTCAAGGTTGACTCAGCCTTCCATCCTTTCTAAGGTAGATAAATTGAGGATCCAGTTTGTGGGGACAATAAGCTGACTTTGTATAAATATACAAAAGTATGAAGGCTATTGCTTAATGCACTGTAAGCCGCCCTGAGTCTCCGGAGAAGGGCGGCATATAAAAATAAATAAAAAATAAAAAAATAAAAATAAAAGGCCAAGCACCTTCAAGACCCTTCAGGCAACTGAAATGGGCAGCTAACCCCATTCTTCTTCGTGTTACCCTTCCACATTGAATAGAATTGTTCGAGGGAAAAGAGGGAAATGCCTTTTTGGAAAGAAGGTTTTGCAATAGATACCATATAGCCGTGATGATGGCCAACCTATGCCACGCATGCCGGAAGTGGCACGCAGAGCCATCTCTCTAGGCACGGGATCCGGGTTCTGGCGTGCTGGCCAGCTGGTCTTCAAACGTGTGGGAGCACCGGAAACCGGACAAGCAGCTGACCTTACGGTTTCTGGCACATGCATGTGCACCAGCCAGGTAGTCTTCGTGCACAGGTGTGCCAGAAAACAGAAGACCAGGTGGCTGGTGCACATGGATGTGCCAGAAACCGCAAAAATCATCTTCCCAGTGTGCTCATGCTTGCTGGGCAGCTGCTCGTCCGGTTTCCGGCATGCACGCACAAGCTCCCGTTTCAGCACTCGGTGTCCAAAAGGTTCTCGAACACTGCCCTATAGTGACTTTAACACCCTAAAAACTGCAGTTGCACAAAACCTGTCGCAAATACTCTTATTTATTTATTTTATTTTTATTTTTATTAAATTTCTGTACCGCCCTTCTCCCGAAGGACTCAGGGCGGTGAACAGCCAGAAGATAAAACACAGGAAATACAAAATCTAAAATAAATTAAAACAAATTAAATAATTTAGGCTGAATTTTAAAATACCCCATAATTAAACAGATTAAAATTTATGTTTAAAATTTAAACTTAAAAGAGGAGATGATTAAGTCAGGCCAGCTTGATGAAATAAAAAAGTCTTAAGCGCGCAACGGAAGGTGCGCAGATCCGGGATCCTCCGTATCTCCGGGGGGAGCTCGTTTCAGATCGTAGGTGCCCCCACAGAGAAGGCTCTCCCCCTGGGGGCCGCCAGTTGACATTGTTCAGCTGACGGCACCCGGAGGAGCCCCTCTCTATGGGAGCGAACTGGTCGGTGGGAGGCTATTGGTGGTAGCAGGTGGTCCCGTAGATAACCAGTTCCTGAGCCATGGAGCGCTTTAAAGGTGGTAACCAAAACCTTGAAGCGCACTCGGAAGACCACCGGGAGCCAGTGCAGCTCACACAGCTAAACTAAAACCGAGACAAAGATGCGTTCGGAATACAAAGCTATCATTTACAGTCCATTTATTTTCACCCTCGTTTTCATTTTTTTTGTTCTTTTTTTTAAAAATCTACGACAACCCTTGTTTCTCCTTTTTTTTTTTTCTTTTAATCCCAGGCTTGCTGAGTTCATTTTGCTGAGAGATTGCATCAAAGGCTAAATGAGAATCCCTCAATAACATTTTATGTCGTCTCTCTGCCCTCTCTAGTTGACATCTTAAAAAAAGAAAAAGAAAAAAAACCTAGAACTCCCTAAAGAAATATTTGATTGCTGTGTTGCTTTTAGATTTGGGAGGAAAAAAGCCCCACAACTGAGAAATGTTTTTTGAGTGGAAAGAACACTTTCGGGGCTGAAATGATGAGAGAAGCACTTGAAAAGAAAATGTTGGCAATAGTTACAGGAATGGGGCATGTCTAGTTTAATGAAAAGAAAGACTTGGGGTGACATGAGAGCAGGCTTCCGATATTTGAGGGGCTGCCACAAAGAAGAGGGGGTCAACCTATTCTCCAAAGCTCCTGAAGGCTAAACAAGAAGCATTGGATGGAAACTAATCAAGGAGAGGAGCAACCTGGAATTGAGGAGAAACATCCTAACAGTAAGGACAATTAACCAGTGGAACAGCTTGCCACCAGAAAGTTGTGGGTGCTTCATCCCTGGAGGTTTATTTGTTTATTTATTATTTATTTATTAGTTTGATTTATATGCCGCCCTTCTCCGGAGACTCAGGGCGGCTTACAATGTTTTTAAGCAATAGCCTTCATACTTTTGTATATACCTGCTTAGTAGGGCTTTTGGCCCCCCCAAGCGGTGTTCTATTTTATACAAAGTCATCTTATTGCCCCCACAATCCGGGTCCTCATTTTACCTACCTCGGAAGGATGGAAGGCTGAGTCAACCTTGAGCCTGGTGAGAATTGAACTCGCAGTAATTGCAGGCAGCTGGCAGCTAAATACTACTTTAACAGTAGTTTAGTCTATTGCACCACCAGGTTTTTAAGAAGAGGCTGGAAAGTCACTTGTCTGAAATGGGATAGGGTTTCCTCCTTGAGCAGGAGCCTGGACTACAAGACCTCCAAGGTTCCCTCCAGCTCTAGATTGATAGTTTAATCAAGGAGGGAACCAACCTAGAACTAAGTTTGCTGATAGATAGAACAATTAATCAGTGGAACGACTTGCCTCCTTAAGTTGTGGATGCTCCATCACTGGAGTTTTTCAAAATGAGATTGGATAACCATTTGTCTGAAATGATATAGGGTTTCCTGCTTGAATCAGAGGGATAGAATAGAATAGAATAGAATAGAATATTTATTTTATTTAGCGTATGGTTGGTCACACACAGTATTAAAACACTTCATTTTTACAGGTTAAAAACAATTAAAACAATAAAAAAGCAGTAAGAAAACCTAAAAAGAAAACAGAAATAACATTTCAAAGTTTAATGTCAAGTTTGGAGATCCAGTCAGTAGCTGCCGTTGTTATGCAGAGGAAGTCCCTAGAATCTCCTGGATACCTTCTGTTAGGGCATTCCCTCACTATGTGCTGGAGAGTCTGTCGAGGGGCCCCACAATCACATTGTGCTGAAGGTGTCTTTCCCCCTTTATACAGGGAGTCAGCACACACCCCATGAGTTGTTCTAATTCTATTGTATGTCACCCATATGTGTTGGGGTAGGCTAAATCCTGGAGGTCTACTACTAGGACTGATATGCTCGGAGACATCTTGGGGGGAACAGCTATTCCACGCCTCCATCCACTTTTGTGTGGCGTTCTGATGATCGGCCATCAACTTACGCGCTGTCAAGAATAGAATAGAATAGAATAGAATAGAATAGAATAGAATAGAATAGAATAGAATAGAATAGAACAGAAGAATAAAATGAATGGAATGGGATGGGATGGGATGGGATGGGATGGGATGGGATGGGATAGGATAGGATAGGACAGGACAGGACAGGATAGGACAGAACAGAATAGAACAGAAGAATAAAATGAATGGAATAGAGTAGAGTAGAGTAGAGTAGAGTAGAGTAGAGTAGAGTAGAGTAGAACAGAACAGAACAGAACAGAACAGAACAGAACTGGAAGGGGCCTTGGAGGTCTTCTAGTCCAACCCCCTGATCAAGCAGGAGATCCTGTACCCTTTCAGACAAGTGACTGTCCAGTCTCTTCTTGAAAACCTCCAGTGATGAAGCACCCACAACATGGGTAAGTTGTTCCACTAGTTAATTATTCTCACTGTTAGGAAATTTCTCCTCAATTCCAGGTTGCTTCTGTCCTTGATTTCCATCCATTGTTTCTTGTCTTGCCTTCTGGAGCTTTGGAAAATGAATTGATTCCCCTCCTCTTTGTGGCAGTCACTCAAATACTGGAATACTGCTGTCAGGTGTCCCCCTCCGCCCCCCTCCCCCAAGTCCTTCTTTTACTCTAGACTAGCCAAGACCAAGGTCCCTTCCAACTCTGTTATTCTTTTTTTTTATATATATATAAAAAGTTTTTTATATTGAATACATTAAAAACAAACACAAAACAAACAACACATATATACAAATCATTTTTCCGTTGTTAACAGCTCATTTAAGGTGATCCTTTCTTATTATTTACATACATTCTAACTTTATCTTAATCTACTTAGATAATCTAATTTCCTTTGTGTCGACTCTCTTTACTTTGATCTTCAGCACATTCCATCCATATTATCCCAAAAAACTCTGTTATTCTATTAAGATGCATTTCAACCAAACCAGCTTTGGAAGAGAGGGTTTTTTTTTGTTTTTTCCCCCCTTTCTCTTGTGTGTTTCTCTCTTCTGGCTTTCTCTTGCTATTTTAAGGAATGACTAACACAGGTTAACACGCTGGTAAATTCCGCTCGGTATATGTAATTAAATGCCACTCTGCAAACAGCTGACGGACAGCAAAACAGAGGCAAGTGGGATGAAGGCAAAAGAACATTGAGTATATTAATCAGCTGAAAATGCATCTCGCCTTTAAAAGCGATTAATGAATTGCCCGGCCATTAGGCTGAGGTTGATACAGACTGGGAAATATATAATAACTGAGCAGGGAAAGGTTTTCAGTGGGTGCAAATTGACAAGCAGCCCAATTACACAGTTTGCCAATGGCACAGTGGCAGATAGGATGGTGCTCCAGAGAGTCAACGTCATTGCCCAGAGCAAGATTGGTTGTCCTCTCCCCTCTTTGGAAGAGTTTTATAACTCCCGCTGCCTTAAGAAAGTTCAAAACATTTCTTTTGAAGAAAAAAATTCAATTTTCTCCACAATTGTTTTTATTGGGTATAGTTAAGGGTTTTACATTGGGTGAAACAAAATTGATATTGTACATGATAACAGCAGCGAGATTGTTGATAGGTAAATACTGGAAGAATGAAGCTTTGCCCACAATCGAGGAATGGACTTTGAAGATGGCCAGTTTTGCAGAGATGGCGAAGATTTCAGCATATTTAAGACTGTTCACAAGAGACTTATGAATGGGAATGGAAAAAGTGGATAGATTATGTTCAGAACAAATATCAAACTAGGAAGTATCAAATAGCTTTTATTTGAAAATGATATATTAAGATAGAAACATTTTAATATAATGAAGTTAAAAAATTATAAGGGGGAGGGAGGGGTTCAAGTTATATATAAGTTTTATATTAAGGGGGGGTTACCTGATGTGAGTATATTGGAAGTCTGGGGGGAGGGGAGGGTTAGGGAGGGTTAGGGAGGTTGGGAAGTTTGGGGTGGGTTGAGGGAAGAGGGGAAAAGGGGTGAAAATGTAATTGTAAAACTTTTGCAATAAAAAAAAAAAGAAAGTTCAAAACATTCTTAAAGATCCATCTCATCCTGGATCTCACCCGTTTTTTCTTTTAAATATCTTTATTAAGTATTTACAGTAAAATTAACACATAATAATGATCGGAAAACAATATAAGAAATAAAATGTAGGAACACATAAACACAAGACTAAAACGAAACAACAAACATGACTAACCGAGAGTTAAGCTCACTCTCCAATTAATATTAACTAATATCATCCTAACCAAACATTTCAATACAATCAAGTTCTTTTAATTATCTACAAAACAATTGGCCTGTTTTTTTCAAAATTATAAAGAATTATATAGCCTATTAAATATCTATTTAATCTAATAAGACGATCTTATCATCTATCTCCTAGATGATAACCTTTTCTTAAGCCAGACAAAACATCTGTCCCAACTTTTATTATATACTGAATCTTTCTTGTCTTTTAAGATATACGTTAGTCTGTCCATCTCAGCACATCGAAGAATCTTATTTATTATCAGATGGTCAGGGGGCGTATCTGCATCTTTCCACAGTTGAGCAAATGCCATTCTCGCCGCTGTTGAGACATGGACAAATATGTACCAATCCTTATTGTCAATGTAGTCCGGTCTTATTCCTAGTAAGTAGAGGTCTGGGTGAAGGGGAAAGCTCACACCTGTTCTTTCCAGCAGCCAATGTTGTATTTTCCCCCAATAATGTCTAGTCGACGGATGGAAGAAAGAAAGATCTCACCCTTTTTTTTTTTTTGAACTATTACCATCTGGCAGACGGTACAGGACAATAAAAACACAGGCAAATAGGCTGAAACACAGCTTCTATCCCAGAGCAGTAACTATGTTGAATTCTACTGTATAGTGCACTGTTAATGCAATATCAGGGTTTTAATTGTATAGAATGTGAAGGATGTGTGTTTGTGTTTTATTTTTATATGTATAATGTACGCCGGAGGTGGCATTTAGTTTCGTTATACGAGGTCCAATGGCAATAAAGTAAAGTAAACTAAATTAAAATTCTGTAGAAACATCTTGGTCGCAGGTCGAAAGCGATAAAGGGAAGTCAAAGCATTATCAACCAGAAGCAGAGAAAAATGATTTCACCTTGGGTTTTTTTTTTTTTTGTAGCACATTTAGTCCTCGACTTACAACAACCTGTTTAATGACTATTCAAAGCGACCAAGTCACTGGAAAAAGTGACTTATATGACCGGTTTTTCACACCTTGGAGTAAGAGCCAACCTTATACACGGGCATTGCAATTTCTTTTGAATTTTGCCAATGCCTCTTCCAAAGGTTTATTTATTTATTTATTTATTTATTTATTTATTTATTTATTTATTTATTTATTTAATATCCAATTTATATACTGCCCTTCTCCCTGAGGACTCAGGGCGGTGTACAGCCGAATAAAAACATAAATTACAAACATTAAAATAGTATTAAAAGAATATATATAAATTTGGCCCCGTAATTTAAGAACAATAACAAACCCATTTAGAACATTTAAAAAATTAAGAAAAAAAGTTAAGCCAGCCCGGCTTGCTGAAAAAAGAAGGTTTTAAGGGCACGGCGGAAGGCACCAAGGTCTTGGATTCTTCTTATCTCTGGGGGCAGTTGGTTCCAGAGGGTGGGTGCCCCACAGAGAAGGCCCTCCCCCTCAATTTAGGGTTTAGCTCTCAATTTGCAACCAGAATGGGCAGCAGAATTTCAGTCCTTAAGCAGTGCGGTCATTAAGCAAGTCATCACATGATTGGATCTGATTTTATGACCATTTTTTTACAGCGGCCGTTGAGCAAGTCGCATGGTTGTTAACTGAATCTCATGGTCGTTCCCCAAATCTGGCTTTGGTGAGTAAATATGAGTCAGACTTGACAACTATATTTATGATGGTCCCAGCATCCTGGGGTCCTGTCATTTCCTTCTGATGAGCAAAATCAATGGGGGAAGCCAGACTCTCTTAACAACAATGTTACTAGCTTCATAAAGGCGTTGATTCGCTTAACAATGATGGCAAGAAAGGTCTTAAAATAGGGCAAAACTCATTTAACAACTGTCTTGCTTAGCAATGGAAGTTTTGGGTTCAGTTGTGGTCGTAATTTGAGGACTGCCTGTACCAGAAAAATCTAAAAGTCCAGGATGGGGACAATGGAAAAAAATCTCAATAATGGCTAACCTTTTTTTCCTCGGGTGCTATCGCGCGTACGTGCCCACACCCATAATACAATGCCCCCCGCACTGCCCCACCCTCTGGCACAGGGCACACATGAAACCTCCCCTCCGTGCCCCGTTTTGGGCCTAGCAGGCTTCCCTGAAGCCTCCGGAGGCTGGAAATGGCCTCCCCTGGCCCTCCAGAGACTCTCTGGAGGCCAGAAACGGCCTATTTCTGGACTTCCAGTACTTCCTGGTGGCCTGTTTTTCACCCTCCCCAGGCTCCAGAGACTTTCCTGGAGCCTCCAGGAGGGCTAAAACGGTCTCCCCCAGCCCTCTGGAGGCCCTCCAGAGGCAGGAAACGGCCTGTTTCCAGACTTCCGGTAGGCCCATTTTTCGCCCTCCCAGAGCCTCCGCACAAGCCCTGTACTTACCTGGCATCCAAAACGGGCTGCGTGGAGACTCCTGGGAGGGGAGGGGTGGCATGGTCATGCACACGTGTTTCCCGCATGTGTGGCAGAGACGCGAAAATCAGCTGGCTGGTGGGAGGCGTTTGTGCATGCGCAGTGGAGCTGACCTAGGGCAACGGCTCACGTGCCTGCAGAAATGGCTCCACGTGCCACCTTTGGCAGACGTGCCATAGCTTCGCCATCACGGATCTATCTGGTCAGTAAGATTCAGCATGGATTTGATGACATATCATTTGTCAATCATTCCATCAATTATTGGAAGATTGCAAAGCACTGGAGGGACACGTGTGCAATGAAAAACAAATCGTTCTCTCTCACACACAAGCATACACACCCCGAAACACACAAACACAAATCCTTGTCTGTCTCATTACTGCGTAATTATAACCCTTTCCATGAAAATTTCACCAAATGCTTCTCTTTTGAAAGAGAAATCCTCTTTCAATTATTCCACCAGAAAGGCAGGAAATGTTTCCTATGATTCAGCCTAATTCAGACACAGACACATATAAAGAGGGGTTTTTTTCCCCCTGTTAATTGTCATAAAAATAGTCTGTATAGTTAATAGATACTCTGACCTATATTATTTTTTCTTCCTTTGTTATCTGAAGAAACGCTTTTCAAAATAGGAAGGAAAGTGACTTTGATCTAGTGGCAAAGGCATCAGACTCGAAAACCAGGAGATGTGGAGTTCTAGTTTTGCCTTAGGCATGAAAGCTGGTTGGGTGATTGTGGGCCAATCACCAGCAGGCAATGAGCTCTAATCCTGCCTTAGGCATGAAAGCTGGTTGGTTGTGATTTGGCCAATCAGCAGGAAACAGGGAATTCTAGTCTTGCTTTAGGCGTTAAACCTGGCTAGGTGACTGGAGACCAATCTCTAGGAGATGGTGAGTTCTAGTCCCATGTAAAGCACAAAAGCCAGCTGGGTGACTTTGGCCCAATCACCAGGAGATTGTGAGTTCTAGTCCCATGTAAGGCATGGAAAGCCAGCTGGGTGACTTTGGGCCAATCACCAGGAGACTGTGAGTTCTAGTCCCATGTAAGGCATGGAAAGCCAGCTGGGTGACTTTGGGCCAATCACCAGGAGACTGTGAGTTCTAGTCTCAATTTAGGCATGAAAGTTTAAAATTACAGGATTGGTTTTCTGCAAAAGGTAGTCTTCAGGCAGAAAAGAAGAATTAGAGATGAGGTGTCTGATGTTCAACCCCAAAATCATAACTCAATTTATTCTTCTATTAGGTTTGGGGACATTATAACATGGAAGGAAGCTAATTTTCTATAGTATTCACCTCCCCCTCTAACATTCTCCTCATTGGACCCATTTAATTGCTAAAATTGCTGTCGTGTTTTGAAAGCGACAACAACATCAGGATGGAAATATTGGTGATTCATTTTACTTTCTTCCCACAGTGGAACTTGACATTTATGTATTTTATATATATATATATATTATTATTATTATTACATTTCATTCATCTGAGAATAAAGACGCAACCATCAGCCTCCAACACTTCATCTTAAATATGAAATGTCATATGAATTGACAATGCTTTTAAAAAAGATTTTTCTTTCTTTCTTTCTCCCTTTCTTTCTTTCTCTCTCTCCTCCTCCCTCTTTCTTTCTTTCCTTCTCTCTCTCTCCTCCTCCCTCTTTCTTTCTTTCTCTCTCTCTCCTTCCTTCCTTCCTTCCTTCTTCCTTCCTTCCTTCCTTTCTTTCTTTCTCTCTCTCTCTTTCTCCCTCCCCCTTCCCCCTCCCCCTCCCCCCGCTCTCTGGTCAATGTTTGGATCACTTTAAGCAAGTTATTATTTTTATTTATTTATTTATTTATTTATTTATTTATTTATTTATTTATTTATTTATTTAATTTTTATACCGCCCCCTTTCTTCCGAAGGACTCGGGGCAGTGAACAACCAAAATTAAAAACACACAATACAAATATTAAAATACATTAAAACGAAATTAAATTTATCTTTGGCTTCACCAATTTAAAACCCCTTACCCATAAAATTCCCCAATTAAAAGATTTTCCCATTTTCTTTCGTTTTAAAGAGAAATTTCAAGACAATTAATGCACAAGCATTTAATAAACCAATGTAGTCTCCCTAACCCTGAGTTTCCCCAAAATCTGAAATTGTTATGTTATAGGGATATAAGCTATAGCTAGTCCTTAATTTAAGACCCCACATTTGGGACCAGAATTTCCATTGCTTATCAAAGCAGTTACTCAGTGAGTCATTCCTGATTTTATGACCTTTTTGGCACAGTTGTTAGGTAAATCAATACAGTCATTAACTGAGGCAGGTGAACTTTAAATGAATCCAGCTTGCCCCATTGATTTTATTGGTCAGAAACCAGCCCTGGAAATGGTGATCGTGTGACTCTGAGATGCTGCAATTGTCATAAATACATTCTGAGCTGCAACGATTATGAATGGGAGGACCACTTATAAGTCATTTTTTTCCCGTGCAATTATGACTTTGGATTATCCCTAAACAAATGGTTGTAAGTTGAGGACTACCTATATAGAAACAGGTTCTGCTTATTTAAAAGAAGGCAATTTCCAACTCTGTTGTTCTCTCATATTCTGCCACAACACAGGATACAGTCCAACATAGCACCCAATCAAAGCACAGATTGTCAGGATATCCATGCAGAACGCAAAATGGAAAATTCAGAATGTAGAATGCAAAATTCAGAATGCAAAATGGAAAATTCAGAATGCAGAGTGCAAAGTTCAGAATACAGAATGCAAAATATGGAATGCAAAATATGGAATGCAGAGTGCAAAATTCAGAATATAGAATGCAAAATACAGAATGTAGAGGGCAAAATTTAGAACACAGATTGCAAAATTCAGAATGCAGAGTGTTCAAAGTTACAACAGCACTAAAGAAAGGGATTTATGGCTGTTTTACACACTTATGACTGTTGCAGCATCCCTACAGTCACATGAGCAAAATTTGGATGCTTGGCAACTGGCTCTGATTTATGACAGTTGCAGTGTCCTTAAGTCTTTATTAAAGTAATCAGAAATCCCTCCAGAACTTGGAGAAACTTGTTAAAGCCCCAGACAACAATCTCCATTTCAACACAATACCCATGATTAACAGATTAACAGAGTTGGAAGGGACCTTGTAGGTCATCTAGTCCAATCCCCCTCTCCGCTCAAGCAGGAGACCCGACACCGTTTCTGCCTCTATTTCATTATTCTCGGGGGAGAAGGGCTTCCCACAATACCAAGTGACTGTCCAGTCCCTTCTTGAAAGTCTCCAGTGATGAAGCTCCCACAACTTCCGAAGGCAACTTCTGTTCCATGGATTGATGGTTCTCACTGTCAGAAAATTCCTCCTTATTTCCAGGTTGAATCTCTCCTTGCTCAGTTTCCATCCATTATTCCTTGTCTGGCCTTTGGGTGCTTTGGAGAATGAAGGAGCCTTGGTGGCGCAGTGGACTAAGTGCTGTTAAAGTAGTACTTAGCTGCCAGCTGCCTGCAATTACTGCAAGTTCAATTCTCACCAGGTTGTCTCAGCCTTCCATCCTTCCGAGGTAGGTAAAATGAGGACCCAGATTGTGGGGGCAATAAGTTAACTTTGTATAAAGAAGAACACCGCTTGGGGGGGGGGGCAAAAGCTCTACTAAGCAGGTATATACAAAAGTATGAAGGCTATTGCTTAACGCATTGTAAGCCGCCCTGAGTCTCCGGAAAAGGGCGGCATATAAATCAAACTAATAAATAAAATAGCTTGACCCCCCTCCTCTCTGTGGGAGTCCCTCATGTATTGGAAGACTGCTATTCTGTCTCCCCTGGTCCTTCTCTTCATTAGACTAGCCAGGCTCAGTTCCATCATCCATTCTTCATATTATTTAGCCTCCAGTCCCCTAATCATCCTGGTTGCTCTTCTCTGCACTCTTTCTAGAGTCTCAACATCTTTTTTATAGTGTGGTGACCAAAACTGGATGCAGTATTCTAGGTGTGCTCTTACTAAGGCTTTATTCAGTGGTATTAGTACCTCCCTTGATCTTGATCCTATCCCTCTGTTAATGCAATTTAGGATTGCATTGGCTTTTTTTTAAAGCTTGATTTAGCCTGGAAAGATCCCAGTGTAATTTACAAAATCATCACTTCTGTTTTGGCCTTGTGAAAAGGCCTCCACACAGAATTACAGCTTGTTTCATCTCTTCTCCTGTTTTGGAAGCTACTTGGGATGGAACATTTCCAAAAAGGCTTTGCAGAGGAATTCATTATTGTCATCTTTATTTTACTTTGAATGTACTTGCATGGATTTTATGTTATTTTATGTCGGTGAGTTTCGTTTTATTTACTTTTTCAACATCCGTGCTATTATAAATATTTCGAAAGTTTGTTCAGCAATTGCAGTTTTTAATTCTATTTATACTTTCCATAAAACTTGGGGAGGAAAGCTATGGCACATCTAGATAGCTTACTAAAAAGCAGAGATATCATCCTGCCAACAAAAGTGCGTATAGTCAAGGTTATGGTTTTCCCAGTTGCAATGTATGGCTGTGAAAGTTGGACCATAAGGAAGGCTGAGCGCCAAAGAATGGAGGCCTTTGAACTCTGGTGCTGGAGAAGACTCCTGCGAGTCCCTTGGACTGCAAGGTGATCAAACTGGTCAGTCCTAGAAGAGATCAACCCTGACTGCTCTTCAGAAGGCCAGATCCTGAAGAGGAAACTCAAATCCTTTGGCCACCTAATGAGAAGGAAGGACTCACTGGAGAAGAGCCCAATGCTGGGAATGATGGAGGGCAAAAGGAGAAGGAGATGGCAGAGAACAAGGTGGATGGATGGAGTCACTGAAGCAGTCGGCGTGAGCTTAAATGGACTCCAGAGGATAGTAGAGGACAGGGAGGCCTGGAGGAACGTTGTCCATGGGGTCACAATGGGTCAGACACGACTTCGCAACTAACAACAACAACAACATACTTATCATGCCCGTTTCTTTCATAAACTCCTGAGAAGTCGGTATCGATTCGCAGGAAGTTGAATGTTATCCAAAAATTACTCTGAAAATGGCAATAAGTCAGAAAAATGTCTGTCTTATCAGCTGCATAAAGAACAGAATAAGAGAGCCATTACTTCTACTTGGGAGGGAACCTAAGTTTGTTTCTACAAGAAGAGAGATAATGCAGCAATTTGTCAATTATTATCCCAAATATATAGCAAAGAGAAATACGAGCTGGAAAGATTGAAGAATATTGGAATGAAATATTACTCACCCAATTTGCAGAATCGATAAAAGAAAAGTCCTTAATTAACCCATAACTGGAGACAAAACTAAGGAGGCATTATAAATGTATCGATTTGATAGTTGTCAGCAATACAAAATAGGCCAGATCAGGAAACAGATCAGACATATAGAGGGGAACTACCGTAATTTTCAGAGTATAAGACACTCTGGACTATAAGATGCACCTACATTTTTTGTGGGGGGCAAAACAAGAAAAAAAAATCTGCCTCTGCCTCCCAGCAATTTGCCTCCTTGCAGCAAACAGCAAACAGCGGAGGCCAAAAATGGGGTGTAGAGCCAGCAATAGTCAATGGCAACCACTGCAGCCTGAAACAGCTGATGGTCGGGAGGCCGATCCAACCTTGTGCTAATCAGGCTATGCTGAAGCTGAAACTGAAAGGGGCTGTTTGTTGCAAGGAGGCAAATTGTTGGGAGGCAGAGGTGGGTGGGTGGGTGGAGCTACATTCGGTGTATAAGACACAGCCAAATTTTCACCCTCTTTTGGTGCGGGGAAGTGTGTCTTATACTCCCAAAAATATGGTATACTTTATTGAAATCACCTATAATAACAGAATTTTGCAACTCTCCCCATAGCTTCCTACCCCTCCCTCTCTCCTTCCCCTCACTAGAGATGGGGGAAGCCAGTCTCAAAATTTTTGTACAGGGAGTCCTCAACTTATGACCTGTGGTGAGCCGGGACAAGACAAGAAGGCCACAGAGCCAGCTGAGAGTTCAAACTCCACTTTAATGCTCCAAATTTCCCCAAACGCTCCCATGTTTTTGGCAAGTCCCAGAGCAAAGCGTGCATGGGCACACACCAGCAAAGCAAAGGAACAGGGAAATGAGTCCACAAAAAAGGAACAAATAATGAGTACATGAAGCAAGGAAGAAACAAGCAGTCCTGCAAACTCCAAATGTCTACAATGGCACACAAAACTCTACAAATTCAGCTTTTGTTTCTGACAGACACCCCTCCCCGCAGCATCTCCTTAAATGTCAGTCCCCAGGTGTGCCTTATGAAGAGGGGTTGAGCGCTTCCTCCGAAGTCATTAGGTCAGCCTGTGCTGTTTCAGTCTTCTCTCCACTCTCCATGCTCAGGGATCCGGAGGGGGCAGTCCTTGCTCATTGCCTGAGCTCTATCGCTCCTCATTCCCACTGCTTTCCCTCTCTTGGTCATCCTGCCCCTGTTCTTCCCTGCCTACAAGCCGTCCCAATCCTGAAGGGTCCTGGGTTGCCTTGTCCTGCTCCTTCCCACATTCCTCCAAAGCCAATGAAGCTGCCCTCTCGATCTCTGTCGGCTCCAGCTCTGGCTCATCCTTCTCCGCAGATTCAGGCTCTGACGGGGGCATGACATGACCACAACTGAGAACAGAATTTCCATTGCTAAGCACAGCAATTTTATGACCTTTTCTTGTCATGGTTCTTCAGCCAATCACTGTATGTTGTTAAGGGAATCACACGGTTGCAAAGTGAATCCACTTCCTCTGTTGACCTTGCTTTTCAGTAGCCATCTGGGAAGGTCACAAATCGTGAACACATGACCTTGGGGGCTGTAGCCATTGTAAGTATTTGCCAGTTACCAAGTGCCCAAATTTGAATCATGCGATGATAGGGATGCTTCAATGGTCATAAGTGCAAGGACCAGTCAAAAGTAACATTTTTTCAGTGTGGTTGTAACTTTGAATGGTTGCTAATGATTGGATGTAAATTGAGGACTACCTATGATATTCTCCTACCTCTATGGGCTCAATGTATGCTTTTTGTCCACTTAAGGTAAAGGTTCCCCTTGCACATACGTGCTAGTCGTTCCTGACTCTAGGGGGCGGTGTTCATCTCCGTTTCAAAGCCGAAGAGCCAGCGCTGTCCGAAGACGTCTCTGTGGTCATGTGGCTGGCATGACTAAATGCCAAAGGCTCACGGAACACTGTTACCTTTCCACCAAAAGTGGTCCCTGTTTTTCTACTTGCATTTTTTACATGCTCTCAAGCTGCTAGATTGGCAGAAGCTGGGACAAGGAACGGGAGCTCACCCCGTTACACGGCACTAGGGGTTCGAACCGCTGAACTGCCGACCTTTCAATTGACAAGCTCAGAGTCTTAGCCACTGAGCCACCGGGTCCCTTACTTGTCCACTTATTGTTGTCCTAATGGCACCTGGATATCTTCTCCAAGGTCATCTGCATGGCTTCCTACAATGGTATGTCAATAAAACGAGTGGACAGATGGATGGACCTACCTTTCTAGATGCCTACACAACCTACTGAGCCAAGACATTAGAGCCTTGTCTTCGAGCCTACACATCTCAGATTTGTAGGCATGAGGATCAAACAAAAATAGCAGTGAGATGGGAAAGGTATAATGAAATCAGTGGTTGGTTGATCAAAAAGGACGACAATGATGTTCTGACTTAACAGAATCACGAAACAGACTTCTTGTCCTGAAAAAACAACAAAACCCTTTTTATATGGTTACTGTGAATTCATGGCATTCACATCCGGAAAAGTCCCTTCAATAACCCTTTCAAGGTTGAATTGCAACAACAGACCTTATCAGTCCTTGGATAGTTGCCAGGCCGAGAACTTCCAGGCGCGACGCTGTACAATGAAATACCTGGCATGGAGTCTCTGTGAGGCACCAACTCAGATAAGCAAATCTTCACAATAATAAACGAACTAAACACTAAAGCAAACACCGCTCCCCTTTTGCTCCTATTTATTCCCTATGGGAGGGGCCATTCAGCGTCCACTTGTGCCTTTACTTCCGAGTCGACCCCTGTTCCTTAGTTGTTCCCTTCTCCTGATACCTCTGTGCATGCACACTTCGGGAACAGGCTCCAGTTGTTCTTCTGCCCCAATTATCTCCAACTCCAAAGGTAGCTGATAACTGTCGGACAGCCATGGCCCAGGGGTGAAATGCTCCCGGTTTGGACCGAATCGCCCAATCCAGTAGCGATGGCAGCAGGTGGTTCGGAGAACCAGTAGCAAAAATCCCTGCCCTCCCCCCATGCCCAGCTGAGCCGTGCAATCATCAGAGGCTTTTTTAAAAAAATTTTAAAAGCATTTTTTCTACAACCTCTTCAGCCGAAAAAATGCTTTTAAACGTTAAAAAAAAAAAAGCCTCTGATGATCGCACGGCTCAGCTGGGATCGTCAGAGGCTTTTAAAAGAAAAAAAAGCCTCTGCCGATCTGACAACTCAGCTGGGATCGTCAGAGGTTTTTAAAAGAAAAAAAAAGCCTCTGCCGATCTGGCAACTCAGCTGGGATCGTCAGAGGCTATTAAAAGAAAAAAAAGCCTCTGCCGATCAGGCAACTCAGCTGGGATCGTCAGAGGTTTTTAAAAGAAAAAAAAGCCTCTGCCGATCTGGCAACTCAGCTGGGATCGTCAGAGGTTTTTAAAAGAAAAAAAAAAGCCTCTGCCGATCTGGCAACTCAGCTGGGATCGTCAGAGGCTTTTAAAAGAAAAAAAAAAAGCCTCTGCCGATCTGGCAACTCAGCTGGGATCGTCAGAGGCTTTTAAAAGAAAAAAAAGCCTCTGCCGATTTGGCAACTCAGCTGGGATCGTCAGAGGCTTTTAAAAGCATTTTTTTACAACCTCTTCCAGCACAGATGTCATCTGTTCATCTTCACAAGGTTGGTAGTTCGCAATGGAAGAGCAGAACCTCCAGTGGAGTTCCAAAGGTCTTCTTCAAAAGGCAACTGGACTTTCTCGGTTTTTATCTTGAAAACATTTTGGTTCTCATCCAAGAAGCCTCTTTAGTTCTGAATGAGATGGATGAGAAACATTTTCAAGGTGAAAAATCAAGAAAGTCCAGTTGCTTTTGGAAAAAACATCTTTGGAACAATCCTGATGTGGATGACTGAGAATCTCCACCTCCAGTGGAGTTGTCTGGATCTGTAGGAAAATGACAGCTTTCATGTTAGGCGTAGAGACCAAGTCTTAACATTTCACCACATAAGCTTGTCTCAAGTGCAGCTCACATGCAAGGAAGACTATCAAAACCTTCTCTCCTAAGACCCTCTTAGGAATCAAATCATAGTACATAGAATAATAAAATTGGAAGGGAACTTGGAGGTCTTCTAGTCCAACCCTCTGGTCAAGCAGGGGACCCTATGTACCATTTCACACAAATGGCTGTCCAATCTCTTTTTGAAAACCTCCAGTGATGGAGCATCCAGAACTTCTGAAGGCAAGCTGTTCCACTGGTTAATTGTTCTCACTGTCGGGAAATTTCTCCTTGGTTCTAGGTTGGTTCCATTCTTGATCAGGTTCCATCAGTTGCTTCTTGTCTTGTCTTTGGTGCTTTGGAAAATAGTTTGACCCCTTTGTCTT
>JAKOOJ010000030.1:7442243-7489743 GCA_022577455.1 Arizona elegans
CAAAAACTGTGGGTGTTCCAACACTAGAGGTTTTTAAGAAGAGATTGGACAGCCACTTGACTGACATAGTGTAGGGCCGTGATGGCGAGCCTATGGCATGCATGCCACCTTCCAAAGGGCAAACTTCCAAATGGCAAACAGGCCATTTCCGACCTCCAGGGGAGTAGGAAAGGCTGTTTTCGCCCTCCCCAGGTTCCTAGAAAGGCTCTGAAGCCTGGAGAGAGAGAAAAATGGGCCTACCGGGCCCACCATGCCATCATGTGCCAAAAGCGGGGAGAGCGTGGGGGGGCTGCGCACATGTGCGGGGGGTGGGGCAGATAGAATTATGGGTGTGGGCATGCACGCACATGACCCCCGCGTGCTCCCCTCCCTCGCTTTTGGCACGCGATGGCAAAAAGGTTAGTCATCACTGGTATAGGTTATCCTATTTGAGTAGGGGTTGATCTAGAAGACCTCCAAGGTCCCTTCCAACTCTGTTATTCTGATCTATTAAGGTTTTCAAGAAGAGATTGGACAGCCTGTTGTTTGGAATGGTATAGGGCCGTGATGGCAAACCTATGGCATGGGTGCCAGAGGTGGCATGTAGAGCCATCTCTCTGGGCACATGAGCCATCACCCTGATCTGTCCCCGTCCCCACACACACACAAACACAGCCAGCCGAGGGTTAAGGAAACACTTTGGAACGCACCCAGTTTCTTTATCTCCCACTTGGCAGCGATAGACACACCGTCTGCCAAGTGACTTTATTTTCTCAGTAAAACAGAAAGATAAATACTCAAGAGTCCAAATGTCCGACACTATAAATCTTTCTCTCAGCAGTTCCGGACGAGGCTTTAGTGACTATCCAAGGTTTACTTTTGTTCGTCACAAGGATCCCTGACCACCACCCTCTATTATATAGTCTCTGGGGTGTGGTCCAGTGACTCAGTTCTAATCCCTAGCACGCCTCCTGAGCTGCTGCAATCGTTTATCACGCCTTCGGAGGCGTGCGTCCAGGAATGATGTTTCTTCGTCACTCTGATCCGAATCAGCTGTCTCCCTGCTGATCTCCTCTCCCTCGGCAGCACCTGAGACAATGCCAGAGGGGAGGGGCCTGGAGAGGGAGGCCTGGCTGACTCCTCTTCCTCATGCTCGGAGCTTTCTTCCTCCGATGGGACAGGCTCAGAGGGCGGGGCCACAACACACCCATAGCTCTTTTGGGTTCCGGCGTGCCAGGCAGTTGTTTTCACCAGAAACCGGAACACCAGGTGGCCAGTGCACATGCACATGCCTGGTGGCTGCTCTTCCGGCTTCCATTGCGCGCATGTGCACCGGCTATCTGGTCTTCCGGTTTCTGGCACGCATGTGTGCACCAGAAACTGGAAGTTCACCTTCCTGGGGCGTGCATGCACACCAGGCAGCTGCTCTTCTGGATTTTGGCATGAGTGTGTGCTTGCGCTCCCGTCTTGGCCCCTGGATGCCGAAAAGGTTCGCCAACCCTGGTATAAGGCAGAGGTGGGTTCTAAATTTTTTTTATTACCGTTTCTGTGGGCGTGGCTTATTTTGTGGGCGTTGTTTGGTGGGGGGTAATGTGACTGGGTGGGCGTGGCCAACTTTTTTTTCTTTTACTTTTAAAAGCATTTTTTTTTCTACAACCTTGCAGAAAAAAAAATTGCTTTTAAAAGCCTCTGACGATCAGGCAACTCAGCTGGGATCGCCAGAGGCTTTTAAAGGCATTTTTTTCCCCCTACAACCTCTACGGCCGAAGAGGTTGTAAGAAAAATGCTTTTAAAAGTAAAAAAAAAAAAGTTAAAGGGGAAGAATACAAACTCCAAGCATTCGCCGACGATTTGGTTTTCATATTAGAAGATCCCCTTAATACGGGACCAAAATTATTTACGAAATTAGATGAATACGGGGATTAAAAATCAATAAGGATAAAACCAAAATGTTAACAAAAAAATTTGTCAGGTGCCCAAAAGGAACAGATCCAAAGTATTATGGGGATTAATTGTGTCAAAAAACTTAAATATTTAGGTATTTGGCTTACAAATAGATGTTCTTCTATCAAAGAGCTCAATTATTCTAAATTATTAATAGACACAGCAAATGAAGTGGAAAGATGGCGGCATATTCAGATCTCATTTTTGGGTAGAATTGCCGCGATTAAAAAAAAAGCGTTTGATGAGGTGGGCGGGGTAAGCGAGTGGCGACTGGGCCGGGGACCAGTTCGGGGTCGTGGCCAGCCAATGTTATTATCAGTTCTCCGAACTACTACAAATTTTTACTACCGGTTCTTGCGAACCGGTGCGAACCGGGAGCAACCCACCACTGGTATAGGGCCTCCTTCTTGAGCAGGGGGTTGTTCTAAAAATCATCCGGTGCCTTCCAACTCTTTTATTCTGTTATTCTTAGATACGGTTAGGAATCTTTCTTTGAATCTTACACCTGAAAGGCCACTATTGTCAATCTGACATTTTCCCCTCTTGTGGTTCCTGCCGTAATCTCTTCTTTGGTCAATGTTTTTTCAGGTTTATTTTATCCTTGGAGAATTAGTTCTGTTTAGGGGAAGAGATAACCCTCTCTCTGTTTCCAGTCTTTTCTTGGAAACGAGGGTGTCACGGGAGATGAATCCTTCGGTAGAACAAACATGTTTCATGGCTAACATCTTAACAGGGGTTGCTTTCCAGCCAATTCTTTGGGCTTCCTTGAGCCAAGGACTGTTTTTAAGATGGAGCAACATTTTGCAGAGTTCACAAAACGGGCTTTTCGAGGCTTCTCGGGTAAAATTGGCTCCTGGAGCTTGTTTCGTAGAAATCCATCTTCAGAAATATTTATGGAGATGACACTTTATGGGGAACTAATCTGTCTGGCTGTTAATGAAATCTCAGAGAGTGCAAATAATCACTTTGGGCTGTTTGGAAAGGAGGCTCGGTATCTTGCTTTCTGTCTCAAGGGGCCTAAATGGCCTCTGTCTTCATAAATGGAACAAACAAGATCTTTCATTTCATTCCAATTTCCTGAAAAGCTGGACCCAGCAAGCTAGGTTAAACTGTCCAGAAAAACCTCAAGAAGTATTATGAAGATCACATACACCAACAGACGTTCAAGAGTTAAAGACCAAACCAGCCAGCAAAATCCTTTTCCTTATGATAACTGAACTTGGCAACAACCTAGTGGCTGCCTGCCAAGAGTTTATTATTTACAAAGAGGAGAGATAACTTCTCCCCACTTCTAATACATCAAAGGAAAGCAGTTCAATAATTACGGAATTAAATCAAGTCCAGAGATAATCCAGCAAAGTCTATAGCAAAAGTCCGGCAATGCAGAATGGCGTGGAAGCTTTCAGCTTTGTTCGTCACAAGGTTTGACTGGCCACCACACTCCCTTTTATATCCTGTGGAGTTGGTCAGTGACTCAGCCTAATCTCTGGCACGCCTTTTCTTCTGTTGTGCACGCTTATCTCTGTGACGCTGGCGTGGATCCAGCCAAGACTCATTACCCTCATCACTGTCCATCTGTGGCTGCGTGACATGTTTGGCCCTGGCCCTATCTCTTGCCCTTTGGCGGACACCGAAGGCATTGCCAGAGAGGAGGGTCCTGGAGAGGGAGGCCTTGCCAACTCCTCTTCTTCACTCTCGGAGTCCTCTCCTGCCAATGACACAGGCTCAGGTAACGGAGCCACAACAGGAGGTCTCCAAGATGAGTGAATAACAGAATAACAGAAGGGACCTTGGAGGTCTTCTAATCCAAGGGTCACCAACCTTTCGGACCTCAGGGATCACTAAATTCATAATTTTAAATCCCGTGGACCACTAATATGATCTGCCTAATGACCAGCTGGGTGGGCGTGGCTAGGTGATCATGTGATTGGGTGGGCATGGCCAACTTGATGTCACTCACATCGAGGGGCACCTTGCCAGCCTCTACCTGCTACTATTTGCCTCCCCACCCAGGCTCCTTAGGGCCCCAACAGGAAGCACTTGCGGGAATTAAGGAACCACTAGGAGAAAGAGTTGGCAAAACAGCTCAATTCAAATTGGATCTGACCAAGAAGGAGGCTCAGCAGAAACCTCACTGAGGACTAGGAGCATAGGCTTTCCAATCAGAGGGAAGACTTGCGGGAGTGACCAGGCTCAGCGAGCTGAGATGGTCAGCCAGTTCCAGGCCATGACGCTGTCCCACTGGAACAAGGCCCTCCAGCTTTTTGCCACCAGCGGCACTTCCCTCCAGCCTTTGCCCAAAGCCCCACACCAGGAGGATGAAGCAGACCCCAAGTCAGAATTTCTGCCCCCTCTGACCCTAACAAAAAGACCCCAAAGGGGGAGACTCTCTGCAGCAACACAAACATTCATTGCACGTATTCGGCCCAGGGGCCGTAGTTTGAGGACCCCTGATTTAGTGCAATATAAAAAAATGCAAATAATTTTTCTGTGGACCACCAAAATTTTCTCGCAGACCATCAGTGGTCCACGGACCACCAGTTGGTGACCGCTGGACTAGAAGACCTCCAAGGTCACTTCCAGCCTGATGAGTTTATTTTTTACCTTACCATTTCATCTACTCTGTAACCTACCGACATAACAATGGAAATAAGTACTAATTGCCTTAGTCTACATATTGCAGCAAACAGAATTATCTAGAGACAGCCATAGTGTGTGTGCGTGTGGGGGGGGGGAACATAGTTAAGACACTGAACATCTGGCAAAACAGTTATTAAAGCCCCTGACAGTGGGGATTTTTATGTACTGAAATAAAGATGTAAACTCCACCGTTAATTGATATTAAAAGATGGGTAAGATCATTTTACTTACCTGAACTGAGTGATTTCACAGCGCCAAAATAATTAGATCCCATTACAATTTTTATTTCAATGTTTTGGTGTAAAACAATGAATAACAGCTTGCCTACGATTTACATTTCCAAATTGCGTTTTTGCTGAGTATTAATTTTAGTTTAAGCGATGGAAAACGACGTATGAATACCGTAGGGAAATTATTTCCATCTTGATGAGAGTTTGTGGGACAAGTTATATCTCACTGCTGGGTAAGCTGTTTCTTACGAGGGAGAATTTATATATTTATAATAAGTCAAGTTTAGACTTTTCAGAAAAACAAAGTTGGAAGCAACCTTGAAGATCTTCTAGTCCACCTCTTTACTCAAGCAGGAGACCCTATATCATTTCAGACAAATGGTTATCGAATCTCTTCTTAAAAACCTTCAGCGATGAAGCACCCACAACTTCTGAAGGTAAGCTCTTCCTCTGGTTAATTGTTCTAATTTCTCTTTATTTCTAGATTGCTTCTCTCCTTGATTAGTTTCCATCCATTTCTTGTCCTGCCTTCAGGTGCTTTGGAGAATAGCTTGACTCCCTCTTCTTTGTGGCAGCCCCTCAAATATTGAAACACTGCTATCATGTCACCCCAAGTCCTTCTTTTCATTAAATTAGACCTACCCAATTCCAGCAACCGTTCTTCATATGTTTTAGCCTCCAGTCCCCTCATCATCTTTGTTGCTCTTCTCTGCACTCTTTCCAGAATCTCAACATCTTTTTTTACATTGTGGTGACCAAAACTGGATGCAGGATTCCAAGTGTGGCCTTACCAAGGCCTTATAAAGTGGTATTAACACTTCACGTGATCTTGATTCTATCCCTCTGTTTATGCAGCCCAGAACTGTGTTGGCTTTTTTGGCAGCTGCAGCACACGGCTGGCTCATATTTAAGTGATTGTGGCTTGGCCTAAATCCTTTCCCCTTTTTAAATGTAAATTTTAATTTGTTTTAAATTATGGGGTATTTTAAATTCAGCCAAATTATTTAATTCATTTTTATTTGATTTTAAATTTTTGTATTTATGTGTTTTTATCTTGTGGCTGTTCATCGCCCTGAGTCCTTCGGGAGAAGGGCAGTATAGAAATTTAAAAATAAAATAAAATAAAATAAAATAAAATAAAATAAAATAAAATAAAATAAAATAAAATAATAAAATAAAATAAAATAAAATAAAATAAAATAAAATAAAATAAAATAAAATAAAATAAAATAAAATAAAATAAAATAAAATAAAATAAATAAATTGTCCACTAGGTCTCCAAGATCTCTCTCACAGGTACTACTATTGAGGGAGGTATCACCTATACTGTACCTGTGCGTTTGGTTTTTCTTGCCTAAATGTAGAACTTTATTTTTTTCACCACTGAATTTCATTTTGTTCAATAGCACCCATTGTTCAAGTCTGTCTTTGTTGCTCTTCTCTGCACTCTTTCTAGAGTCTCCACATCTTTTTTACATCGTGGCGACCAAAACTGAATGCAGGATTCCAAGTGGCCTTAGCAAGGCATTATAAAGTGGTATTAACACTTCACGTGATCTTGATTCTATTCTTCTGTTTATGCAGCCCAGAACTGTGTTGGCTTTTTTGGTATCTGCTGCAACACTCCTGGCTCATATCTAAATGGTTGTCCTCTAGGACTCCAAGATCCCCCTCACAGTTACCACTATTGAGCAAGGTACCACCTAAACTACACCTGTGTGTTGGTTTAAGTATAACAGAGGAAAGATTTGGAAAGGAAGAAAGGTTTTTAACTTTTCTAAAATCTGCTTGATCTAAACTCCATATCAGCAAGACTCCAAGCTCAGGAGCTGCAGATAACTATTATTTTGAGATATGGAGCCCTGGTGAGAATCCCAACTTCATTGCTCATCTTATATCCAATTATTTTCTTGACAGAGGTCACCAAGAGAACAGGCCTTAGGAAGCATATTAGTTTGCGACCCTTGGTTTCAGTTTGTGCAAAGGCTCATGGGAATATCTCTCAAGGACTCAGGTGAAGAAAGAAACTTGGAAGATGCTCGGAGGGGACTTGTGCAGTAAATCAGACGGGAGTGTGCATCGCACATAGCAAAACCAAATTTTGGAGGATAGGCTGGCGAAATATAATTTCTTTTTATGGAGTGACTGTCTTCTCGTTCGGTTGGCGATGGGAGAGAAGCCATCTACGAATTTTGATGAGGTCATTGGTCAAGAATTGACATCCTGCACAATCGGTTAGCTTCTTCTCTCTCTCTCTTATCAAAAGAAAGGAACAGCAGTGTGAACTGATTTGGTCCCTAGTAGGAATTTCTTGCATCTTTGTGATGGTAATATTGTGCAAGTACCGTATTTTTCAGAGTATAAGATGCTCCGGACTATAAGATGCCCCAACCTTTTTGGGGGAGGAAAATAAGAAAAAAAAAAATCTGCCTCTACCTCCCAGCAATTTTCCTCCTTGCAGCAAACAGTAAAGAGCCTGTTTCAGTTTCATTTTCAGCACAGCCTGATTAGCACAAGAAAAAAAAATCTGCCTTTGCCTCCCAGCAATTTGCCTCCTAGCAGCAAATAGCCCATTTCAGCTTCAGCTTCCTCATAGCCTGATTAGTACAAGCAGCTGATTGTCGGTTGGATTGGCCTTCCAAAGATCAGCTGTTTCAGGCTGCAGGGATTGCCATAGTTTATTGCCGCCTCCATGCTCCCCCTTCTCTGGGAGGCCAGCCGGTGGGCAGGGCTACATTCGGTGTATAAGACAGATCCAAATTTTCACCCTCTTTTAGGGGGGTGGGGGAGTGCGTCTTATAGAAATAGGAAGGGAAACAATTCAGACTAATGAGGAACCTAATGGATCTGATTTTAGAATGCTTGGGTGATGTCCTCCTTCCTTCTCAGTCAAGATAGAAACCTTGAAGGTCTTCTAGTCGAGTCTCCTGCTTGGATGGGGGGTTGGACTAAATGAGTAAAAGGTCCCTTCCAACTCTGTTAATCTGTTAGTCCAACCCCCTGCAGGAGATGATATCCCATTTCAGACAAGTGGCTGTCCAGTGTCTTCTTAAAAACCTCCAGTGATGGAGCGTCCATGATTTCTAGTGGCCAGCTTTTCCACTGGTTAATTGCTCTCACTGTTAGGAAATTTGACTTTTACTTTATGTAAAATTCTTAATAAATATAAATAATAATAAGTAGTTCAGAGGAAAGACAAGTAAAAATAGAATGAATGAGCTGGAAGGGACCTTTTGAGGTCTTCTAGTCCAACCCCCTGCTTAATCAGGAGATCCTATCCCCGTGATGGCGAACCTATGGCATGTGTGCCAGAGGTGGCACACAGAGCCCTCTCTGTGGTCACATGTGCTATCGCCAGCTGCTCTTCTGGCTTCTGAAAAACGCCCAAAAAACAACCTGAAAAACGGCGTAAAATGGCCCCAAAACAGCCTGAAAATGGCCCAAAGAACGGCCAGAAATGGCCAAAAACCGGTCTGAAAATGGCCCCCAAAAGAGTCTGAAAATGGCCTGAAAAATGGCCTAAAAATGGCCCCAAGACAGCCAGGAAATGGCCCAAAAAACAGCCTGAAAATGGCCTGAAAACGCCCCCAAAACAGCCTGAAAAATGGCCCAAGAAAGAGCTAGAAAATGGCCCAAAACAGACTGAAAAATGTCCTGAAAATGCCCCCCAAAACAGCCTGAAAATGGCCCAAAGAACAGCCAGAAACGGCCAAAAACCGGCCTGAAAATGGCCCCCAAAAGAGCCTGAAAATGGCCTGAAAAATGGCCTAAAATGGCCCAAAAACAGCCAGGAAATGGCCCAAAAAACAGCCTGAAAATGGCCTGAAAACGCCCCCAAAACAGCCTGAAAAATGGCCCAAGAAAGAGCTAGAAAATGGCCCAAAACAGACTGAAAAATGTCCTGAAAATGGCCCCCAAAACAGCCTGAAAATGGCCCAAAGAACGGCCAGAAACGGCCAAAAACTGGCCTGAAAATGGCCCCCAAAAGAGCCTGAAAATGGCCTGAAAAATGGCCTAAAATGGCCCAAAAACAGCCAGGAAATGGCCCAAAAAAACAGCCTGAAAATGGCCCAAAGAACAGCCAGAAACGGCCAAAAACCGGCCTGAAAATGGCCCCCAAAAGAGCCTGAAAATGGCCTGAAAAATGGCCTAAAATGGCCCAAAAACAGCCAGGAAATGGCCCAAAAAACAGCCTGAAAATGGCCTGAAAACGCCCCCAAAACAGCCTGAAAAATGGCCCAAGAAAGAGCTAGAAAATGGCCCAAAACAGACTGAAAAATGTCCTGAAAATGGCCCCCAAAACAGCCTGAAAATGGCCCAAAGAACGGCCAGAAACGGCCAAAAACCGGCCTGAAAATGGCCCCCAAAAGAGCCTGAAAATGGCCTGAAAAATGGCCTAAAATGGCCCAAAAACAGCCAGGAAATGGCCCAAAAAAACAGCCTGAAAATGGCCTGAAAACGCCCCCAAAACAGCCTGAAAAATGGCCCAAGAAAGAGCTAGAAAATGGCCCGAAACAGACTGAAAAATGTCCTGAAAATGCCCCCCAAAACAGCCTGAAAATGGCCCAAAGAACGGCCAGAAACAGCCAAAAACCGGCCTGAAAATGGCTCCAAAAAGAGGTATCCGGGTTTCTGGTGTACGCACATACACGCACATTCCAGTTTGGGCACTCAGTTCACCATCACTGTCCTATCCCATTTCAGACAAGTGGCTGCCCAGTCTCTTCTTAAAAGCCTTCAGTGATGAAACACCCACAACTTCTGGTGGCAAGCTGTTCCACTGGTTAATTGTTCTCACTGTCAAGAAAGTTTCTCCTTATTTTCAGGTTGCTTCTCTCTTTGATTAATTTCCATTCAAAGTGAAGTAGTTCGGGAATAACGAGAGGCACAAGCAAGCAAGTGACAACAGCTCTTTAATATACAGTGAGACTTCAGCAAAACTCAGGGGCTGCAGTCCTCCTTATATACAATCCCGGAGGGACTGTCAGCCAATCAGAAACGTATGCAGGTTTGAATCTCCCGCTTAAAAGTATCAATACATAACACCCCTCCCTTCCCAGAAGGCACTAATACTCAGAAATTAACATATGTACACACAAAGTCTCGCAGGTGCTTAGGACGAGTTCTCGCCCTAGTTGACCTGCGCAGTTCAGTGTCTGGTGGGACGTCGAGCTGGTCGGAGGGACTCTTCGTCTCTCCCGGCTCCGCCAATGGAACCTCCTGGATTTTGTCCGGGGCGTGGTTTTCCCCAGCTGGGAGTGGCGACTCGCTGGGGCAGCGCTGGAACCAGGGCTTGTCAGCTAAGTATTCTCGCGAACCCGGGCTTGAGTTAGCTGTTTTGGGAAAGTTGTTATAGTTAGGCTCGGAGATGTCTAAATTGATGTTCGGCTCACCGACCGCCCTTTTTCTAAGTTGGTCTATGTGGCGCTTCCAGAGTCTGTCCACCCCTACGTCCACCGTGTATGATTTTGGGCCTGTTATGCCCACTATGGTTCCTGCAACCCATAGAGGTCCGCGGGCATAATTGCGAGAGAACACCGGGATCCCAACCTGAAACTGTCTTAAGCCACAGGTCTCTCCCTTGAAGTTTTCGTGCGAGTAGTTAGGGTGAAGCCTGTCTAACACGCACCGGAGCTTCCTCCCCATGAGGAGCTCTGCTGGGCTTCTCCCTGTTGCTGTGCATGGTGTGGCATGCTGGACTGCTAGGAACTGGTCTATCCTGGCCTGCCAGTCCCTGTTGTCTAATCTGGACAGTGCTTCTTTGGCTGTCCTAACAAAACGTTCAGCCAATCCATTCGAAGCTGGGTGAAACGGAGCTGATAGGGCATGGCGGATTCCCAGTCCGGCCAAGTAGCCTTCAAAAAGGGTTGCCGTAAATTGAGGGCCGTTATCAGATACCAAGGTATCCGGCAGGCTGTGGGTGGCAAACAATTTCCTTAGGACCCTGATAACTGCCTCGGCCGTTGTTGATGGCATCAATATAATTTCGAGCCACTTTGAATAGGCATCCACAACTATTAAAAACGTTTGGCCATGGAACGGGCCGGCAAAATCAATGTGGATCCTCCCCCATGGGCCTTTTGGTTTCTCCCACTCTTGGATGGGCGCTACTGGGGGATCGGGACGAGACTCCTGGCAGGGTCTGCACTTCCCCACCCACTCGGAAATGACTTGGTCCATGTTGGGCCACCAGACATAGCTGCGGGCTAAACATTTCATCCTAACAATGCCCGGGTGCCCTTCGTGCAGCAACTCCAAAACTCTATTCCGTAGCTTCGTTGGAATTACCACCCTGTCACCCCATAGCAAGCACCCCCCTTGCATAAACAGTTCATTTCGTTTGTTGGCAAACCCTTGGTACTCCCCTCCGTCCACCTTGTCCGGCCACCCCTTCAGAACCCAAGCCATAACAGTTCGGATAATTGGGTCCCTAGCCGAGGCTTTCGCCACCTCGCTGGAGGAGATAGGGCCCAAAGTCAACGTGTCCAACAAGAGGACGGAGGCTTCCGGCGTTGGGTTGTCCAGTAGGTCGGGAAGGGGGCAACGGCTAAGAGCATCCGCATGACCCAGGGTTCGGCCAGGTCGATGGACGAGCTGATACGAGTAGGCCGACAGAAAAATGGCCCATCTGGTCAAACGAGGGGAGAGGGCAGCGGGGGTTGGCCTATCGCCCGCCAAAAGTCCTAGCAATGGTCTATGATCAGTCACAAGTTCGAATTTTCGGCCATAGAGGTATTCGTGGAACTTTTTAACCCCCGCAATCGCAGCCAGAGCCTCTCTGTCCAACTGACTATAGTTCCGCTCTGCGCTGGACAGGGTGCGAGAATAAAACGCAATGGGCGCCTCTAGGCCGTTCGGCAGTCTATGGCCTAGGACGGCACCAACTCCTACAGGGGAGGCGTCACAAACTAAGACAAGCGGCAGCTCTGTATTGTACTGAATCAGGAAGCTGTCCTCAGATAGGAGTCTTTTCACTGCCTCAAAAGCGGCTGCTTGTGGTTTCCCCCAGACCCATGGTACATTCTTTCCTAGAAGCTTGTGTAGGGGATCTGCAACCGTGGCTTTGTCTTTTAGAAACATGGAGTAAAAATTGAGCAGTCCAAGGAAGGCTTGGAGCTCTGCTTTGGATTTGGGGGCAGGTGCGCTCTTAATAGCTCTCACCTTGCTCTCGGTAGGGTGGATGCCTGTGCCGTCCACCCTGTACCCCAGAAATTCCACAGAGGGGACAGCAATCATACACTTGTTTTTTTTAAGTTTCAGTCCCGCTTCTCTGAACCTGGACAGGACGTTCCTAACTCTGTCCCCTAGCTGACGTTAGTCTTGGGCACTGACTAAAACGTCATCGAAATAGGGCACCACTCCTGGGAGTCCTTGCAACAAGCGCTCCATGGTGCTTTGAAATAAGCCGGGTGCGACGCTCACCCCAAACTGGAGCCTGGTGCATTTAAATGCACCCCTATGAGTTAAGATCGTTTGTGCCTCTGCCGTGGCGTCGTCAACTGGTAACTGTTGGTAGGCTTGGGCCAGGTCTAATTTGGCAAAATTTTTTCCGGGCCCCAGGGAGTGTAGTAGATGGTGCACGATCGGCACCGGATAGGCGCTCGGCTGCAAGGCCTTGTTGATCATGCACTTGTAGTCGGCGCAAATTCTTATTGAGCCGTCGGACTTTACTGGGGTCACTATAGGGGTCTCCCACTTAGCATGGTCAACGGGAACCAACACCCCTTGCTTAATTAATTTGTCCAGTTCCGCATCGATCTTCGGTTTCAATGCGAACGGCACTCGTCTGGCCTTCAGTCTTACTTGGGCTACGTTGGGGTCTAAGTTTAGTGAAATAGGGGTCCCCACATACTTGCCCAACGTGTCCCCGAAGACGTCCTGGAACTCGGACAGGAGACTGTCTTTCAGGGTCGATTTGGACATCAGGTGGACGCCGGTGAAGCCCATGCCGAGGGCTCGGAACCACCCCATACCCAGAAGGCTAGGGAGCTGCTTTGTGACGATGGTCAGCGGCAGGTCTCTTTCGTAGTCTCCGTAGGTGACCCGGAACGTGCCCACGCCTTCGAGGGGGACTCGGTTCCCCTGGTAGTCTAGGATGCGCAGTCTCTGCTTGGAGAGCTGGTCCTTCCGGAACGATGGCAGGAGGGTCTTTAGGGTCGCCCACGACATTATGGAGAGAGCTGATCCGGTGTCGATCTCCATCGAACACGGCTTTCCGTTGATCTCGACCACCGTGCTGACTTTGTCCTCGATCGCCGTGCTGGCCTGGTCGATATGTATGCTGCGGCCATCTCGCGGTTCAAATTCGCGCCATTTTTTTGCGCCGCCTTCTCTCGTTGGCTGCTTCTGGCGCGCTGATTCTGGTTGGCTGCGGCGCTCACGTGGTTGGTGTTTTCTGGGCAGAATGGCTCTACAGACTCGCGCCAAGTGCCCTTTTTTCTTGCAGCGCCTGCAAATAGCCTCTCTGTATTTGCAGGACAGTCTATCATGGTGCCCGCCACAGCTGGGACAGCTTCGCCGGGGGCTGCCAGTGTCTTTTCTCTGGTGCTCGGTTTGGAAAACGTCCTCATCTGACTCGGACTCCGAGCTGGATCCGGCGTCTTCCCTGTGCACCAGGGCAGACTTGGGGCTGTCTTTGCTGGTCAGCGGACGCTGCAGCGTTTCAGCGGCTTTTGTGGAGGCTTCGTGAGCCCTGGCTTCGTCTAGGGCTCCGGCAAGCGTCAAATCAGGCTTGGCGAGCAGGCGCCGTTGCAGCCTAATGTCCCGAACACCACAGATAAGTTGCTCAAGCAACGCATCGTCCAAGTCTCTATAGTCGCAATGGGTTGCGGCTTTTCTCAGGCTGGCCATGTACGCGCTGACCGGCTCTCCCTCACGTTGAACGCGCTGTCTGAGTTGGTATCGTTGCACGAACTTGGAGGGGACGGGAGCGTAGTGAGCCTGGAGAGTTGCCATCAGGGTGTCCCAGGAGACGGTTTGAACCGGCGTTGGCTCACACAGTGACTCGGCCATCTCGAACACGTCCGGTCCGCAGTGGCTTAGGAAGAGGGCTCTCTTTCGATTCGCAGAGAGGCCCTGCATGTCGCTGGCTTCAAGCGAGCATTCAAACCTTGTTAGGTACGAGACCCATTTTTCACGGGTCGGATCAAAAGGCTTGGGCGGAACGTAGGCAGACATGTTCGGTATGCCTCCTGTGGTTCGCCTCGTCGCCTAGCTGAAGCTCGTGGTCTCACTAGTTGGCTTCTTGTAGCCTCAATCCCACCTTCATCGCCAATGAAGTGGTTCGGGAATAACGAGAGGCACAAGCAAGCAAGTGACAACAGCTCTTTAATATACAGTGAGACTTCAGCAAAACTCAGAGGCTGCAGCCCTCCTTATATACAATCCCGGAGGGACTGTCAGCCAATCAGAAACGTAGGCAGGTTTGAAACTCCCGCTTAAAAAAGTATCAATACATAACACAAAGGAAGAGAAATTTCTTCCATCACATGTGTAGATTTATTTATGAATAAATTCTATGTGCTTCTTAACAGAGATATCGGAGTATTTGCACATTTTTTCCTGTTCCTTGAAGTTGGCAAAAGTACAAATGTTTGAATTTCAACCTGAATTTAGCTGTTGGGTAAAATATTTCCGTGTCGAATAGGAAAATACAGGTAGTCCTTGGCTTACAACCATTCGTTTAGTGACCGTTCGAAGTTACAACAGCACTGGAAAGATGACAATTTTTCACACATACGACCATTTGCAGCATCCCCATTGCAATGTGATCCGTATTCAGACGTGTGGCCACTGAATCACATTTATGACGGATGCAGTGTCCTGGGATCACGTGATCCTCTTTTGTGACCTTCTGACAAGCAAAGTCAATGGGGAAAGCCAGATTCACTTAACAACCAGGTTGCTAACTAAACAACTGCAGTGATTCACTTAACAGCTATCTCGCTTAACAACATAAATGTTGGACTCAATTGTGGTTATAAGTCAAGGTCTACCTGTACTTCTCTAAATTTTCCATTTTCCTCTTTTTTTCCCTTTTCAAATATTGCAGCTATCAGGTTCTTTGTCAGTTTTCTAGGATTTTTTCAGATAATATTATAGCTCCATCCAGAAGATAGAATACATAATAATTGTTCTGCCCCAGCTACGGACCCCAAAGAACGCAGCACACACAAAGTCTGTACAAACCTTAGTTTACTAAATTAAATCAGTCTTTTTCAAACAAAGGCTGTTAATTAACTTTCTTAACAGCCTACAAGAATCCAAAGAATAAATAATCGTAATCTTACTGTCAGCGTTCCAAATTAGGCTCTCTTCCAGCGCTGACATAGAAAGAACAGTAGCTTGAATTATTGCTGAGATGAACTTTTACCTAGTCTTTGTATGTTACAGATAGGGTTTCCTGGGAGACGAGGAGGGGGGCTACATTCCTGTGAAAAGAACGTGCTGGGATGTAGAGATGGATCTGCATGATGGCCAATGAGACATTGGGGTTGGAGTGCGGAAGAGGAGGGGGTTGGAAGGAGGGGCCAGTTTGGCTGCAAAATGGATCAGGAATGTCGGACTCTGCTATTCTTAAAATAAAAGTGATTCATTGGAGAGCTTGCGCTTGAGAATGAAGTTTATTCAAGATAGCACCGAAACCTGACAGACAGCCAAACTCTCCTCCAATTCCAGGCTGGCTGAGTTTAAATCATCCCGTTCCCTCCCAGACATCTGGTCGGACGGACTATGGCTGAAGCCAAGCTCTCGGAGGAAAGCATGCTTCAAGAAAAGGGAGGAGCAGAAGCGGTCGTGATTCCAGTCAACTTGGAAAATACAAAGGTTCAACTTTCTCTGCCTTCCCTCCCCGCAGAACTTCAAGCAAAGAAACGTGAGGCAGATAAGTACGCGGGGACTGTGCCAAAAGCCTTAGAGGCGGAATTTCCTTTTGCAAATGTAAAAGATAAAGAAAAACCGCTAAGTGAATTAGGAAGGGCGAGCTGGGGATGGGAATGGCAGCGAAGCCCAGACAAGGCAGCACCTCCCCACCCCAGGATGAGAGATGAGGCAGAGGACTATCAACACCAAGGCTGGCCCTCCAGAGCTCAGCACAGAGAGGAGAGGGCAGAGAGGGAGGAGCCACCCCAGTTCAGAGGGAAGTTCGATGGTGACCCAGACAACCTCGCCCAATTCCTCGATTCAGCTGAGATATACATAGAGCGGTTCGGACACCTCTACCCTTTCCCCAGAGCCCTAGTGAATGCTATCTCGGAAGGGCTGGAGGGAGAAGCAAAGAGGTGGTCAGCATCACTCTACAAAAACAGGGCCCCCCAGCTACGAGATGCGGATGGGTTCTTGCAACTATTGAGAGCCCGTTATGAGGAGGAGGAGGAGGACCCCTATGTGGAAGACGAGCTCAGAAACCTAATGCAGAGGGGGAAAGCCGGGAGGGAGGGTGCACAGCCAGGGAGGGGCTGATGAGACTAATCTTGTGTTTTCCCTATGGGATAGGTGATGTCGCAGAAGTGAAGGGAGAGGGGCCGGATGTCAGCGTTCCAAATTAGGCTCTCTTCCAGCGCTGACATAGAAAGAACAGTAGCTTGAATTATTGCTGAGATGAACTTTTACCTAGTCTTTGTATGTTACAGATAGGGTTTCCTGGGAGACGAGGAGGGGGGCACATTCCTGTGAAAAGAATGTGCTGGGATGTAGAGATGGATCTGCATGATGGCCAATGAGACATTGGGGTTGGAGTGCGGAAGAGGAGGGGGTTGGAAGGAGGGGCCAGTTTGGCTGCAAAATGAATCAGGAATGTCGGACTCTGCTATTCTTAAAATAAAAGTGATTCATTGGAGAGCTTGCGCTTGAGAATGAAGTTTATTCAAGATAGCACCGAAACCTGACACTTACTATGGTTGGCAGAAAGCCCAGAAGCAATTTGCAGGAAACTGATAAGAAAACTAAGATCCAGACGCAAAGGAGAGTGAATGAAGTTGTTCCCTGCAAATTGCCTAAGTTGTTGTCCTTCCTTAAATAGGTTAAGGGAGTGGCCAATTAGCCTCAAGCCTTACTCTCGAGGAGACCTCCTCCTGAGGAGCCACTCCTGCCTTTTGGCAGCTCTGCGCCCCCACGCATTGAGAAGAAGCTCCTCCTCTTCTTCCTCTTCACCCATGGAAGCTTCTGGCGGTTCTGAAGGCCCTGGCTGAATCCCTGCCTCTGGCACCACACCTTCTCCAGCCTCCTCAATGTCCGACTTGAGTGCCAGCTGCACAGGCTGCTGGTGCAGCACCACACCAGCCTCCTCGCTGTCGGAATCAGCTACTAGCTGCACAGGCCGCTGACGGGCCACAACAATAATAGAGTTAGAAGTGACCTTGGAGGTCTTCTAGTCCAACCCTCTGCTCAAGCAGGAGACCCTATCCCATTTTGATAAATGATTGTCCAACCTCTTTTTAAAAAGCTCCAGTGATGGAGCATCCACAACATTTGAAGGCAAGCCGTTCCCCTAATTCTGTCAGGAAATTTCTCCTTAGCTCTAGGTTGCTTCTCTCCTTGATTGGTTTCCATCCATTGCTTCTTGACCTGCTGTCAAGGGCTTTGGAGAATAGGTTGACCCCCTCTTCTTTGTAGCAGTCCCACAAATATTGGAAGACTGCTTTCATGTCTCCCCTAGTCCTTCTCTTCATTAGACTGGACATATCCAATTCCTGCAACTGTTCTTCATAGGTTTTAACCCTCGTGTGTTTTAGGACAGGAGTTCTCAACATTTTCTGCACCATGGAACCTCCCCCCATCCTTTAAATATCTTTTGTGGCCACAGGCCACAAAGACATAACTCAAGATTTAAATCATAACATTTTTTTCAAGCCTTTGTGGACCTCCTGTGACGACATCATGGGCAGTCAAGAGTCCAGGGACCACAGGTTGAGAATTACTGTTTTAGATCAAGAAGTTACCTTAGTGGTCCAGAAAGTCGCATATCTAGCTTTGAAGGGTTGAAGTCTTGGAAAAATCAATAGTGGTGTAGGCAGGGGTGAAATCCAGCAGGTTCTGACAGGTTCTGGAGAACCGGTAGCGGAAATTTTGAGTAGTTCAGAGAACCGGCAAATACTATGTCCGACTGGCCCCAGGAGTGGGGAGGGAATGGAGATTTTGCAATATCCTTCCCCCAGGAGTGGAGAGGGAATGGAGATTTTGCAATATCCTTCCCCCAGGAGTGGAGAGGGAATGGAGATTTTGCAATATCCTTCCCCCAGGAGTGGAGAGGGAATGGAGATTTTGCAATATCCTTCCCCCAGGAGTGGAGAGGGAATGGAGATCTTTTTTTAATTTATTTTTTAAAATTAGATTTATATGCCGCCCTTCTCCGGAGATTCAGGGCGGCTTACAGTGCGCTAAGAAATAGCCTTCATACTTTTGTATATTTTTATACAAAGTCAGCTCATTGCCCCCACACACTGGGTCCTCAATTTACCTACCTTAGAAAGGATGGAAGGCTGAGTCAACCTTGAGCCTGGCGAGATTCGAACTTGCAATAATTGCAGACAGCTGAATGTTAATAACAGGCTTTTTTTAGTTTGTTGAGCTATCCAGGCTCCTTTGCAATATCCTTTCCCTGGAGTGATGTTGGAATGGAGATTTTGCAATATCCTTCCCCCAGGAGTGGGGAGGGAATGGAGATTTTGCAATATCCCCCAGGAGTGGGGAAGGAATGGGGATTTTGCAGTATCGTTCCCCTGCCACACCCAACAAGCCACACTCAACAAGCTACACCACGCCCACAGAACTGGTAGTAAAAAAATTTGAATTTTACTATGGGGTGTAGGGTTTCCTGCCTAAGCAGGGGGTTGGATTAGAAGACCTCCAAGGTCCCTTCCAACTGTGTTATTTTATTTTATTTTATTCTATTCTATTTTATTTATTCAAAAGATTTTTCTCTCTCTCCATTTTTCTCACCAAGCGAGAGCTGGAAGCTTGTGTGTTGTACCAGCTATTCACAGTTGCCAGGCGTAAAACATATCCTTTTTTTGAACAAGACAGAGTCAAAACAGCAATAGTACCTTTTGTTAGCAGCTAGTGTTTTGCCGTCTTCATTGAGTAGCCGAAATCCTGATTCATCCCTTCTTTCTATTTATCTGGAAATAACAGAAGAAATTCTTTTTTTATTGTTCTCGACATTCTTCTTAAGTAAGCCCGGCTCCTTTGTAGCTTCTGCTTTCCTGATACCATCTCTACAAATTAAATCAATGGTGTGGTGTAGATTGTCATAATCCTTTTTCCCCCCACTTTCTCTATTGTGCTCATTTATTCACTACTTCTATTTTGTCGACTTGGTCTTCCTTTCAGGTAAGATGAAGTCAAAGATGGTTCATCTCCACTTTCTTTAGGGAAAATCCTCGATGGACTTCTTGAATGTACAGTCAGATGGGCATTCAGGTTTTGACCAAGACTGGCAGCGGAAACTTCTGTACATAAAAAGCAAGCGACCTCCACTCTCTTCTAGCACTGAAGACATTACCTAGTCTGCTAATGAAACGCCTACAAGCAAATAATCAAGCTCAGGGAACATCAAGGAACCCACAAAGTTATTTCTGTCTGGTGACACCTGGATTCTCGAACAGTTCTGCATTTTAGAATATTTGTAGCGGAGGGTTGAGCTTGGTGCTCTCTGCGCTTGGTGGTTTGCTTGCAGGCATTTCAGGATCAAACCCCCACTCCCTTCTAGCACTGATGATGTTACCTAGTTTGGTAATGAAACATCTGGAAGAAAACAAGCAAGCTCAGGGAGCATCAAGGGCTCCACAATCCTCTTCCTCCTCCTCCCTTCTAGCACTGATGATATTACCTAGTTTGGTAATGAAACATCTGGAAGAAAACAAGCAAGCTCAGGGAGCATCAAGGGCTCCACAATCCTCTTCCTCCTCCTCCCTTCTAGCACTGATGATATTACCTAGTTTGGTAATGAAACATCTGGAAGAAAACAAGCAAGCTCAGGGAGCATCAAGGGCTCCACAATCCTCTTCCTCTTCCTCCTCCTCCTCCTCCTCCTCCTCCTCCCTTCTAGCACTGATGATGTTACCTAGTTTGGTAATGAAACATCTGGAAGAAAACAAGCAAGCTCAGAGAACATCAAGCACCCCACCTGTCTGCATTTTACCAGGGGAGGAAAAGTCTCACTTATTCTTTTTGGTTGTGGAATGGTAGTGAGAACTGATCTACCTGACATGAAATTGAGATGCATTCCCTGAAGGCTGGACAAGGATTTGTACAGCATTCCAGGGAGTACACTCCAAAAATCAATACAGACTGAATCTTTTTCTGCTGGCAGAGAAAGTTTGTTCAAGACTGAGATAGTACCTTAAGTTTCTGTAAATTTGATTTGGCCTCTGGAGGACTACAAAGAGATTTGGGGGGAAAGGCATGTGTGTTTAGATCACACATGGCCTTTTCTTCTGAACATCTGTTTTAAAGGGATTCTACTGTGCTGGAAGCAATATCCATCTGCTTCAGTTCTAGCTGGGAGAAAGGCACTGGAGACAAAGTGGAGGCTGGAGGCTGATTGGAAAGAGGGTCCAATTATTGATGAAGAGGAACCACCAAGCAAGTGTGATTCTGGGACAGCTGACCACATGGAGTTGAGAGTGAGGGGTTTTTATACCTTCTCTTGGGCTTTGCACTTGAGCTTCCTGTTCCTGTGCAAGGACATGTATTCTATTGGCTATTGTCAGACTCCCATGGGGCCATGTACAAATCCTAGGAGTTTGTCTGAGCTAAGTTTGGTTGATGTTTGGGCTGTTGATGCAATGAAGGCTTGTGTTGGGCAATTCCTCTTGTGGGTGAGGGCTAATCCTACGTTTGTTGGATCTTGGGTAAGCATATTTGCTTATGAATAGAGCTATCTATCTCTTTATCTCTTAAGTGCAGACATCTGCTGAGAGATATGAAGAAAGGTGGGGGCTATTAAGAGTGAGTCTGCTTCCTGCCTCTAAAAAAAAACATGTTTCTCCATTTCTCATCCAGGCAAATATAATATTCTGCCTTTTTAATATTTTTCAAAATATTTCATTCTTCTAGGAGAGGGGTGGATGCTAACTTTCTACAACTGAATTCCTGAATCCAACTTGATTATCCTCCATATTATTATGGAGAAACTGGGAGAGGTCCCAACAGATCAATGCAAGACCTACAAAGGACATTCATTCAAACCGATGTCCACAGCAAATGACGTTCCCTTGAACTCTTCAGCAGGCAACGTTTTGTAGTCAGAAATCACCCAGAATTCATGCAATCCAGACAGAATCAGAATCAGAAGAGAGCTGGACCTTGGAAGTCTTCTAGTCTTGCTCAAGCATTTCAGACAAGTGACTATCTAGTCACTTCTTGAAAACCTCCAATGTTGGAGCATCCACAACTTCTGGTGGCAAGCTGTTCCACTGGTAAATTGTCCTCACTGTTTGGATGTTTCTCCTTAGTTCCAGGTTGCTTCTCTCCTTGATTAGTTTCCATCCATTGTTTCTTGTCTTGCCTTCTGGTGCTTTGGGAAATACGTTGACTCTCTCTTCTTTATGGCAGACCCTCAAATACTGGAAGAGGAGCCTGGATAGCTCACCAGACTAAAGCACTGTGATTAACACCAGCTGTCTGCAATTACTGTAAGTTCGAATCTCGCCAGGCTCAAGGTTGACTCAGCCTTCCATCCTTTCTAAGGTAGGTAAATTGAGGACCCAGTTTGTGGGGGCAATAAGCTGACTTTGTAAAAATATACAAAAGTATGAAGGCTATTGCTTAACGCATTGTAAGCTGCCCTGAGTCTCCGGAGAAGCGGCATATAAATCAAATTAAAAATACAAAATAAAAAAAAGACTGCTGTCATGTCCTCCCTAATTCTTCTTTTCTGTAGATGAGCCAAACCCAAATTTTGCAACTGTTCTTCATATGTTTTAGTCTCCAGGCCTTTGATCATCTTAGTTGCCCTTCTCTACACTTTTTCCAAAGTCTCAACATCTTTTTTGTAATGTGGTGACCAAAACTGGATGCAGGATTCCAGGTGTGGCCTTACTAAAGGCTTTATAAAGCGGTACTAATACTTTACGTGATCTTGATTCTATGCCTCTGTTTATACCACCAAGGATTGTATTAGCCTTTTTGGCTGCTGCCGCACACGGCTGGCTCATATTTAGAATAGAATAACAGAGTTGGAAGGGACCTTGGAGGTCTTCTAGTCCAACCCCCTGCTTAGATTTAAGTGATCGTCCACTAGGATTCCAAAGTCCCTCTCACCATTACTGCTTTTGAGCTAGGTTTCGCCTAATCTGTACTTGTACCTTTGTTTTTTCCATCCTAGGTGAAAAACGTTGCTTTTCTCCACGTTAAATTTCATGTTGTTGGACAGGGCCCATTGTTCAAGTCTCTCAAGATCCATCTGGATCCTGAGTTTGTCATCTGTCACCAGTAGCCTCCCACAGAGAGGGTCTCCTCAGGGTGCCATCAGCCAAATTATGTCGGCTGGCGACACCCAGGGGGAGAGCCTTCTCTGTGGGAGTCCCTGCCCTTTGGAATGAACTGCCCCCGGAAATTCGTAAAATCTCTGATCTCCGTGTGTTTCGCTGTGCCCTCAAAACCATGTTGTTCCGCCAGACTGGGCTATCAATGTGAAGATTTTAATTGGTTTTAAATGGGATTTTAAATTTGGGGTTTTATAAATTGGGCCTATTATTTAATAATCTTAATTATTTTTAAATTTTGTCTGCCTTTGTGTTTTTAATTAGGCTGTACACCGCCCTGAGTCCTTCGGGAGAAGGGCGGTATAGAAATAAAATCAATCAATCAATCAATCAATCAATCAATCAATCAATCTGGGATGTTGGCTGTTCCTGCCAGCTTAGTGTCATCTGCAAACTTGATGAGTTCCCCTTCTAGGTCATTTAGATGAGAGAATAGAATAGTCATTTAGGAGAATAAAAAAGTCATTTAGGAGTCGGGCACTGTTGAACTTGAAAAATGAATTGAATTATGGAATATAAAAGTGCGTTCTCGCAAAGTTTTCGTGCCACTAATTCATTGTTGCATTTTGCAATAATTGTTATCTCTGGCTCATGAAAGAACCGTAGAAAGTGCATTCAAGGAAAGCATTATTCTGAAGAAGACTCATTGCATGAAGATGGGTCTCCATTTCACTAAGATCTTCCCGTACTTTCAGTTTAGGAATAATGTAAAACAGGGGTCTCCAACTTTGGCCACTTTAAGACTTGTGGACTTCAACTCCCAGAATTCCTCAGCCAGTGTCTCCAACCTTGGCCACTTTAAGACTTGTGGACTTCAAATCCCAGAATTCCTCAGCCAGTGTCTCCAACCTTGGCCACTTTAAGACTTGTGGACTTCAAATCCCAGAATTCCTCAGCCAGCTTTGGAGCAAGATTGGAGACCCCTGATGTAAAATACATGTTACATCTGGACAGAGCTGGATGTACAGATAGTCCTCGATTTACAACGGTTCATTTAGTGACCATTTGAAGTTACAACCGCACTGAAAAAAGTGACTTATAACCATTTTCCACGCTTACAACTGGCAGCATCCCTGTTGTCACATGATCAAAATTCAGATGCTTTGGCCACTGGCTCCTATTTATGATGGTTGAGCGTGTCCCGGGGGTCACGTTTGCAACCCTTTTGCGACCTTCTGACAAAGCAAAGACAAAAGGGAAGCCAGATTCCCTTAGCAATCATGTGACTAACTTAGCAACTGCAGCAGTCGTGGGGTTCAATTTTGGCCGCTACCGGTTCGCTCATCGCGCGCGACGCTTCTGCGCGTGCCCAGAAACTTCTGCGTGTGTGCAGAGACATTCCGGGCGGGTGTGTGGAACTTCCCACCGCTGCCGCTACTGGTTCGCCCAAGCCAGGACGAACTGATAGCAACCCATCACTGAACTGCGGATGTTCACTGAAAAACGGTGGCAAGGAAGGCGGTAAAACGCATCAAAACTCATTAATAAATGTCACGCTTAGCAACGGAAATTTTGGGCTGAATTATGGTCGTAGGTTGAGGACAACCTGTAACCCCCATGAGATAAATGGGAGAACTTTCTAGTAATATTCAATATTGGAATAGAATAGAATAGAATAGAATAGAATAGAATAGAATAGAATAGAATAGAATAGAATAGAATAGAATAGAATAGAATAGAATAGAATAGAATAACAGAGTTGGAAGGGACCTTGGAGGTCTTCTAGTCCAACCCCCTGCCCAGGCAGGAAACCCTACACCACTTCAGACAAATGGTCATCCAACATCTTCTTAAAAACTTCCAGTGTTGGAGAATTGACAACTTCTGGAAGCAAGTTGTTCCACTGGTTAATTGTTCTCACTGTCAGGAAATTTCTCCTTAGTTCTAGGTTGCTTCTCTCCTTGATTAGTTTCCTCCCATTGCTTTTTGTTCTACCCTCAGGTGCTTTGAAGAATAGTTTGACTCCCTCTTCTTTGGGGCAGCCCCTGAGATATTGAAACACTGCTATCATGTCTCCCCTGGTCTTCATTAAACTACACATACCCAGTTCCTGCAACCGTTCTTCATATGCTTTAGCCTCCAGTCCCCTAATCATCTTTGTTGCTCTTCTCTGCACTCTTTCTAGAGTCTCCACATCTTTTTCACATCGTGGTGACCAAAACTGAATGCCATATTCCAAGTGTGGCCTTACCAAGGCCTTATAAAGAATTGAAGGGACATCCTGGTGAACTCAGATGATTCCTGGCTTCCTTGATCTCCCTTATGCTGATGTTTCTGATGTTTCCTCCTTCTGTTCATTGGATGCTATTTCTACGAGACTCTTCCCCGGTTACCTAGGGAACTACTTCCACATTATTGAAAAGTGGTGTCTTGCCAGTGCATACATTCTGATATACCTTAGCAATCTGATGAGCTGCAAAGCCCTATTAAGTTGCTAAGGTGACTGACGCATTTATGGATGGATTGAATGCATGCCGTCAAGTCAGTGTTAACTCTTATTGATCACAAAAATTGACCTCCTCCAGAGTGATCTGGGCGCAGTCTGGTACTTTTGGGCATCCCATGATTTATTTATTTATTAGTCATATTTCTATGCCGCCCACTCTCCGAGGACTCTGGGCGGCTTACACCAAAGACAGTAGACTAAATAGCCTATTGCTCCCAACAATCCGAGTCCCCATTTTACCCACCTCGGAAGGATGGAAGGCTGAGTCAACCTTGAGCCGGTGAGATTTGATCCGCTGATCTGCTGAACTAGCAGTCAGCTGAAGTAGCTGCAGGACTGCACTCTAACCACTGCGCCACCTCGGCTCTTTTTAAGTAAGTAAGTAAGTAAGTAAGTAAGTAAATAAGTATTTATTTATTTAATTATTTATATATTTATTTATTTATTGTATTTCTATGCCACCCACTCTCCGAGGACTCTGGGCGGCTTACACCAAAGACAGTATACTAAATAGCATATTGCTCCCAACAATCCGAGTCCCCATTTTACCCACCTCGGAAGGATGGAAGGCTGAGTCAACCTTGAGCCGGTGAGATTTGATCCACTGATCTGCTGAACGAGCAGTCAGCTGAAGTAGCTGCAGTACTGCACCCTAACCACTGTGCCACCTCGGCTCTTTTTAAGTAAGTAAGTAAGTAAGTAAGTAAGTAAGTAAGTAAATAAGTATTTATTTATTTATTTATTGTATTTCTATGCCACCCACTCTCCGAGGACTCTGGGCGGCTTACACCAAAGACAGTATACTAAATAGCATATTGCTCCCAACAATCCGAGTCCTCATTTTACCTACCTTGAAAGGATGGAAGGCTGAGTCAACCTTGAGCCGGTGAGATTTGATCCACTGATCTGCTGAACTAGGCAGTCAGCTGAAGTAGTTGTAGTACTTCACCCTAACCGCTGCACCACCTCGGCTCATGATGAGACCGGAACTTCAGTGGGAAACAGTGGTGAAATCTGAATTGGTTTACTACCGGTTTGCGGGCTATGCATGCACGCTGTACGTCAAATGCACACATGCGCATTATGCACCACACACTAAATGCCAGGTGCGCACACATGCAGTGCACGGCAAAAGGAGGCATGGGGTAAGTAGGACAGCACGTGCGGGGCAGTGGGGGGGAGATCAGCTGTGGTACACAATCTTTTTTTTTTTTTACTTTTAAAAGCATTTTTTAACAACCTATAGGTTGTAAAAAAAAATGCTTTTAAAAGGTAAAAAAGAGGCTCTGACGATTGCGAGGCACAGCTGCGATCGTCAGAGCCTTTTTTTTTTTTTTTTACTTTTAAAAGCCAAAAAAGCAAAACCTTCTGCACATGCGCAGAGGTGGGTTGCCCCCGGTTCAGACTGGTTCTATAGAACCGGTAGTAAAACCGGAGGGAGGCTCCGCCCACCAACCCTGACATCATCAGAACGCTTCTGCACATGCACTCGCGCAGCCCCACTTTGCTCTCGCGCAGCCCCATTGCGAACCGATAGTAAAAGTAAGTAGAACCCACCCCTGGTACAAAACACATTACTTCCTGGTTAAAACCAGGAAGTTAATGACAACCGGGCGGGTGGGTGGAGCCTCGGGCCGCGATTGCTACCGGTTCTCTGAACTACCCGCCACGATTGCTACCGTATTGGGCAATCCGGTCTGAACCGGGAGCATTTCTCCTGCGTGAGCTGCACTGGCTTCCGGTGGTTTTCTGGGTGCGCTTCAAGGTGTTGGTTATCACCTTTAAAGCGCTCCATGGCATCGGGCCTAGGTATCTTCGAGACCGCCTACTGCCACCGACGACCTCCCATCGACCCGTGCGCTCCCACAGAGAGGGCCTCCTTGGGGTGCCATCAGCCAAACAATGCAGGCTGGTGACCCCCAGGGGGAGGGCCTTCTCTGTGGGGGCTCCCACCCTCTGGAATCAGCTGCCCCCGGAGATAAGGAGAATCCATGACCTCAATGTCTTCCGTCATTCCCTGAAAACCCATCTTTTTCAGCAAGCCGGGTTGGCTTAGGAAGAAATTTTTTAAATTTTTTAAATGTTTAATTGGTTTGTGGTTTTTTAAATTTTGGGCCAAGTTTATATAGATTTTAATTGTTTTTAATATTTGTATTTCATGTTTTTAATTTTGGCTGTGCACCGCCCTGAGTCCTCAGGGAGAAGGGCGGTATATAAATTGAAAATAAATAAATAAATAAATAAATACATAAAAAATTTCACCCTTGGTGGTAAACAGCGAAAAGGAAGCTGGGGGCAACGCGCGCAAGTGAGGTGTGTCATTGGATGACATTTCCCCTGAAAATAAGACCTGGTGGCTTTTTTGGTGACAATATATATATATATATAAGACAGGGTCTTATTTTCGGAGAAACAGGGATCGTTCAGGAAATTCCTCCTAATTTCCTGGTTGGATCTCTGTCAGGTGCAAGAAATCAGGAACTGAGGCTATTCAAATGAGGAGAATTTTTTTCCATTCAAATTCTCTACAAGAATCTGAACTACTAACGGAAGTGGGACATGTCTTGAGTAGAGGGCCCTCAACAAACTTTAATCATACTGGAAGGACCATTTCTAATTATTGTAGTCCAAAAGCCTAGGGAGAGAAATGTTTCCATGGAAAAGTGGTTAAGTGAATCACTGCATTTGTTAAGTGAGCAAGCCGGTTGTTAAGTGAATCTGGTTTGCCCATTGACTTTGCTGGTCAGAGGGTCAAAGTTACAATGGCATGGAAAAAGGTGACTTATGACCCTTATTCACAGCTATGACCATTGTAGCATCCCTAATGGTCACGAGATCAAAATTCAGATGCTGGGCAACGGACTCATATTTATGACGGTTGCTCTGTCCCAAGGTCATATGATCCCCTTTTTTGTGACCTTCTGAAATGCAAAGCCAAGTGGGAAGCCAGATTCACTTAACAGCCGGGTTGCTCATTGATTTAACTGCAGGGATTCACTTAACAACCATGGCAAGGCAGGCTGTAAAATGGGGCAAAACGAACTTAACAAATGTCTCATTTAACAATACAGATTTTGCACTCTTCCTTTTCACCTTCCAGCCCCAATCCAGGAGCCCTCAGGCAGTCGCTTTCACGACAAACTATTTTGTGTTAAATTTATATTTACTGACAAAGAAATAAAGGGAGACTAGTATAGATCTATTTCAAGCTATTTAGCTCTCATCAACTAGCCATACCCTTAATTGGATTTGAACTTGGGCTGCCTGCATGTTAGGCAGTTGTAGCCACAAGTTCTCCCTTCATTAGCTTGAGCCAGGGGAGAGATTAAGTATTTTTCTATCGAGGCACCTGGTTTATCCCAACATGTGGGAGGGGGCATTCTGCTCCCTTTCGCTTTTCAGCTCCAATCCAGGAGCCCTCAAGCAGTCGCATTCACGACAAACCATTTTATACCAAATTTATATTTTGCTGATAAAGAAATAAAGGGAGACTAGTATAGATCTATTTCAAGCGATTTAGCTCTCATCAGCTAGCCATACCCTTACTCGGATTCGAACCTGGGCTTGCTTGCATATTAAGCAGATGTATTAACCTCTAAGCCACAGGTTCTCCTCACTTTGTCAGCTAGTACAAGGGGAGATTAAATGGGTTTTCTATCGAAGCAACCTGGTCTACCCAAATATGGGAAGGACCGTACTGCTGATGAGAGCTAAATAGCTTGAAATAGATCTATACTAGTCTCCCTTATATATATATATATATATACTTTTTTTTTTAAAAAAAAAAGGAAGATGGAATCCTCTGTGCTCTATTTTGACAGACTGTGTATGTGTCACTGTCGCGGTGCTTCCTCTGTAAATAAAAATATCGAGTTAAGAGTTCCTCTCGGTATTATTTTAATCCTTAGTGAAAGAGGAGAAAATGAAAGATTGGTGTCTCGATACGGGGGGGGGGGGGAAATCTCCATTCAGATTCTGGAGAAGGAGTGAGTTTCTTTTCAACACGACACCTATGAGTTCAAATGAAGTCCAGTTCCATGGAAACATTTCTCTCCCTATACTTTTGGGCCACAATAATTAGAAACTGGTGCTTTCAATATGATTGAAGGTTATTGAGGGCCCTCTATTCGAGATCTGTCCCACTTCTGTTGTGTGAACTTCTCATAAACTGAATTAAGAGCAGCTATAGATGTTTTCAAGAGTGACTCATATGTCACAGCCTAATCCGCCATTCTATTAGTTTATATTGTGTAGAAATTTGTGTTTTATCGCTACAGATATTCCTCAATTTACAGACACAATGGAGCCTCCCAATTTCTGGGGCTAAGCAAGACAGCTGTGAAGTGATCTTTGCCCCATTTTGCGACTTTGCTTGCCACAGTTGTTAAGCGAATCCCTGCTGGTATTAAGTTAGCAACATGGTGGTTTAAGCGAATCTGGCTCCCCCATTGACTTTGCTGGTTAGAAGGTCGCAAAATGGGATGGCATGACCTTGGGACATAGCCTCGGTCATAAACACATGCTAAGCATCTGAATTTCAATCACATGACCACAGAAATGCTGTAAGCATCATAGATAAATGCCCGTTGTCCAAATTTTGATTACGTGACCATGGAAATGCTGCAACGGTCATAAGTGTGGAACATGATCATAAGTCACTTTTTCCAGTGCTGTTTTTACTTTGAATGGTCATTAAATGAATGATTGTAGGTCAAGGACTACCTATATTTGGGGGTTAGTGAAGCAGCAGTTGCTGTCAGGTCCAAACGCAAAAATGACACAGTGAATGCTGATCAAATTCAATTCTTTATTTGGTTATGGCTAATGGACAGAATCTTGCCAGACTAAAGTTATAACCTTCTAACTTAATAGCTGTAACCTGGGAGATTCTAGCATATGGCTACCCTGAAGTTTTTCCTCCCTTCTCCATCCACTTCTGGACTGTGCAGTCTCTTTTCTTGGGACCCTCTCTGAAATCTGATGCCCCCTCGAAAACCTCAGCATTTGTGTGAAGATCTGCCCCCATTCCTTCTCCAGCTGCATATCCCATTACAGCTGAACAGAATAAACAGAGTTGGAAGGGACCTTGGAGGTCTTCTAGTCCAACCAGGGGTGAAATCCAGCAGGTTCTGACAGGTTCTGGAGAATTGGTAGCAGAAGTTTTGAGCAGTTCAGAGAACTGGTAGCAGAAATTTTGAGTAGTTTGGAGAACCAGCAAATGCCACCTCTAGCTGGCCCCAGAGTGGGGTAGGAATGGAGATTTTGCAATATCCTTTCCCTGGAGTGGGGAGGGAATGGGGATATCCTTCCCCTGGAGTGGGGTGGGAATGGGAATTTTGCAGTATCCTTCCCTTAGAGTGGGATGGGAATGGGGATTTTGCAGTATCCTTCCCCTGCCACACCCGCCAAGCCACACCCACCAAGCCACGACCACAGAACCGGTAGTAAAAAAAAAAATGGATTTCACCACTGAATCCAATCTCCTGCTCCAGCAGGAGACTGGACAAATGGCCCGTCCAGTATCTTCTTAAAAGCCTCCAGTGATGGAGCAGACACAACTTCTGAAGGCAAGCTGTTCCACTGATTAATTGTTCTCTCTGTTAGGAAATTTCTCCTTAATTCCAGGTTGCTTCTCTGCTTGGTTAGTTTCCAACCATTGTTTCTTATCTTGACTTCTGAGGCTGCATTTTAGTTGGCAGTGCAATTGAGGCCTGGAGAACATTGAAGCTGTTTGGCAGGATATATTTCAGTCTGATAGAAAATTTACTGGTTTTTCCAAGGGGAAAAAAAACACTAGAAACATGATGGGCTTGCTTGGCAGACTCCGTACCTCCTGTGGGTCATATATTCCATAGATCTCGTCTCTAGACCTTGATTTCTATTCAGCCATAATATCAGGTTTGCCTCCTCGTTGGAAAATCCTGGCAAATCAAGACAGCATATGAGTAAGCAGGTTGATACTGGGGACCATAATAGTCCAGCATGACTGCTATAGCATCCCATTGCTTGTTCTAGTCAACTCTCAGCAAATATAGCTGGGGCTTCAACAGCTGCCTAAAGTCAGAGGAAGCCTTGTGATGGTAGAAGAACCCAACAATGTCTTAGCTGCTGAGTCTAGTCTAGGAACCTGGATGAGACATCCACAGGGTCAGAAGGTTGCAGAAAAGATGAAAATTGGAACTTTCAGATAGCAGTAGCAATAACACTTAGACTTATATACCGCTTCACAGTGCTTTCCAGCCCTCTCCAAGAAGTTTACAGAGTCTGCCTGTTGCCCCCAACAATCTAGGTCCTCATTTTACCCATCTCAGAAGGATGGAAGGCGGAGTCAACCTTGAGCCTGGTGAGAATTGAACTGCCGAACTGCTGGCAGCCGGTGATCAGCAGAAGTAGCCTGTAGTACTGCACTGTAAGCCTCAACCAGGGCAACAGAGAAGGGGAGTTCTGGTGTGGTCCGCTAGCAGCCCTCGGAGCTGGCAGTGGAGTCGGACAGTGAGGAGGTTTGGGAGGAATATGGGACAGTCCTGGAGTCTGGGGAAGGCCTGGACAAGGGCTCTGTGTCAGAGGCAGAGATGGGGCCAAGGCCATCTGGGACTGAGGCGTGGTCTCCGGAGCCTCCAGAGACGGACAGCAGAGAGGTAGAGGAACAGGAGGAGCCTGTTCCTAGCGCACACATGCGCAGAGCTGCCAGAAGGCAAGAGCAGCTAAAGCAAAAGGGACAACTCAGGAGTAAGGCCAAGAGATGATTGGCCCCTCCCATAAGGCTTAAAAGAGCAGCAAAGGCTCTTGGGCTCTTGGTAGGAAAGCAACGTTGCTAAATCTGTTTTCCAGTTGGTATCTCTTGTTTCTGAACTTCATGGAGCTTTGCCAAGAAAGACCTTTGGCAGGGTGCCAAAGCAGATAAAGGTTTGTGATAAGGCCAAAGGACTTTTTCTGAAGGACTCGTTTTGGAATTAATTTGAACTAAGTTGGGAATGAAGTGATTCTCAGCTGTTATAATAAAATACTTTTGTTTGAGACTAATTGTGTCCTGTAATGACTAAGTAAGCCAAGGTCACAACAAGTTCTGAGGGCCTCTCCTGAACTGGGGTACTCTGGAGCTCCTTCTCAGAACAGTAATGGGCCCCCGGCCTTGAAAACATAGTCCCACAGAGAGAGGTGCAGAATTGTGGTGTTGTTAGCAGGTGTGAGCAGCACTATTTCTCCAGATGCCTCACTTCTTCATATGAGCAACTTCTGACAAAGAAGTTGCTCAAAGAAATCAAAACAGAGTAGCTGTTTGTTTCTTTAGTTGGTTTACAGCAGTGTTTCTCAACCTCAGTCAGGTGAAGATGTGCGGACTTCAACTCCCAGAATTCCCCAGCTGCCAGCTGGGGAATTCTGGGAGTTGAAGTCCGCACTTCTTCACTTGGCTGAGGGTGAGAAACACTGGCTTACAGGGTGCCTCAATTGGTTACCAATCCTGAAGGAGTGATGTCGCCTCCACCAGGAATGGTTCAAAGGACCTGAAAATCCCAAAAAAAAAAAAAAGACACAAGAAGGAGAACAGATTGTTTGATAGGATATCAGGTAATGCCACAAACAACAGGAATGGCGTCCACAATAGTAAAAAGCATGAACATGGCTATCATCTCTCTCTCTCCCCTCCTCTCTCTTTCTCTCTCTCCATCTATCTATCTCATCTCTTTCTCTCGTCGCTGTTATCTCTTTCTTTCCATTCATCCATCCAGTTATCACTTTCTCTCTATCATTTATCACTCTCATCTCTATTCAATCAATCTGTGTCTCTGTCTCTCTGTCCATCTGTCCATCCATATCTATCTATCTATCTATCTATCTATCTATCTATCTATCTATCTATCTATCATCCATTTTTCATTTATCTATCTATCCTGTTTCCCTCAACATAAAACATCCCTTGATAATAAGTCCAATCGGGCTTTTGAGCGCATGGCAATGAGGCCAAGTGCTTATTTCAGGGTCCAAAAAATATAAGACAGGGTCTTATTTTCAGGGAAACACAGTATCTATCTATCTATCTATCTATCTATCTATCTATCTATCTATCTATCTATCTATCTATCTATCTATCTATCCATCCATCCACCCACCCACCCACCTACCTACCTACCTACCTACTGACCCACCTACCAACCCTATTTCCCCCAAAATAAGACATCCCCTGATAATAAGCCCAATCGGACTTTTAAGCGCATGGCAATAAGGCTAAGTGCTTATTTCAGGGTTCAAAAAAATATAAGACAGGGTCTTATTTTCAGGGAAACACAGTATCTATCTATCTATCTATCTATCTATCTATCTATCTATCTATCTATCTATCATCTATCTATCATCTATCTATTATCTATATTATTCTTTTCATCTATCTTTATCTCTCTATCATCTACCACTCTCTCTCATCCATCCATCCATCCACTCATGCCTCCATCACAATGGTTATCTCTCTCATCTATCTCTCTCCCCTCTTTATTTTCTCTCTCTGTCCATCCATCACTGGCTTATCTCTTTATCATCTTTCTCTCATCTCTCTCTCATGTATTATATTGACAGTCTCTCTCCTCTCTGTCTCTGTCTCTCTCTCTGTCTCTCTCTGTCTCTCTCTCTCTCTCTCTCTCTCCTCTATCATCTATCTCTATCAGCTACCAGACCTAATTGGTAACTATGGACTGAAACTATTTATTTGATCGTTTGTTGGATTTCAGTATCCCTTTTCTTCAGGAGCTCAACAACCAGCTGAGGTAGATTTGATTGAAAGACGTTGACTTCAAGGTCTTCTTCTCTGTAGCCTTCAGACCAAGGCAAATTAAGCAGGCACTCATTAGATCAAACATTTGGGGTCTGTACTATTCGATCCCCACCGTGGCTAAAAATAACGGTAATTGGTTTCTTTCGTTGCCCCGACCCTCCCAAAAAACCTACTTATTGTGTGTTTGTGTGCTTTTTGCAGAAGTGCCCACCAGTAGCTTGGCAATCTCCAGAGAGGAACTGAGTGTCTCAGAGAATTTATTTTTACTCTGGAATCGCAAAAGGTGAGCTGAGACTGAACGCCTACACACCGGCAGACACATATTTTTCAAGGAGGGAAGGAGGGAGAAAAAATGGAGAAAGAAAGAGGCTTTTAATTTGCTGAAATGAAAAGCTTAAAATTACCACCTACAGACAGGATGGTGTTTTAAATTCTCTTCTGAGGAGCCAAATGGAACAAGGGCCCTTTAATTGCTTCAGGTGTCAGCACACCCACTTGTTGGTATGGCTAGGCAGGAACTGAATATGAAATCGTCCATGAGTGAGGATTAACAAAGCAACTTGATATCAAGAATGTCTAATGTTATGCTTGGGGGAGTTAGAGCAATTTGTCTTTCAACAACTGCTGGCGTTTTTCTCCTTCCTCTTGGAGTGACTGAACTGCTCCTCCAGAAGCTCCAACTGATCTTAAGCTTTGTTCTAAGCTAAGGGTCTCCACACTTGGTGACTTTAAAGAGTTGTGGACTTCAACACTCAGAATTTCCAGAAAAGAACGCAGCACATAGAATAATAGAAGGGACATTGGAGGTCTTCTAGACCAATGCTCTGCTCGAGCAGGAGACCCCATAACATTTCAGATAAATGGCAGTCCAATCTCTCCTTGAAAGTCTCCAGTGGTGGAGCAGCCACAACTTCTGAAGGCAAGATGTTCCATTGGTTAATGGCTCTCACCATTAGGAAATTTCTCCATAGTTCTAGGTTGCTTCTCTCCTTGATTAGTTTCCATCCATTGTTTCTTATCTTGCCTTTTAGTGCTTTGGGAGAAGAGTTTGACTCCCTCAACTTTGTAGGAGCTCTTCAAATATTGGAACACTGCTATGTTTGAGGGGGTCCTTCAAAGACAAAGGGGTTAAACTGTTTTCCAAAGCAAAAGCAGTCAAAAAAAGGATCAAGACTAGCACTTGGTGGAGCAGCCATGAAGACCTTGGAAAAGATGTTCCAATGCTGTGAAGCGTTTATACATACCAACATCCGAATCGTGCCAGCTGCAGCATTTCCTGGGACATTCTATGGAAGTGAAAGTTGGACTTTAAAGAAGCAGAAATTAAAGAGTAGTGACGTTTTTGAATTTTGGAATTGGAGAAGACTTTTGAGGACACCAGACACAGCAAATGGATCATTGAACAAATAAGCTACAGAAATCTCACGCGGAGCACCAATGAACATGCTCAAATTACCCTATTTGGGATGAATTACACAAAGACCCAAGTCTCTAGGGAAGTCCATCATGGTGGAAAAGGTGGAAGGAAAGAGAAGAGAGAAGATATATGGTCCAGTTGTGATGGTGATGGAGACATTCTTGGAAGAGCTGAAGGACAAACTCCAAAGATCTGGAGAAGATCTTTCTATGTGGCCACTAAGAGTTGACATCAACCCTAACCTTAACCCTAACCCTAACCCTAACCCTAACCCTAACCCTAACCCTAACCCTAACCCTAACCCTAACCCTAACCCTAACCCTAACCCATCGATCGATCAATCAACCAAGACTTATCAGAACCCTTTCCACTTGTTGTTGTTGTTGTTGTTGTTGTTGTTGTTAGTTGTGAAGTCTATCCATCATGACCCCATGGACAATGTTCCTCCAGACCTTCCTGTCCTCTATCATCCTCTGGAGTCCATTTAAGCTCACAAAAATACACCAGGTATACGTATCTACAAGATTTTTCTCCATCAAAAACTACAGATGTTGAACTATTCTAGCACATGTCCTACCATATTTTAATACACCATCTTTAATAATCAAAATGGCCACTTCTAGGGCAGCCTTGATTGACTTAAGCTTAGCGATTAGGCTAAGGATTTCAAAATACACCCATTTCAAGTGATAATGGCATTCATAGAAACCTTGAAAATTATCTAGTGGTGCATGAAACTGACAAAGGAATATTGGTTTTGGAGTGCTGTAAGGAACAATTATGCTGGAGTTCCATTAACCAATCATATTGCTTTTTGCAACAACTAGCACTACCAAAAATTGTTTAGATTTAAAGGCTGCTTTATTGAACTCATCTCTTCTCAAGAAATAAGCTCTCTCTCTCTCTCTCTCTCTCTCTCTCTCTCTCTCTCTCTCTCTCTCTCTCTCTCTCTCTCTCTCTCTCTCTCTCTCTCTCTCTCTCTCTCTTTCTCTGTGTGTTTTTGTATGTGTGTGGATAGGTAAGCAAAGTTGATATCTAATGTCACATTGATGTCAACCTTCAATATCACTGTTTATTGGAGAATATCTCCAACATTCTCCAATGGAGGGTCTCTAGTCAAGTGTGAAGACTTCAGGAATAGTGGTGATCGAAGCAATTCCCCAACAGAGTTTGATGGGAAATCTTCCCAATAATATTTCCTGATTTCTATAAAGAGAGTTCCTTCTGAATCCATATTCCAATAAGAATGTGGCACGCTCTTAATATTAGCTAGTACATAATCTTAGAATCTGCAATCTTTGATGGTTGCCGACCAAATAAACTTTATTGATTGCTGACCAGTAATCAATAGCAGTTCAACTGAATCAAGGTCTCATTGATTTGAGGACATCATTTGTGAGATGTAGATAGATTATTTCCAAATGGATTTCTGGTAGAAAGAAGTTGCACTTATTTTGGGGAAAGTTTCATTGTCCAAACAAAGATTTAGGCTGGAAGGTTCAAATTCTTTGTGCATCAGGACGAGGAAAGCACTGAGAAATTTTGGAGAGAAGAAACAAACTTTAGGGGGTCACACCTGATCCCTGAACAGTGTGTCTCTGCCCTGCCACAACTCAACACACAGTAATCACAATCGGAAGGGCATTTTATTTGTTTATTTGATTTTTGTAGTTGTCCGTCTCAACAAGTAACTCCGGACGGCATACATTGTAAGTCATAGAAACTGTTAAAACAATTATTACAAAACAAATACAAGTTGTTGTTCAGTTGCTAAGTCATGTCTGATTCTTCGCGACCCCATGGACCACAGTATGCCAGGCCCCCGTGCCTTCTACTGTCTCCTGGAGCTTGCCCAAATTTACGTTCGTTGTGTTGGTGACACTATCTAACCATCTCCTCCTCTGCTATCCCCTTTTCCTTTCGCTTTCCATGTTTCCCAACATCAGGGTCTTCTCCAAGGAGTCCTTGGAGAAGACCCTGATATAAACCCCTAGTAAGACCCCACCTAGAATACTGCATCCAGTTTTGGACATCACACTATAAAAAAGATGTTGAGACTCTAGAAAAAGTACAGAGGAGAGCAACCAGGATGATTAGGGGACTGGAGGCTAAAACATATGAAGAACGGTTGCAGGAACTGGGCATGGCTAATCTAATGAAGAGAAGGACCAGGGGAGACATGATAGCGGTCTTCCAATGCTTGAGGGGCTGCCATAGAGAGGTGGGGGTCAGGCTATTTTCCAAAGCACCTGAAGGCCGGACAAGGAATAATGGATGAAAACTGACCAAGGAGAGATTCAACCTAGAAATGAGGAGGAACTTTCTGACAGTGAGAACAATCAACCAATGGAACAGAAGTTGCCTTCGGAAGTTGTGGGAGCTTCATCACTTGAGACTTTCAAGAAAAGATTGGACTGCCATTTGTTAGAAATGGTATAGGGTCTCCTGCTTGAGCGGGGAGTTGGACTAGATGACCTATAAGGTCCCTTCCAACTCTGTTAATCTGTTATCTGAGTCCTCTCTTCTCCTTAGGTGGCCAAAGTGTTTTGAGTTTCAGCTTCCAAAGAACTGTCAGGGTTGGTTTCCTTCAGGATCAACTGATTGGATCTCCTTGCAGTCCAAGGGACTCTCAAGAGTCTTCTCCAACAACACAATCTGAAGGCATCAATTCTTCAGCACTCAGCCTTCCTAGTGGTCCAGGTCTTACAGCTATATATTGTTGTTGTTTGGTAGTAGGTTGTATTCAACTCTTCACAACCACATAGACAACAGGACATAAGCCCACCTGTCCTCCATTGTCTTCCAGAGTTTGCCCAAATGCACGTTCATTGCATTGATGATAGTCTCTAACCATCTCCATCTCTGCTGTGCCCTTCTCCTTTTGCATTCCGTCTTTCTCAACATCAAGGTCTCTTCCAAGGACTCCTGTCTTCTCATTTGGTGGCCAAAGTATTTGAACTTCAGCTTCAGGATCTGTCCTTCCAAAGGACAGTCAGGGTTGATTTCCTTTTAGGATGGACTGACTGTATCTCCTTGCAGTCCAAGGGACTCTTAAGAGTCTTCTCCAACACCAGTCCCACTTGAATTCCATTGACCCTTCTCGAGCACCCATTTAGTACTAACCACAAGTTGACTAGATTCTTGTGTTCACGTTGGAATAAATCTTCTATGCTACAACGTAATGGAGGATTCTGATGCTTTCAATCAATCAGAATACATCTGGAAGGGACCTTGGAGATCTTCTAGTCCAACCCCCTGCTCAAGCAGGAGACCCTATATGATTTCTAACAAATGGCAGTCCAATCTTTTCTTGAAAGTCTCAAGAGCCTTGGTAGTACAGGGGTTTAAGGCACCCTGTTATTAAGCTGGTTATTAAGACCAGCTGCCTGCAATTACTGCAGGGGTCGAATCTCGCCAAGGCTCAAGGTTGACTCAGCCTTCCATCCTTTCTAAGGTAGGTGAAATGAGGACCCAGTTGTGGGGGCAATAAGCTGACTTTGTATAAATATACAAAAGGATGATGGCTATTGCTGAGCACATTGTAAGCCGCCCTGAGTCTCCGGAGAAGGGCGGCATATAAATCAAATTAAGAAAAAAAAATACAACATCTTTTGGTGGTCTTTGTTGTTGTTAGTTGAGAAGGTGTGTCTGACTCATCGCGACCCCATGGACAATGTTCCTCCAGGCCTTTCTGTCCTCTACCATCCTCTGGGGTCCATTTAAGCTCGTGCCAACTGCTTCAGTGATTCCATCCAGCCACCTCATTCTCTACTGTCCCTTTCTTCTTTTGCCTTCAATTGTTCCCAGCATTGGGCTCTTCTCCAATGAGTTTTTCCTTCTCATTAGGTGGCCAAACTATTTGAGTTCCATCTTCAGGATCTGGCCTTCTAAAGAGCAGTCAGGGTTGATCTCCTCTAGGACTGACCAGTTGGATTGCCTTGCAGTCCAAGGGACTTGCATATCATACCATACCAACAGTAAATTCTAAACTGCTGTGACCCCAGTTACACAACCTGGTGACTAAAAACAAAAGCTCTCCCACACAGGAAAGGTAAGTAAAGTCATCACCACCATCACCTAAACCTTCTAATTTGCTGGGCTTAACTAGTCCACCTCCAGAAACCTGCTCTAGATCACAAGAGGAGAGCAGAACTAAATTCATGGTTGCCGGGGAACCACATGAAAAGCTCAGTGGACAATGGGGCAGATTGGGTGAGAAAGGAGAACGTCTGCTGCCCTCATGATTGGCATTAATTGCTTCCCAAATTGGCAAGAGCAACTCAACTTGATGGGTCAAAGAAGGGATTTGGTGAAGAGCCAGCCCCCTCAGTGCTGCAGGGAGGACTGATGACTAATCTCAACAACCTGGGGAAAGTGGAGGAAAAGACCGCAAAATAACACAAATTGGGGTCTTCCATGGAGAAACACAACACGGGGTGGGGTGGGGTGTATGATCCAGCACTAACTCAGTTGCTTGTTAATAGATCGGCGCATGCTGAGTCAACAAAGTGCCTCTCCCTTTCAACCCCATCCAAAGAATTCTTAACTTTTTCTCAAGCCGGTTGAAATAAGTAACACCTTGAATTATGTAAAAGAAGATTTCGCGGATCCAGGTGCTGAGATTAACACCATATCAAGCCAAGAAATGCTTGTTGTTTTCTCCACTGCCACCATCCCAAAACACACACAGATGCTGGTCATCTGATTTGCAATCTAGCACAACTATTTGGGGGTACCTGTTGCAGGTGGCTACGTTTGCATGGGATATCCAGGTCACCCACAGAAGAGAACGTTTGTGGCTCATGGTTGAACGGTGGAGCCCTTGGTGCTCTCTGAGCTTGGTGTTTTTGCTTGGTGTTTCATTTATCCAACTAAATAACATCATCCATGCTAGAAGGGAGGAGGAGAAGGAGGAGGAAGAGGGAGAGGAGGATAGATGATAGATAGATAGATAGATAGATAGATAGATAGATAGATAGATAGTAGAGCTAGATAGACAGACAGACAGACAGGATAGATGATAGAGATAGATAGATAGATAGATAGATAGATAGATAGATAGATAGATGATAGAGATAGCCAGACAGACATATTATATATATGGAAGCACAAAGCCGAGAACACCAGCCTGAAGATGACGAATGAGACTTTGTCGAAACGTCGCCAAGACACTTCCAATTTTACGTGGGAGAAGACCCGAATAACCAAAGACCTACATACAAACACCTGCGAAAACCTGAGAAAACATATAGATAGATAGATAGATAGATAGATAGATAGATAGATAGACAGATAGATAGATGTAGATAGGTAAACAGGCAAACATAAAGATAGAAAGAGATAAATAGAGAGAGATAAGATAGATATATAGAATGGATGGATGGGTTGATGGACAGATAATAGAGATTAGATAGATAGATAGATAGATAGATAGATAGATAGATAGACAGATAGATGATAGAGATAGACAGACAGACATATTATATATATATGATAGATAGATAGATAGATAGATAGATAGATAGATAGATAGATAGACAGACAGACAGATAGATAGATAGATGTAGATAGGTAAACAGGCAAACATAAAGATAGAAAGAGATAAATAGAGAGAGATAAGATAGATATATAGAATGGATGGATGGGTTGATGGATGGATGGATGGATAGATGGACAGATAATAGAGATTAGATAGATAGATAGATAGATAGATAGATAGATAGATAGATAGATAGATAGGTAAACAGGCAAACATAAAGATAGACAGATAAATAGATAGAGATAAGATAGATATATAGAATGGATGGATGGGTTGGTGGATGGATGGATGGATAGATGGACAGATAATAGAGATTAGATAGATAGATAGATAGATAGATAGATAGATAGATAGATAGACAGACAGACAGACAGATGATAGAGATAGACAGACAGACATATTATATATATATGATAGATAGATAGATAGATAGATAGATAGATAGATAGATAGACAACATATAATGCATATAGCAACATGTCACTGTGTAAATTTTTGCTATGGTTTTGTGTGAAGCTTTTTGTGTGAAAAGAGGCACTGTCTAAATACTGGAGAGGCTTCTGTGTCCCTGTGTAAGAGCCCCTGCGAATGAATGACATTTTTAATTTACAAAGGGATCAATAAAAGTTATAAGCCTGCATTTATTTTTTACATGCTCCAAATGGAAGGATAGGGACGTAGATCCATCTAAATGTACAAATGAATGGATGATGAATGGATAGGCAGATGGTGAGATGGATGGGCAGCGAAATGGATGGCTGGATAGAATCAAAGTCCCCAAATAGCTGGCTGGGGGAATTCTGGGAGTTGAAGTCCACTTGTCTTAAAATTGCCAAGGTTGAGAAACACTCGTCTGGAGCAAAAATGGAAAGCTTGCAAAATATCTTTAACATACCACTGTTGGAAGAAATATCCAGGTCCAGTTCCAAGGAGGAGAGAAGAGCGCTTGTTCGGCCCCAGCTACGGACCACAAAGAACGCAGCACACACAAAGTCCGTACCAACCTTAGTTTACTAATTAAGGACTACTAATAAGCTTTCTTAGTAGTTGTTCAAACACAAGTATAGTTTAAATCAGTCTTTTCTGAACAAAGGCTGTTAATTTAACTTCATTAACAGCCGACAAGAGTCCAAGGAATAATAACTCAATTCAGAGGCAGTCTTTCAGATAACCGTAAGCTTACTGTGGTTGGCAGAATGCCCAGAAGCAATTTGCAGGAAAAATGACAAAAGAGAAGCAAGAGCCGATCAGACGTTTCTAGAGTCAATATACGAAGGAATATGAACAAAGTTGTTTTCTGCAAATTGCCTCAGTCGTCATCCTTCCTTAAATAGGCTAGGGGAGTGGTCAATTAGCCCCATGCCTTACTCTTGAGGAGACCTCCTCCTGAGGAGCTATTCCTGCCTTTTGGCAGCTCTGCGCGCCCGTGCATCGAGAAGAGGCTCCTCCTCTTCGTTCTCTTCACTTATGGGAGCTTCTGGAGGTTCTGAAGGCCCTGGCTGAATCCCCGCCTCTGGCACCACATCTTCTCCAGCCTCCTCATTGTCTGACTCGAGTGCCAGCTGCACAGCACCACACCAGCCTCCTCACTGTCGGAATCAGCTACCAGCTGCACAGGCCGCTGGTGGGTCACAAAAGCACTGAAGACAAAATGGTGGCTGGAGGCTGATCGGAAAGAGGGTCCATTTATTGATGAACAGAACCACATGTTTGTAACTCTGGTGCAGCTGACCACATGGAGTTGAGAGTGGGAGGGGGGTATTTATACCTTCTCTTGGGCTTTGCACTTGAGCTTCCTGTTCCTGTGCAAGATCATGTATTCTATTGGTTGTTGTCAGACTCAAATGGGGCCATGTAGGCAGAGGTGATATTCAGCCGGTTTGGACTGGTTCGGGCGAAGTGATAATGGAAATTGTGGGTGGGCCTGCCCACCCGCCCCCGATCTATACCGTCTTATTTAGGTACGTTTTTGAGGCCGGGCACATGCACGGAAGGCACACGCATGATCAAAGCGTGTGAATGGAAGGCATGCATGCGAGCAAAGCATGTGAACGGAAGGCCGGGCAGCTGCATGGAAGGCAGGTGCATGTGCGCGGAAGGCAGGTGCGCATACGAACCAGACTCACGTGTCGAACCGGTAGCAACAAAATGTAAAACCCACCGCTGCATGTTGGGGTTATGTAGGGGTCATAGCTGGCTCTATAGACAAAGTACAAATCTTAGGTGTTTGTCTGAGCTAAGTTTGGTTGAAGTTTGGACTGCTCTGAGATGATGCAATGAAAAGGCTTCTGTTCTGAAAGGGTGATGGGCAATTCCTATTGTGGCTTAATGGCTTTTGTCCTGTGTTGGATTTTGAGTGGGGGGGCTAATCCTACCATTCTAAATATCCTGTGTTGAATGGATTACTAAATCTGCATTTCTAAAAGCTGGCCTCAGTATCAGCTAGGGGTAGGGAGATTGACTCTGCTTTCTGACTTATAAGAGCATGTTTCTCCATTTCTCCTTTAGGGAAATATAATATAAGAAATATAATATCTTGCCTTTTTAAATATTTCCCAAAATATTTCATACTTTGGGGGAGGGGGGCAGCTTCCCACACCACCAAGGGCTGGAGTCAACATTGGATGAGACCAGGATGGGAGAGATTGACAAGATACTACAACCGAAAAACCAGTAGGGACATCACTCACAACCTCAAGGGTTTCTAAAGTACAAGAAACAAACAAAGGAAACTTGAAATTAACCAAATAATAGAGCTGGAAGAGATCTTGGAGGTCTTCTCGTCCAACCCCCTGCTCAAACAGGAGACCCTAAAACATTCCAGATAAATGATTGTCCAATCTCTTCTGATTGTGACAACTGTTGTGCAGTGGTGGGATTCAAAATTTTTTGCTAGCGATTCTGTGGATGTGGCTTGGTGGGCATGGCAGGGGAAGGATACTGCAAAATCCCCATTCCCTACCCATCCCACTCACCTGCTTTCCAGCTCCGTTCTCCCATGCAGGGCAACAAAAGAAGACCACGCCGATCAGCTGGGAGGCTGGGAAGCAGCAAATAGATTGATTTGATGCCTCAGCTTTACAGGCTAGGCCTCCCTGCAGCCCCCTGGAAGCAAAAATGGGCCATTAGGGGGTCATACCACATCCCCCCCCCGGTGCCCTGTTTTGGGCCTAGTGGGCCTCCTTGCAGCCTCCTGGGAGCAAAAACGGGCCACAGGAGGGCCGCACCACATCCTCCCCATGCCCCATTTTGGGCCTAGTGGGCCTCCCAGTACTTACCTGGGAGCCAAAATGGGGCACGTGGGGACTCCTGGAAGGGGCGGGGAAGGCGGAGGTGGGGCCAGCCAGAAGTGGCATTTGCCGGTTCTCCGAAGTACTCAAATTTTCTGCTACCGGTTCTCCAGAACTGGTCCGAACTGGCTGAATACCACTTCTGCTGCGGTGGATTTAAGAGAGCATGGAATTGCAGGAGGATAGGGCCCTTTCCCAGAGGACAAAGAGAGACTGGAGCTTGAGAATGTCTGGTGGTCTGTAGCTCAGGAGAGACAAGGAGAGATTAAATGGACACCTAAATTGATAACAGGAGTCAAGGTCTCCCAGGTCAGAACCATTCTACCCAAGGCTACTGTAGGCTCAAGAGGAGGGCGATTGCAGAATTGTTGTTTATTTATGTATTTATTTATTTGTATCCCACCTGTATTATTTTTACAAACAGCTCATGGTGGCAAATATATCCAAAACACCTTCCTTCTCCTATTTCCCCCACCACGTCAATGCTGTGAGGTGAGTTGGGTTGAGAGAGAGTGACAGGCCCAAGGTCGCTCAGCTGGGACCAGAACTCACCATCTCCTGGTGATTGGCCCAAAGTCACCCAATCAACTTCAATGGTTAAGATGGGACTAGAACTCACCGTCTCCTGGTGATTGGCCAAAAGTTACCCAGTCATCTTTCAGGAGTAAACCAGGACTGGAACTCACCGTCTCCTGGTGATTTGCCCAAAGTCACCCAGCCAGCTTTCAAGCCTAAAGTGGGATTAGAACTCACTGTCTCCTGGTGATTGGCCCAAAGTCACCCAGTCAGCTCTCATGATTAAAGTGGGACTGGAACTCACCGTCTCCTGGTGATTGGTTCAATGTCACCCTATTGGCTAAGGTGGGACTAGAACTCCCGGTTTCCTGGTGATTTGCCCAAAGTCACTCTGTTGGTTGTCATTGCTAAAGTGGGACTAGAATTCACCATCTCCTGGTGTTTAGCTCAGGAGCCTAAGGCAGGACTAGAACTCACTGTCACTTGCTCTCTATAATCTTTTAGAATTCCTGGAGAAATGATAAGGTCCAGAAAAGTAGAGGAAATGTTACCCCCTAAACAAGGGAAGAAGGAAATTATAGACCTGTCAGTTTGATATCTATATTCTGTAAGGAGTTTATTAAATTACATGTTGGGGAATATTGGATAAAAATGCAACAAACACCAGCATGGGAGCTTGCCACAAACAATTCCCGCCCGATGAAACCGCCCCTCTTCCTTTTTGACAGAATGGTTAACTTAATAGATTGGGGAAATGTTCTTTACCTACTGTAATGGGACTTCGGCGATGTGTTGAATAAAGCATCTCACGATTTCCTCATTAATAAAATAGTTACAAATGGGCTAGATGATGCCACTGTTAAATGAATTCTTAATTAGCTAAATGACATCCTGTGTATTGATAAATGGCTTCACACCCCAGCTTGAAAAATAATATTGAGTGGCACGTCATTGGCCTCAATGCTAGGCTCGCTGTTGTTCAAGCACGTATTAATCATTGGATGAAGGGATCGAGTGGATAATGGTTAGATCTGGGGGTGATGTAGAACTAGGAGAAGTAGCTAACATTTCCAAAATGGAAGGAGGGGAGAAAGGAAGGAAAGAAGGAAGGAAGGAAGGAAGGAAGGAAGGAAGGAAGGAAGGAAGGAAGAAAAAAGAAAGAAAGAATAAGGTAATGGGAGGGGAGGGGAAGGGGAGGGAAGGGAAGGGAAGGGAAGGGAAGGGAAGGGAAGGGAAGGGAAGGGAAGGGAAGGGAAGAGAAGAGAAGAGAAGAGAAGAGAAGAGAAGAGAAGAGAAGAGAAGAGAAGAGAAGAGAAGAGAAGAGAAGCCAATTTGATCTGGTGGTGAAAGCATCAGGCAAGAAAGCAAAAGAATATGAGTTCAAGTCCCACCTTAGCCATGAAATCTGACTTGTTGGCCTTGGACCAATCTCTCTGTCTGTCTGTCTGTCTGTCTGTCTCTGTCTCTCTCTCTCTCTGTGTCTCTGTCTCTGTCTCTCTGTCTCTCTCTCTGTCTCTCTCTCTCTCTGTGTCTCTCTCTCTCTTCCCTTCCCTTCTTCATCTTCCCCTTCCCTTCCCTTCCCTTCCTTCCCTTTCCTTTCCTTTCCTTTCCTTTCCTTTCCTTTCCTTTCCTTTCCCTTCTTCATCTTTTCCTTCTCTTCATTTCCCTCCCTTTCCCTTCTCTTCTTCATATTTCCCTCCCCTCCCCTTCCCTTCTCTGATATTTGAATTTCAGCTCCCTTTTCCTATTTTGGCAAAGAACAATTAACAATGCCATCTTGTGGAAAAGACTTCTCCAAAGAAGTTGATAAACTTCCTGTTCATCTCGAGCATGTGTTTCAGCCCAATAATTACGGCTATTCATTAGCCTGGTGCACGGAGAAGAATGAACAGCGCTTTGTAAAACAAGATGGTTTCATAAATTTCATTAATCCAGATGTCCTTCTTCGGCTAAGCTACAAAATTGTTCTGCTTTTGATTTCCCAGGCATGTTGTAAATAAAACAACTCCATTCGGTCTCCCAAATCTTAGATCGCCATATTGCTCCTGAGAAAATTAAAACAAAATGATGCCTTAAAAAAATCAGTGTGTTCTCGAAACGTTCGTGCTCAAAGCCCGAGTTGAATATTCTTCAAACTTGCTGATGTTTACAAAAAGCCAACACAACAAACAAAGCAGGACCTATAGCAGTAGAAGACCCCAAAGCCACTGGTCAGAAACGGTTGTGGGACTACACTTCTCGTCACCACTTGAATAACAGCCTGCGGTTGCTAAGAAATTCTGATACAGTAGGGAACCCATAATTTGAAGTATTTGTTATCCAACTCTTACTCTTCCTCACCCTCTTTCTCTCTGTCCCTTCCCCATTCTATTTTTCTTTCTCTTTCTTTCTTTCTCTCTCTCTTTCTTTCCTTCTTTCTTTCTTTTTCTTTTCTTTCTTTCCCTTTCCCTTTCTTCCTTCCTCTTCCTCTTCCTTCTCCTCCTCCTCTTCTTCCTCTTCCATCTCCACTTCCTCTTCCTCTTCCTCTTTCCCAATCTTCCTTCCTCTTCCTCTTTCCCATTTTCTCTTTTTCTTTCTTTCTTTTCTTTCTTTCCCCTTCCTCCTTCCTCTTCCTCTTCCTTCTCCTCCTCCTCTTCTTCCTCTTCCATCTCCACTTCCTCTTCCTCTTCCTCTTTCCCATTCTTCCTTCCTCTTCCTCTTTCCCATTTTCTCTTTTTCTTTCTTTCTTTTCTTTCTTTCCCCTTCCTCCTTCCTCTTCCTCTTCCTTCTCCTCCTCCTCTTCTTCCTCTTCCATCTCCACTTCCTCTTCCTCTTCCTCTTTCCCATTCTTCCTTCCTCTTCCTCTTTCCCATTTTCTCTTTTTCTTTCTTTCTTTTCTTTCTTTCCCCTTCCTCCTTCCTCTTCCTCTTCCTTCTCCTCCTCCTCTTCTTCCTCTTCCATCTCCACTTCCTCTTCCTCTTCCTCTTTCCCATTCTTCCTTCCTCTTCCTCTTTCCCATTTTCTCTTTTTCTTTCTTTCTTTTCTTTCTTTCCCCTTCCTCCTTCCTCTTCCTCTTCCTTCTCCTCCTCCTCTTCTTCCTCTTCCATCTCCACCTCCTCTTCCTCTTCCTCTTTCTCTTTCCCATTCTTCCTTCCTCTTCCTCTTTCCCATTTTCTCTTTTTCTTTCTTTCTTTTCTTTCTTTCTCTCTTCCTTTCTTTCTCTTTCCCTTTCCCTTTCTTCCTTCCTTTTCCTCTTTCCCATTTTCT
>JAKOOJ010000030.1:7494743-7565763 GCA_022577455.1 Arizona elegans
TCCAACTCTGTCTCTCTACATAGCCACACTGGTCTCTCTATAAACCAGCCACATTTCGCTGTAGTAAGAAGTCCTTGTGATTGTATCTTCAATGTCACATTTTGAAAAAGAAGTATTTCCCCATCCAGATTTCAAGTCATAGAATCTGATCTATATTCCATCTGGTAATCATATCTGCTCTCCTGAAATCCAGGACTTCAATCTGACTCATCATTTAGTCCTCCTTTCCTTCATAGCAAGACATTTCTTCCCAAAGTTGCAATCACTTTCCCTTCTTCAATCAGTTCCTCTCACTTGGTTAAAAGTCAGAAGTTTGATAGCTCATAAAAATGGCTGCCTTTCCAAACAAAAATTGTTAGTTGAAAAAGAGGCTATCGGATTTTTTGCTAGCAAAAATTGGACTCCTATAATGTTGTTCCTGATAAGGAATTCATCCAGGAGAGGAGAAATAGAAAGTTAAATAAATATTGAAATATAAATGAACATAAAGGCTATTGGGATAGTCAATAACAGAATAATAAGAATAACAGAGTCGGAAAGGACCTTGGAGGTCTCGGAGGCCCATCTCCTCTTCAGGCAGAAATCTCTCTGACATTTCAGACAAATAGTTGTCCCATCTCTTCTTAAAAACTTATATTAGTGCGATGTAATTTCAGATATTAGACTAGCAACGAGATGATCCAGGACGTGGATGAATCAATTTAGTCATGTCTATACAGGTAGTTCTCGACTTGCAAGACTTCATTTAATGAAGAAAACAGAAAACAGAACAGAAAACAGTATAACTTAGGGTTTACTAAGCAGGAAACCCTATATCTTCTTAAAAACTTCCAGTGTTGGAGCATTCACAACCTCTAGAGGCAAGTTGTTCCACTGACTAATTGTTCTCACTATCAGGAATTTTCTCCTTAATTCCAAGTTGCTTCTCTCCTTAATTAGTTTCCATCCGTTGCTTCTTGTCCTGCATTCAGGTTCTTTGGAGGATAGGCTGACCCCTTCTTCTTTGGGGCAGCCCCTCAAATATTGGAAAACTGCTGTCATGTCACCCCTGGTCCTTCTTTTCATTAAATTAGACAAACCCAATTCCAGTAACTAATTTCAAATATTATTGGAATTCTAGTACCTAAAATAGATTAGATTAGAATAGAAAGTAGAATAGAATAGATTAGAATAGAGTTGAATGGAATGGAATAGAATAGAATAGAATAGAATAGAATAGAATAGAATAGAATAGAATAGAATAGAATAGAATAGAATAGAATAGAATAGAATAGAATTCTTTATTGGCCAAGTGTGATTGGACACAAGGAATTTGTCTTCGGTGCAGAAGCTGTCAGTGTACATATAAGTGATAAATCATGAGCATAGTCATCATAAATACATTCATCATGAATCATGAGATACAACACTTAGTGATAGTCATAGGATACCAAATAAGAAATCAGCAAAGATCATTGAATTGAAAAAGAAACAAATAGATGAAAATAGGTTGTGCTTAACTTTAGCAATCGTTCGAAGTCATAATAGCCCTGGGAAAGTGACTTATGACCATTTTTCACGCTTTCAACCACCACAGCATCTCCATGGTCCTGTGTTTGAAATTTGTATTATTATTATTATTATTATTATTATTATTAGTATTAGTATTAGTATTAGTAGTATTATTAATGAGATTTATATGCCGCCCTATCTCCAGCCGGACTCAGGACAGCTCACAACAGTAAAAAACATCTAATGGAAAAGTTAAAAAGAAATTAAATCCAAATCTCATAATTTAACAGTTAAAAGTGCAATTAAGACTTAACATATTAAAAACTAAAACCCCATCAGTCCAGGCCAGCCAAACGAAACAGCCACGTTATGCTTGGCAACTGGCATGTACTTATGACAGTTGCCAAATCCTGGGGTCATGTGTGATCAACCCAGATTCACATAACAATTGTGTCACTGACTTAACAACTGCCGTGATTCAATTAACAACAGTGGCAAGACAGGTTGTAAAACAGGGCCAACACTCACTTAACAACCGTCTCACTTAGCAACAGAAAGGCTGGGCTCCATTGTGGTGGTAAGTCGAGGACTGCCTGGGTAGGGCATTGTATTCCTCTTGACCTTATCAATTCTCTGAAATACATATCCAAGTAGGTCAAGGGGATCGTTCAACCGTGTTGCCTTCACACCGTTAATGTGTGAAAGGATCACAATGTGACAGGTGCACTGGGTTCCCTTGAGCTGCTATTGAAATAGTAAAATTGCTTCACACTTTAAAAAAAAGAAAGGAAAAAAAAAAGAATAAAATAAAAGAGGCCTAGAATTTCTTCTTATCATCATAAAAGAGTTCTCAGAACCGGGATCTTACAGAAGGACCCAGCAACACATTTAAAAAAAAAAATGTGTTGTTATCCAAAAGCTGTGGTAAATTGCCCAACTCACTATGGGACAATTTGCCCATAGGGGACAATTCGTCAATTCAATTTAATTATTTAAAATAATTAAAAAATTATTATAATTTTGGTCATTCACATTTTTTTTGAAAAAGTTTTATATTTTTTTTCCTCATAAACATATTTTAAATGTAGTTTCTTATCTAACAGACATATTTTCTTTTAATTTTCATACTAATACAATCTTTATCCTAAACAATTTTAGTATATTTGGGGTTGCTTTTCTACCATTTCATCTCCCTTGTTTTACAACAATCCTTCTTCTCCCTCTCCTCTCTTTTCTTTCCCTCCCTTCTTCCATCTATTCTTCTATTTTCTTCCTTCCTCCTCTCGTTCTCCTTCTCTCCTTCCCCTTCCTTTCCCCAACTCTCTTCTTCCTTCCTTCTAACCTTCTCTCCTACTCTTGTTTCCCCTCTCTTTCTTCCTCTCCTTTTCCCTTTCTTCTTTCCCTCTCTCTCCTTCCTCTCTTCTCTCCTCTATCCCTCTCCATTCTCTCTCTATTGTTGTATTCATTTTCAATTTAGTTTGCTCATTCACATTTTGTCCCTCCTTTGGCATCCTTTCTTTAAGGATTCTATTCCACAATTTCTTTGGTATTAGTATAACTCTTGTCCCCCATGGCGAGTTGGTAAATTGCCCATGGTAAGTTGGCCAAGGAAGTTGGCTGGGGCGAATTGGCCATGGCAGGTTGGCTTGGGAAATTGGCCACAGGTAGTTGTTGTAGATCCTTCCAGAGGACCAAGAGCCAGCGAAGTTTAGATCGGGTGGAAGAGATTTAAGATGGCTCCTCTATAGAAGTTCTCAGAGTATGAACATGCAAGCAGTTGCTTTAGTTTGGCAAGATTTCTGTCCATTGGTGAGGAACAACAAAGGAAACTACTTAGAAGAAATCCAGTGGTCTTTCTTGGTTTTTGGACCCTGACATCCTATGAAGAATGATTAAAATCCATAGCCCGTAGAAGAGAAGGGTGACAGGGGACAGGATAGCCGTCTTCTAATATCTGAAGAGCAGACATATTGTAGACGGTTTGCAATGATTCTCACTTACTACAGGGAGTAGTAGAACTGCTACTAGAACTAGAACTATTGAGATGAAACTTCAAAGGTATGGATAGGGCATTAAATTCAAAACTAAGGGACATCAGGGAATTGATCAAGGAAGGAGACAGTGGTGGCAGAATGCAGTACAGCAAGAAAAAGAAAAGAAAAGAGGCCTAGAAAAAAAATGTTTTTATAATAATAAAAAAGTTCTCAAAAAGCAGAACTGGGGTCTGTTGTGGCTCCGTTGCCTGAGCCTGGGCTATCGACAGATGCAGACTCTGAGAATGAGGGAGAGGAGTTGGCAAGGCTTCCCTCTCCAGGACCCTCCTCTCTGGCAATACCTCCAGAGGACACTGAAGGCCAAACGATAGGCTCAGAGCCAAGCACGTCCCCGCAGCCACAGGTGGACAGTGATGAAGAAGATAAGTGCTGGCTGGACCCTCGGCAGAGGCGCAGGGAGAAGCGTGTGCAGCAGAGGGGAAGGCGTGCCAGAGATTAGCTGAGTCACTGGACCACACCCCACAGGGTATATATGTGGGTGTGGTGGCCGGTTCAGTTTGTGACGAGCAAAAACTGGAAATACTCCATGATCTCTGTGTTACTGGACTTTGCCTGCTTTATCGGACTGCATTTGGACTAATCCTTGTATTGTTGACACTCTGCCTGTTTTATCGGAATGCTGGCAGTCTAATCTTTGTTTTGTGTGAGTAAAGTCTGAATTGGCAGCTAGCCACTGGGTTGCTGCCAGCTTTATCTTCAAAGAGTTTTGTCATGTGGCTTATTAACTCCGGGCCGTCTGTGGGGGTGCGTGTGGGGTACGGGGACAGAACAGGGTCTTACAGAAGGACCCAGCAATGGATAGATAGATAGATAGATAGATAGATAGATAGATAGATCAGTAGTGCGTTTCAATTTCATTTGCTACCGGCTTGCTCATGGTTGTGCGCATGTGCAGAGACATCCGGACGGGTGGGCGGAGCCTCCCACCACTGCCGCTACCGGTTTAGCCCAATCCAGGGTGAACCAGGAGCAACCCACCACTGATATAGATATATGTTTGTTGTTTTCCAACGCTTTGCTTTGTCTGACGGAATGAATACCTGCGAAAAGACTTCGCAGCGGGGTAGCAATATTTCTGAAGCCCAGCATTAGAAAACTTCGCATTAAAATATCCAAACAACCGACAATGTTGGATAACGCATTTGCTCTATTAGGTGTGTAAACAACTAGTATTTGCTACTCTCCTTTTGCAGGAAAGGTGGAGTGTTAGATGCCATTCCCCTTTGCAGGTTGCAGCATATTGTTATTTATTTAGTAGAATTTTTTTTTTATCCTGACTTTATTACTTCATGACCATCTCCTGGTGATTAGCAAGAGTGGAACTCACCGTCTCCTGGTGAGTGGCCCAAAGTCACCCAGTTGGCGTTCATGCCAAGGGATGGACTAGAACTCACTGTCTCCTGGTGATTGGCCCAAAGTCACCCAGTTGGCGTTCATGCCAAGGGATGGACTAGAACTCACTGTCTCCTGGTGATTGGCCCAAAGTCACCCAGTTGGCTTTCATGCCTAAAATGGGACTAGAACTCACCATCTGTTTGATCTTCTATCTTCATAGAACATTAGTAGTATTCAGTTTGATGTCCTTTTATTTACCACACAGATACAAACAAAGATAGACAAATCAGGTGCTTTGGAGAATAGTTGATCCCCTCTTCTCTGTGGCAGCCCCTCAAATGTTGGAACGTTGCTATCATTTCACCCCCTTCATTAGACTAGATGTACCCAATTCCTGCAACCGTTCTTCGTATGTTTTATCCTCCAGTCCCCTAATCCTCTTTGTTGCTCTTCTCTGCACTCTTTCTAGAGTCTCAACATCTTTTTTTACATCGTGGCGACCAAAACTGGATGCAGGATTCCAAGTGTGGCCTTACCAAGGAATTATAAAGTGGTATCAAGACTTCATGTGATCTTGATTCTATCCCTCTGTTTATGCAGCCCAGAACTGTGTTGGCTTTTTTGGCAGCTGCAGCACATGGCTGACTCATATCTAAATGGTTGTCCACTAGGACTCCAAGATCCCTCTCACAGTTACTACTATTGAGTGAAGTACCATCTATACTGTCCCTGTGCATTTGGTTTTTCTTGCCTAAATGTAGACTCTCACCATTGAATTTCAATTCCCCCCCCCAGGACCATTATAACTTGTAACAGTCATTAAATGAACTCTTGCAAGTCGAGAGCTACCTGTATAGACATATGAATAAATTAATTCATCCACATCCTGGATCATCTTGATGCTTGTCTAATATCTGAAATTACATCGCACTAATGCACTGTTTAGGCATGATTCCTGCTATTTTAAGCCATTTCCCAGAATATGCTTTTAATAAGGCGGTAGAGGATCATGATGGCACAATAAAATGTTTTTTTAAAATCATGCATGGTTGCTCGAGCTATTTGGTGTATCGGATGATTGGAGGTGTTAAAATTGGCAAGTCACAACTGCTTGTATATTGAACACCGGTTTATCATTTGTCTCCCAGGTTTAAATTAAAACTACGGGGGGGGGGGGGTATTCTGCCCCAGCTACGGACCCCAAAGAATGCAGCACACACAAAGTCCGTACAAATCTTAGTTTACTAATTTAAATCAGTCTATTCCGAACCAAGGCTGATAATTTAAATTCATTAACAGCCGACAAGAAATCCAAACAATAATAACTGTGATCTTACTGTGGTTGGCAGAATGCCCAGAAACAATTTGCAGGAAGCTGATAAGATAAGCAAGACAAGACACGAAGGTATGTGAACTAAGTTGTTCCCTGCAAATTGCTTCAGTTAACGTTCCTCCTTAAATAGGCTAAGGGAGTGGCCAATTAGCCCCAAGCCTTACTCTTGAGGAGATCTCCTCCTGAGGAGCCACTCCTGCCTTTTGACAGCTCTGCGTGCCCGTGCATCGAGAAGAGGCTCCTCCTCTTCTTCCCCTTCACTTAAAGGATCTTCTGGAGGTTCTGAAGGCCCTGGCTGAATCTCCACCTCTGGCACCACATCTTCTCCAACCTCCTTATTGTCTGACTCGAGTGCCAGCTGCACAGGCTGCTGGTGCAGCCCCACACCAGCCTCCTCTCTGTCGGAATCAGCTACTAGCTGCACAGGCCACTGACGGGCCACAACAGGGGGATTAGGGGTACCTTCAAGGCAGAGAGGGAAGCAACTAATGTTGTAGGCATCATAATGTCCCATTGGATCCAAGTCAAATAATGCATTTGCATCATTTTGCATTTCCAAATGACGTAAATATCGATAGAAGAGAATATTTGTAGCAGTCTTCCAATATTTAAGAAGCTATTACATAGAAGAGGGGAGTCTAGGTATTCTCCAAAGTACCTGAGGTTCAGGACAAGAAGCAATGGATGGAAACTAATCAAGGAGAGAAGCAACCTGAAACTAAGGATTTCCCGATTTTCTGGGTGACAATGGATGAAGAAGATCAACAAAAAGCGTCATGTTTATTTTTTGAAGGGTTCTTTTTATTTGGGTTTAAATCTCTACTATAGAAGTTGAGAGGGATGCGGTGGATCAGTGGCTAAGATGCTGAGCTTGTCGATCGAAAGGTCGGCAGTTCAGCGGTTCGAATCCCTAGTGCCGTGTAACGGGGGGAGCTCCCATTACTTGTCTCAGCTTCTACCAACCTAGCAGTTCGAAAGCATGTAAAAAATGCAAGTAAAAAATAGGGACCACCTTTGGTGGGAAGGTAACAGTGTTCTGTGCACCTTTGGCATTTAGTCACATGACCATGGAGAAGTCTTCGGACAGCGCTGGTTCTTCACTTTGAAATGGAGATGAGCACCGCCCCCTAGAGTCGGGAACGACTAACACATATGGACAAGGGGAACCTTTACCTTATAGAAGTTGAAAGTCATCTCACACAGTTCCAAATCCTCTGTCCACAAACCACTCCAGCTCATAATCTTCTTATCCTGGTTGTCACAGCTTCGGTCTTGACATAATGGCCGTTTCTCTCTACTGCCAATCAGGAGGGTTTCTTTGGATCAAAACACTAGCAAACCTTTTTAGCTTTTGTTAAGAGTTCTGTCAGGTCTGTCATCTTTGGCTTGTCCCTTGCTGGCATCCTGCCATCAAAGGTTAGAGGGTTGGGGGCATGGGGGGAACAAATGGATAATAAACCTAAATGGTTATATGATGGCAAATGGGGAGAGGGAAATGACAGCTTGACGAAGAACAGAGAAGCTCAGAGTCAGTTTGTGCCAGCAGTCAAGGCCATGCACCCTGAGAAAGAATGTGGATTACCCCAAACATCTCAGCATTCTCAAAACAAACAAAGGAGAATATTTTTAGCTCAGATTGACATAATAATAATAATAATAATAATAATAATAATAATAATAATAATAATAATAATAATAATAATAATATTTCTATACCGCCCTTCTCCCGAAGGACTCAGGGCGGTGTACAGCCAATTTAAAAACACAAGACACAACAATGATTAAAAATTAAAATAATTAAATACATTTGGCCGATTTAAAACCCCAAAAATTTAAAATACCCGAATTTAAAATTATTATATTGATAGCCCGGCCTGGCGGAACAACAGGGTCTTCAGTGTGCAGCGAAACACCCGGAGGTCGGAGATCTTACGTATTTCCGGGGGCAGTTCATTCCACAGGGCTGGGGCTCCCACAGAGAAGGCCCTCCCCCTGGGTGTCGCCAGCCGACATAACTTGGCCGATGGCACCCTGAGGAGACCTTCTCTGTGGGAGCAAACTGGTCGGTGGGAGGCTATTGGTGGCAGAAGTCGGCCTCGAAGGTATCCGGGTCCTACACCATGGAGCGCTTTAAAAGTGGTGACCAACACCTTGAATCGCACCCGGAAGACCACTGGGAGCCAGTGCAGCTCGCGCAGGAGGGGTGTCACGCGGGCACAACGAGTTGCGCCCATAACCACCCGCGCGGCCGCATTCTGGACCAGTTGGAGCCTCCGAGTGCTCTTCAAGGGGAGCCCCATGTAGAGAGCATTACAATAGTCCAGCCGGGAGGTGACAAGGGCATGAGTGACCGTGCGCAAGGCATCCCAGTCCAGAAAGGGCTGCAACTGGCGGATCAGGCGAACCTGATAAAAGGCCCCCCTGGCCACGGCCATGAGGGGTCATTGGTGCTCTTTAAGCTTGATTGTTTTCTTGAAGACACTTCATTACCTAACTAGGTAACATCATCAGTGCTAATTGAGCCATGGTGGCACAATGGTTAGAATGCAATATTACAGGCTAATTTAGCTCATTGTGAGGTGTTTGATCCTCACCAGCTCAAGGTTGACTCAGCCTTCCATCCTTCTGAGGTGGGTAAAATGATTGTTGGGGGTGATATGCTGACTCTGTAAACTGCATAGAGAGGAAATCACTGTAAAGCAGTATATAAGTCTAAGTGCTATTGCAATCTAATCTGGGTAATGAAACATCTGCAAGAAAAGAAACAAGCACATAGACCACCAAGTTCTCAAACTAGAAAGAGTGCAGAAAAGAGCAAGAAAGATGATTAGGGGACTGGAGGCTAAAACATATGAAGAACGGTTGCAGGAACTGGGTGTGTCTAGTTTAATGAAAAGAAGGACCAGGGGAGACATGATAGCAGTCTTCCAATATCTCAGGGGCTGCCCCAAAGAAGAGGGAGTCAAGCTATTCTCCAAAGTACCTGAAGGCAGGACAAGAAGCAATGGGTGGAAACTAATCAAGGAGAGAAGCAACTTAGAACTAAGGAGAAATTTCCTGACAGCGAGAACAATTAATCACTGGAACAACTTGCCTCCAGAAATTGTAGGTACTCCAACACTGGAAGTTTTTAAGAAGAGATTGGACAACTATTTGTCTGAAATGGTATAGGGTCTCCTGCCTGATCAGGAGAGGGTTGGACTAGATGGCCTCCAAGGTCCCTTCCAACTCTGTTATTCTATTCTATTCTATTCTATTCTATTCTATTCTATTCTATTCTATTCTATTCTATTCTATTCTATTCTATTCTAGTCTAGTCTAGTCTAGTCTAGTCTAGTCTAGTCTAGTCTAAACACCACGGTGATTCTTCATTGGCTGAAGACCGACTGGTCATGGGGGGAGGTGTTCAGATGAGGGGAAATATTTTGTATCTTTTTCACATGGGAAACTGAGTTCTAGCCCAACTTTGCTGCAACCAGTTTCTTTTAGCAAAAGAACCTATCACTTCAACCAAATGGAGTCAAGGGTCTTTCTTTCCTAAGGGACCTACCTGGAGCAGGCCTGACAGTTCCTTAATATAAGTTTAATCCTAGCATATGCTCTTTTAAAATCGAATACCGATTAAAATCCTCCCTGTCAGTTCCACTTATGGAGAAGAACCAGGGAGAGAGCTTTGTGGCCAAAGAGAAAGTCTTACATCGTTAAAAGTACCTCACCAGGTTTCAAATACCGTTTTTTTTTTAACAGGAGGCAAAAGTGTTTTGTTTGCTGTCTTAAGGAGTAAACATTTAAGGTTTCCTCCAAGGCAGCAAGATGTAATTTCACAGATGGCTATGGGTGAGTCTTCCTATCACCAGAAGCTCTGATTGAATGTTGCAGCTATTAGCTTTGACAGCTACTCCAAACACACATGGAGGATTTTGCTCTGGGAGCTGTCCAACTTTCCCATTTATCCCCTAACTCAGTGGTGGTTGAAAGTCATGGGAAAAGAAGAAGAAAATGGTAGGACTTCAGTCCACAAACCAGTACTTGAAAGTCTGTAATGGGCTTCGATGTCTACTTTCATCAGAGCTCCAGGTTTTGCAGCCCAACAGCAATGATGATGATGCTGATGATGATGGTGATGATGATGATGATGATGATGTAGGGTGAAATCCAGCAGGTTCTGACAGGTTCTGGAGAATCGGTAGCGGAAATTTTGAGTAGTTTGGAGAGCTGGCAAATACCAGCTGGCTGGCCCCAGAGTGGGGTGGGAATGGAGATTTTGCAGTATCCTTCCCCTGGAGTGGGGTGGGAATGGAGATTTTGTAGTATCCTTCTCCTGCCATGCCCATCAAGCCACGTCCACAGAACCGGTAGTACAAACATTTGGATTTCACCACTGTGAAGATGATGATGTTGATGATGATGATTGGTGGTGATGATGATTGATGATGATGATGATGATGATATCTATACAGTCATGTCCAACTCTTGGTAATTCTATGGGCCAGATCTCTCCACATCTTCTGATCTTGCACTGCTTCTTTGAGTTGTTCTATGCTCTGGTTGGTGTCAACCAGCCACTCTTTGTTGGTGTCCAGCCACCGTGTTCTTTGGTGGCCTGACTTCCTTTTACCGCTAACTCTTCCAAACGGTATGGGACAACTTGCCACGGCCAACTCACCTCGGCCAACTCACTGGGATAACTTGCCATGGCCAACCCACCATGGGACAACTCATTACAGGACAATTTAACAATTCAATTTAATTATTTAAAATAAATAAAAAAAATTGTCCTTCATATTTTATTCTGTCTCTCCTTTTGCATCCTATTCTATCCTACCATTTCTTTGATATTAGTGTAACTCTTGTCCCACAGTGAGTTGTCCTTTGGTGAGTTGGCTGTGGCAAGTTGACTTTGGCAAGTTGAGTTGGCTGTGGTGATTTGACTGGTGAGTTGACTAAGGTGAGTTGGCTGTGGTGAGTTGACTAAGGCAAGCTGGCTGTGGCATGAATTGGCCATGGTGATTTGGCTATGGTGAGTTGACTGGTGAGTTGATTATGGTGAGTTGGCTGTGGTGAGCTGGCTGTGGCAAGTTGACTTTGGCTGTGGTGAGTTGACTCTGGCAAGTTGACTTTGGCTGTGGTGAGTTGACTTTGGCAAGTTGACTTTGGCTGTGGTGAGTTGACTGGTGAGTTCACTAAGGTGAGTTGGCTGTGGTGAGTTGACTAAGGCAAACTGGCTGTGGCAAGTTGGCTGTGACAAGTTGACTATGGCAAGTTGGCTGTGGCGAGTTGGCCATGGTGAGTTGGCTGTGGTGAGTTGACTGGTGAATTGATTATGGTGAATTGGCTGTGGGGAGTTGGCTGCGACAAGTTGACTAAGGCAAGTTGGCTGTGGAAAGTTGGCCATGGTGAATTGACTGGTGAGTTGACTAAGGTGAGTTGGCTGTGGTGAGTTGACTAAGGCAAGCTGGCTGTGGCATGAATTGGCCATGGTGATTTGGCTGTGGTGAGTTGACTGGTGAGTTGATTATGGTGAATTGGCTGTGGCGAGTTGGCCATGGTGAATTGTCTTAGACCCCTTCCAACCATAATAGCTTTCTCAAGTAAATTGTCCCACACGACATGGCCAAAGTAAGTGAGACAAACTTTCATGATTTTGCCTTCCAGTGACATATCTGGTGTTATGTCCTCCAGGACTTGCTTGTTGGTCATCTTTGCTATCCAAGGAATATGCAGGAGCCTTCTCCAGCACCACAGCTCAGACGAGTCAATTTTCTTCCTGAGTTGCTTTATTAAAGTCCAATTTTCAGAACCACCGGTTGCTACAGGGAAGACAATAGAATAGACTAACCTACATTTGGTTGCCGGGCTGATGTCCTTGCTTTTCCATATTCGGCTCATGTTCATCATTGTTTGTGACTCAGTGCAATCCGACATTTTGTTTCTGCACTGCATTCACCGCTTTGAGAATAGCATTAGGTGGCTGTAATGAAAAGAAAGTACCCTTTCCCATAGAGTCAAATCCATCCTCAACCAATCGAGTATCCACCCACATTTTCTACAGAGTTCTACAGTTCTACAGTGGAATGATGGAGTCTGACATCTGCACCTCTATAACTGCCTGGTTTGGTTCTGCAACCCAACAAGACAGACAGAGACTTCAGAGGATCATTAGAACTGCAGAAAAAATAATGGCGACCAACCTGCCTTCCATGGAGGACCTGTATACTGCACGAGTCAAAAAGAGGGCTGTGAAAATATCTACAGACCCCTCAAATCCTGGACATCAACTGTTTCAACTCCTACCCTCAAAACGACGCTATAGAGCACTGCACACCAGAACAACTAGACACAAGGACAGTTTTTTCCTGAACGCCTTCACTCTGCTAAACAAATAATTCTCTCAACACTGTCAAACTATTCACTAAGTCTGCATTAATCTTCTCATCGTTCCCATCACCCATCTCCTCCCACTTATGACTGTATGACTGTAGTCATACAGTCATAAGTGGGAGGAGATGGGTGATAGGAACGATAAGATTAATAGTAGTGCAGACTTAGGAAATAGTTTGACAGTGTTGACCATCTGTTGCTGGTATCCTTCTGATTTATATTGACTGTTTCCTAATATGATTTGATTGCTTATTTGTTCCCTATGACTATCATTAAGTGTTATAACTTATGATTCTTGATGGATGTATCTTTTCTTTTATGTACACTGAGAGCATATGCACCAAAGACAAATTCCTTGTGTATCCAATCACACTTGGCCAATAAGGAATTCTATTCTATTCTATTCTATTCTATTCTGTTCTGTTCTGTTCTGTTCTGTTCTGTTCTGTTCCGTTCCGTCCCGTCCCGTCCCGTCCCGTCCCGTCCCGTCCCGTCCCGTCCCGTCCCGTCCCATCCCATCCCATCCCATCCCATCCTACCCTACTCTACTCTACTCTACTCTACTCCATTCCATATTCTATCCTATCCTATCCTACCCTACCCTACCCTACCCTACCCTACCCTACCCTACCCTACCCTACCCTACTCTACTCTACTCTACTCTACTCCATTCCATATTCTATTCTATTCTATTCTATTCTATTCTATTCTATTCTATTCTATTCTATTTTTAAGATCAAAGCAGTTTGGATATTTTATTTTATTTCTAACCTGTTGAAATTCACCTTGTGGCTCAGAAATGGCATTGGGGTTTTAAGAAACTCTGTCAAGAAGATTATAGTCCACTCAAGGTCCCAACACAGTTGAATCTCATGAACAATGGCTCTTTAATGACATTATATTACAGCTTGTATTCAGCCACATAAATAGGCTTCCTATATCATATGATTTCAACTCTCTCTAAAACCTTTACAGGGTTTTTTTTTTTTCTGAAATTGTTCTGACTTTTATTTTATTTTCCCTTCCTTGTTCCATTTCCCTCCTCTTTTTCTTTTAACAGAGGGATTGTGTGAAGGGTTAACACCGGTTAATGCCAACTGTGTATTTTCATCCAATTTCTTTTTTGTTTCGGAGCATAACATAGTTGGATATAGGAAGTAACAGGCTTCCAGTTAGAATATACACCAGGAATTGTTTCTTCTAGGAATAATGAAAAAGAAATATGAAAAAAACAACTGCATATATTATTCTACATATGACAACGGCGGCAAGATTGGAGAAGTTCAAACACACCCTCTGAAGATTTAATAATTACAAAGATATTAGATTGCGCCAAGATGGATAAAATGACATTGGAACTGAAAGGACAGATGGATTCGGACTTGTACGTAATATGGGAGAAATGGTATAATTGGATTGAAGATAGAAAAAAAAGGGAAATAACAGATAGAAGATTTTGTAAAATTACATAGAGTATAGGAGAATATTAGTGTGATGATATGTAAATGGTCACAGTCATGCACAAGAGTTGAATAAGAATTGTTTAATTGTTAAAACCAGGGGTGAAATGCTCCCGGTTTGGACCAGATTGCCCGATCCGGTAGCGATGGTGGCGGGTGGTTCGGAGAACCGCTAGCAAAAATCCCTGCCGCCCCCCCATGCACAGCTGAGCCACACAATCATCAGAGGCTTCCCCCCCCCTTTTAAAAGCATTTTTTCTACAACCTCTTCGGCCGAAAAAATGCTTTTAAAAGTTTTTTTTTTTTAAAAAAGCGCATGGCTCAGCTGGGATCGCCAGAGGCTTTTAAAAGCATTTTTTTTCTACAACCTCTTCAGCCAAAGAGGTTGTAGGAAAAAAAAAATGCCTTTAAAAGCCTCTGGTGATCCCAGCTGAGTTGCCTGATCGCCAGAGGCTTTTAAAAGCATTTTTTTTCCTGCAACCTCTTAAAGGTTGTAGAAAAAAAATGCTTTTAAAAGTTAAAAAAAAAAAAGTTGGCCACGCCTACCCAGTCACATTATTCCCACCCCACCAAGCCACGCCCACAGAACCAGTAGTAACAAATTTTACATTTCACCACTGGCTAAAACCCAATAAAATGCATGTGTGGCCCCACCACATGTGCCCCATGGCCCCCGCATGTCCATGCAGCCCCCTGCATGCACCCTACCCTCCATGCATGCACAGCAGAGACCCAATGACCAGCTGGCTGGTGGGAGGCACCCATTCATGCACGGCAGAGCTGAACTGGGGCGATGGCTCACGTGCCCACAGAGAGGGCGTTGCCACCAGTGGCACATGTGCCATAGGTTTGCCATCACCGTGATAGAATCTTCCAATATTTGAGGGGCTGCCAAGAAGAAGAAGGGGTCAATCTATCCTGCATCCAGTTTTGATCACCACACTATAAAAAAGATGCTGAGACCAGGGGTGGGATCTAATTTTTTTTTTACTACCGGTTCTGTGGGCGTGGCTTATTTTGTGGGCGTGGTTTGATGGTCCTGTGACAATTCTTTAGGATTTAGCAGAGATACTGGTCTACCAGGCTTTTAACTGCTTGCAGAGCTGTACCGGTCTACCCATTTGTCCTTGGAGTGGTTTTGGAGGCACCGGTCTACCACCACACTGCCTTTTAACACTGATCAGCTGTACGGCGGCCCTTTGAAGCCTGGCGGCAAGAGCTTAAACAGTTTTTTGCCTTCTAGCTGATCAGTTGGGACTCAGGAGGCAGCGAAAAATTGGGGGATGGGGCCAAATAAAAGGTAAGAATAACATGGGGGGTGGCTGGAGGCCCCAGCTCCTGAACAAAGAGAACCGGTTCGGTGACGTCATATTATCACTGCTACTGCCTTGGCCGAACCGGGCCAAACCGGGAGGAACCAACCACTGGTTGAGACTCTAGAAAAGAGTGCAGAGAAGAGCAACCAGGATGATTAGGGGACTGGAGACTAAAACATATGATGGACAGTTGCAGGAACTGGGCATGGCTGGTCTAGTGAAGAGAAGGATCAGGGGAGACAGGATAGCAATCTTCCGATATCTGAAGGGCTGCCACAGAGAGGTGGGGGTCAAGTTATTCTCCAAAGCACCCGAAGGCCAGACAAGGAATAATGGATGGAAATTGAACAAGGAGAGATTCAACCTGAAAATAAGGAGAGATTTTTTGACAGTGAGAGCAATCAACCAATGGAACACAAGTTGCCTTCAGAAATTGTGGGAGCTTCATCACTTTCAAGAAGAGACTGGACTGCCATTTATCAGAAATTGTGTAGGGTCTCCTGCTTGGGCGGGGGTTGGACTGGATGACTTCAAGGTCCCTTCCAACTCTGTTAATTTGTACCTCTCTATTCTGCAAAGCACCAGAAGGCAGGACAAGAAGCAAAGGAATGGAGACTAATCAAGGAGAGAACCAACCTAGAACGAAGGAGAAATTTCTGGACAGTTAGAACAATTAATCAGAGGAACATCTTGCCTTTAGAAGTCGTGGGTGCTCCAACACTGGAGGTTTTAAAGAAGAGATTGGATAAACGTATGTCTGAAATGGTATAGGGTCCTCTGCTCAGGGTGGATTAGAAGACCCCCAAAGTCCCTTCCAACTCTGTTATTCTCCTTTTCTTTTTCTTTTTCTCTTTTCCTCTGTATTCTGGCTGCCATCAGACCATTCCTAATGTTGGCTGAAGAAATAGAGAAAGAGTCTGCTCACAATTGCTTTGCTCCAGCCAACGAGGAGCTTTGCAAGATCTCTGAACGGATTAGTAACCGTTCCGTTCTCTTACAAAATCTTTCATCTCCATCTTATTACCTCTTAGCCCCCTCTCTAGGCTTCGGAACTTGTATTGCCTTCCAATTTTAATCCCATCACAGCGTGCATACCTTGGCCCTCTTCGTGTTGGCAGGGAAGAGGCAATTATGCTTGCCTTGGTGCTTCAAAAGCCCTCCGTCTGTGGCTGTGTTTCCCAAGCTTGGCAAATTTGCCATGAGTGGACTTCAGCTCCTAGAGTTCTTGGCAATAGCCGTGGTGGCTGGGGAATTCTGGGAGATGGAGTCAGCCTACATTAGAGTTGTTTAGGTTTACAAACACTGCTCTAAGGGGTGGAAGACGAGCCCAGATACAGTCTTCTTCTTCTTCTTCTTCTTCTTCTTCTTCTTCTTCTTCTTCTTCTTCTTCTTCTTCTTCTTCTTCTTCTTCTTCTTCCTCTTCCTCTTCCTCTTCCTCTTCCTCTTCCTCTTCCTCTTCCTCCTCTTCTTCTTCTTCCCCTTCCCCTTCCTCCCTTTCCCCTTCTCCTTCCCCTTCCTCCCTTTCCCCTTCCCCTTACCCTTCCCCTTCCCCTTCTTCTTCTTCTCCTTCTCCTTCTCCTTCTCCTTCTCCTTCTCCTTCTCCTTCTCCTTCTCCTCCTTGTTCTTCTCCTTCTCCTTCTCCTCCTCCTCTTCCTTCCGCCAGGCCGGGCTATCAACATAATAATTTTAAATTGGGTGTTTTAAATTTCTGGGGCTTTAAATTGAGCCGAATTATTTAATAATTTTAAATAATTTTAATTGATGTTTGTCTTGTGCTTTTAATAGGCTGTACACCGCCCCGAGTCCTCCGGGAGAAGGGCGGTATAGAAATAAAATTATTCTATTCTCTTCTATTCTCCTCTCCTTTTTTCCTCTTCCTCGTCCTTGTCCTCATCCTCCTCCATCTCCTCCTTCATTCCTTTCAATTTCCTCCTCTTCCACCTCCTCCTCCTCCCCTCCTCCTTCTTTCCTCTTCCTCCTCCTCCTCCTCTTCCTCCTTTTCCTCCATCTCCTCCTCCTTCATTCCCTTCTATTTCCTCCAACTTCTCTCCTTCTCTTTCTTCTCCTTTCCTCCTCTTCCTCCTCTCCTTCTCCATCTCCATCTCCTCCTCCTTCATTCCTTTTTATTTCCTCCTCCTCCCCTTCCCCCTCCTCCTCCTCCTCCTTCTCCCCTTCCCCTCTTCCACTTCCTCCTCCCCCTCTTCCTCCCTCTCCTCCCCCTCATGTATAACTCTTGCAACCAAGCTCAGAGAACAGCAAGGACCCCAAAGTTCAAACCTCAGCTACAGCCATTCTCTTCTATTAGATTACTCCTGATTACTCCAGACTGATCTCTGCCTCAATTGCAAGAACTTCTCCTCTCAGGGTAGAGGTAGTTATGTTGCATTGGAATTTAAGAGGTGCTCAGATTTTCAAAAGCTTTCCCTCCTCCAGAAAACCAATTCTGTGAGAAAACGTGTCATTGAGATTGTCCATGTTTATTTTATCAGAAGAAAAGAGAGCATGTTCTGAGCCAGTTTGGTCAAGTGGTTAAGTCACCGGGCTAGAAAGCAAGAAACGGTGAGTTGAAATCCCCCTTTAGCCATGAAAATCAGCTGAGACATTCACCAGGAGACTGTGAGTTCTAGTCCCACCTGAGACAAGAAAACTGGCTGGGTGACTTTGGGTCAATCACCAGGAGACTGTGAGTTCTAGTCCCGCCTGAGGCATGAAACCCGGCTGGGTGACTTTGGGTCAATAAACAGGAGACTGTGAGTTCTAGTCCCGCCTGAGGCATGAAAATGACTGGGTGACTTTGGGTCAATCACCAGGAGACTGTGAGTTCTAGTCCCACCTGAGACAAGAAAACTGGCTGGGTGACTTTGGGTCAATCACCAGGAGACTGTGAGTTCTAGTCCCGCCTGAGACAAGAAACCCGGCTGGGTGACTTTGGGTCAATTACCAGGAGACTGTGAGTTCTAGTCCCGCCTGAGGCATGAAAATGACTGGGTGACTTTGGGTCAATTACCAGGAGACTGTGAGTTCTAGTCCCGCCTGAGGCATGAAACCCGGCTGGATGACTTTGGGTCAATAAACAGGAGACTGTGAGTTCTAGTCCCGCCTGAGGCATGAAAATGACTGGGTGACTTTGGGTCAATTACCAGGAGACTGTGAGTTCTAGTCCCGCCTGAGGCATGAAAATGACTGGGTGACTTTGGGTCAATTACCAGGAGACTGTGAGTTCTAGTCCCGCCTGAGGCATGAAACCCGGCTGGGTGACTTTGGGTCAATAAACAGGAGACTGTGAGTTCTAGTCCCGCCTGAGGCATGAAAATGACTGGGTGACTTTGGGTCAATTACCAGGAGACTGTGAGTTCTAGTCCCGCCTGAGGCATGAAACCCGGCTGGATGACTTTGGGTCAATAAACAGGAGACTGTGAGTTCTAGTCCCGCCTGAGGCATGAAAATGACTGGGTGACTTTGGGTCAATCACCAGGAGACTGTGAGTTCTAGTCCCACCTGAGACAAGAAAACTGGCTGGGTGACTTTGGGTCAATCACCAGGAGACTGTGAGTTCTAGTCCCGCCTGAGACAAGAAACCCGGCTGGGTGACTTTGGGTCAATTACCAGGAGACTGTGAGTTCTAGTCCCGCCTGAGGCATGAAAATGACTGGGTGACTTTGGGTCAATTACCAGGAGACTGTGAGTTCTAGTCCCGCCTGAGGCACGAAAATGACTGGGTGACTTTGGGTCAATCACCAGGAGACTGTAGTTCTAGTCCTGCCTAAGACATGATACCCGGCTGGGTGACTTTGGGTCAATCACCAGGAGACTGTGAGTTCTAGTCCCGCCTGAGGCATGAAAGCAAGCTACATGACTTTGGACCAGTTGTTTTCTCTCAGCCTAACCCACCTCACAAGGTTGTTGTTATGGGGAAAATAGGAGGAAGAAGATGTGTTGAATATGCTCGCCACCTTGAACTATTTGTCAAAATAATAAAAGCAGAATATAAAGAAACAAATCAATAAACATGTGCCCAATGCAGCAACCAAAATTGTCTTATCTTGCAACGTCTCGACCCAGTTTTCTCTGAAGTTCAGAACCAGAGTCTATCATTTTTAATTATTTTATAGGGGGAAAAAAGGTTCCATTAACCACTTCCAACATCAGCAAGAGATCAGCTGAACCCAACCCAACCTCATTCCAGAATTAGCAAATTCTGTTACTGGGCAAAAGAGACGTGCCGAAGTGATATATTCTACTTATAAATTTCTGAGGTAATAAACATTTAATATTCCTTTGGAAATTAATTCCAAGTCATCTTGATTGCTTCTCTGTCCAAACACTCAAAATGTGATCATGTCACGTATACTTTTAATCTCACCCATAAATAATTTCAATTATTATCCCGAGCTGTCTTTGCAACCTCTAATTTTATGGATATCCGTTTTCTTGCCCTCCCATTTCCTCACATCTATAGGGGGGAAAAAATTACTGCACGCTAAATGAGAAACAATGAACAAAAGAAAATTTGAGGCATAAGGGGGCCTTGGTGCTCTCTGTTTTCTTGCAGACGTTTCATGACTCAACTAGCTAACATTATCAGAGCTAGAAGGGAATGGGGTTTGTGGAGAGGAGGAGGAGGACTGTGAGGTCCTTGGTGTTCTCTGAGCTTGGTTTTTTTCTTGCAGACATTTTATGACCCAACTAGGCAACATCATCAGTGCTAGAAGGGAGGGGGGTTGTGGAGAAGTGGAAGAGGATTGGGAGGAAGAGAATGGAGGAGGAGAAATGTGGGATTCTTGGTGCTCTCCGAGCATGGTTGTTTCCTTGTAGACATATTATCAAACTAGATAACATCAGAGGAGGAGGACGAGGAAGAGGAGGAAGAGGAAGAGGTGGAAGAGGTCTTTGGTGCTCTCTGAGCTTTGTTATTTTCTTGCAAATCTTTCATTACCCAACTCACTAACATCATCAGTGCTAGAAGTTTGCTCTCCATTTATTGTTTTTAATCTGTTTATTTATTGACAGTTTTGCCCTGTCGGTGATTAGGCTGTTATTTGCTATTAACCTGTTTATCTGCGTTGGCAGTTCCTTGATTGGGATATTGTTTAGTTCTTGCTTGTTGGTCTAATATTAAAATTGGTGTTTAGCGGACATCATATAAAGAGAACAAACCCCACTCCCTTCTAGCACTGATGACATTATCTAGCTGGGTAAATGAAATGTTTGCAAGAAAATAACCAAACACAGACAGCATCAAGGACCCCACTTTTTAAACCCCAAGTGACAAAATATTCTATTCTCAAATATCAATTTGAGGCATTTCAGAAAATAAAAAGGAAAACAAAACAATCAACTCTCCCAAATGTCTTCAAACCTTGTTTTCTTCAAACAAAGTTTAAAGTACTGGAGGATTTTCTCCATGCTCATTTCCAGAAACGACTCTCCATTTTTAGAAATCTGGAGGGAACACATTTTACAGTAGTTCTAAAATAAACCTCTTAGAGAACTGCATTAAGTTGTTATTCTTTTCGCGGGTTCCAACACTTACACAAAGAAACAGAACATAGAATCAACACGGACCCAAGGTCATCAGAATAACAGAGTTGGAAGGGATCTTGGAGGCCTTCTAGTCCACCCCCCTGCTCAAACAGGAAACCTAAACCATTGCAGACAAATGGCTGTCCAATCTCTTTTTGAATGCCTTCAATGATGGGGCACCCACAATTTCTGAAGGTCAGGTGTTCCACTCCTTAATTGTTCTAACTGTCCAGAAATTTCTCCTTAGTTCTAAGTTTCTTCTCTCTTTGATTAGTTTCCATCCATTACTTCTTGTCCTGCTGTCAGGTTCTTTGGAGAGTAGCTTGACTCCCTCTTCTCTGTGACAGCCCCTCAAATATTGGAAGACTGCTATCATGTCCCTTCTCTTCAGTAGGCTAGACATACCATCTAGTGGTGAAATGTAAAATTTGTTACTACCGGTTCTGTGTGTGTGGCTTGGTGGGGTGGGGTGGGGGGAGTTATTGTGACTGGGTGGACATGTCCAACTTTTTTTTTTTACTTTTAAAAGCATATTTTTTACAACCTCTTTGGGCGAAGAGGTTGTAAAAAAATGCTTTTAAAAGCCTCTGACGATCCCAGCTGAGTTGCCTGATCGTCAGAGGCTTTTTTTTTTCCTTTGAAAAGCATTTTTTCGGCCAAAGAGGTTGCAGAAAAAATGCTTTTAAAAGCCTCTGACGATCCCAGCTGAGCCGCGCGATCCGGTCCGAACCGGGAGCATTTCACTCCTGATACCATCCCCCAATCATTCATCATATCATTCATCATGCAATTTAGCCTCCAGTCTTGTTATCACATAAGGGATGCAGTGGCTCAGTAGCTAAGACGCTGAGCTTGTCGATCGAAAGGTCGGCACTTCAGCAGTTCGAATCCCTAGTGGCGTGTAATGGGGTGAGCTCCCGTTACCTGTCCCAACTTCTGCCAACCTAGCAGTTCGAAAGCACGTAAAAAAATGCAAGTAGAAAAATCGGGACCACCTTTGGTGGGAAGGGAACAGCGTTCCGTGCACCTTTGGCATTGAGTCATGCTGGCCACATGACCATGGAGACGTCTTCGGACAGCGCTGGCTCTTCAGCTTTGGAACAGAGATGAGCACCGCCCCCTAGAGTCGGAAACGACTGGCACATACGTGCGAAGGGAACCTTTACCTTTACCTGTTATCAACTTTGTTGTTCTTCTCTGACACTTTCTATGGTCTCAGCATCTTTCTTTGAATTTTACATATTTATCTGTCCTGTTGGAAAAACTGAATGAGCAATTTCTCTCCCTTTCTCGTAATATTTAAACTCAGGTTCATTTAATAAAAGGGATGCGAGAATGAGAAGGGAAGAGCATGGGTTCTATTGAAGGATGCAGTGATGGGCCAGAGTTTGCTCTTAAAAAAATAATTTTCCAAAAGTCAAAGGAGATACGAGTGATAGTTGCAACAACTTCCTCTCACTAGAGATGGCGCTGGGACTGGATTGATTTTGAAAAATTGGAATGGAATGGAATGGAATGGAATAGAATAGAATAGAATAGAATAGAATAGAATAGAATAGAATAGAATAGAATAGAATAATGGAATGGAATGGTATATGGAATGGAATGGAATGGAATAGAATAGAATAGAATAGAATAGAATAGAATAGAATAGAATAGAATAGAATAGAATAGAATATGGAATGGAATGGAATGGAATGGAATGGAATAGAATAGAATGGAATGGAATGGAATGGAATGGAATGGAATGGAATGGAATAGAATAGAATAGAATAGAATAGAATAGAATAGAATAGAATAGAATAGAATAGAATATGGAATGGAATGGAATGGAATGGAATGGAATGGAATGGAATGGAATAGAATAGAATAGAATAGAATAGAATATGGAATGGAATGGAATGGAATGGAATGGAATAGAATAGAATAGAATGGAATGGAATGGAATGGAATGGAATGGAATAGAATAGAATAGAATAGAATAGAATAGAATAGAATAGAATAGAATATGGAATGGAATGGAATGGAATGGAATGGAATGGAATAGAATAGAATAGAATAGAATAGAATAGAATAGAATAGAATAGAATAGAATATTGGAATGAAGAATAGAATAAAATAGAATAGAATGGAATGGAATGGAATGGAATGGAATGGAATGGAATGGAATAGAATAGAATAGAATAGAATAGAATAGAATAGAATAGAATATGGAATGGAATGGAATGGAATGGAATAGAATAGAATGGAATGGAATGGAATGGAATGGAATGGAATGGAATGGAATAGAATAGAATAGAATAGAATAGAATATGGAATGGAATGGAATGGAATGGAATGGAATGGAATGGAATGGAATAGAATAGAATAGAATAGAATAGAATAGAATAGAATAGAATAGAATAGAATAGAATATGGAATGGAATGGAATGGAATGGAATGGAATGGAATGGAATGGAATAGAATAGAATAGAATAGAATAGAATAGAATAGAATAGAATAGAATAGAATATTGCTGCCACCAATAGCCACCAATAGCCTCCCACCAATAGCCTCCCACCGACCAGTACGCTCCCATAGAGAGGGGCTCCTCCGAGTGCTGTCGGCCAAACAATGTCGACTGGCGGCCCCCAGGGGGAGAGCCTTCTCTGTGGGGGCACCTACGATCTGGAACGAGCTCCCCCCGGAGATACGGAGAATTCCGGATCTGCGTACCTTCCGTCGCGCGCTTAAGACGTTCTTATTCCATCAAGCTGGCCTGACCTAAACCTTTCCTCTTTTTAAAATGGAATTTTAAATTTTAAATTTGGTTTTAAATTTATTGGGGTTTTAAAATGTTTCAGCCAAATTTATTTAATTAGTTTTATCTCCATTTTAAATTTTGTATCTATATGTTTTATTTTATGGCTGTTCACTGCCCTGAGTCCTTCGGGAGTAGGGCGGTATACAAATTTAATAAAATGAAAATGAAATGAAATGAAATGAAATGAAATGAAAAGAATAGAATAGAATAGAATAGAATAGAATAGAATAGAATAGAATAGAATAGAATAGAATAGAATAGAATAGACCTTGGAGGTCTTCTACCCAGCTCCCTCTCAAGCAAGGAGAACCTATACCATTTCAGACAGGTCTAGACTCTTCTTTTTTTTTTTTATTGAAAAAGTTTTCAAATACAAGTTTTTCCCCCTTTCCCCCCCCCTCTTCCCTAACCCACCCTTTCCACCCAACCCCCCCCTGTGACTTCTTCACAACAATAGGCTATTTCATAACTAGTTACATACATAATATCTTTCCTTTCCCTTAATCCCTTCTCAAAATACTGACCCTTAACATGTTAAGCTTATTGAGTATTATTACAATTTAACCTTTAATCTTTTATATATATTAATATAACATTTTAAATCGACCTTCTCCCTGCATCCACTCCTCTAAATATATGACTTAAAATCATACAGTACAATTCTAGATATAATCCACTACCCACTTTACTAAAATATACACATATCTATATATGCATCCCATTTTATAAAAAGAAGAAAAGAAAAAAAAAAAGGAAGAGAAAAAAAATATATCTTCTTTAGTATCTTTCCACTGAATTGTTAAGTCCTCCACTCCCCTAAATATATGACTTAAGAATCCTTTTTCTTAGACTAATCAATCAGTAAGCTAACCTATTTCAACCCTTCAATTCCTACAAAATCATGCAGTACAATTCTAGATATAATCCACTGCCCACATTACTAAGATATACACATATCTATATATGCATTCCATTTTGTAAAAAAGGAAAAAACAATAACTTTAAATTTATAATCCATATAGTATCTTCTTTGATGTCTTTCCTCTAGATTGTTAAATCCATCACCCATAATAGGGTAAAATAACATGCTGGTGCAACAGTTTGTTCAAAATCTCCAGTCATCTTCTGCCCCCATCAGTAGTAGATATCCTCGCATCTGTATGAAAGCAAAAACAACCACCCGAGTGACATTATAATTATAATTATATCCATATGGTTATAGTTGTGGTATTCATCAGGATTATTAATTCCCATCATCCTACTGAGTAACATCCAGATCTTCTGCATGCCCCGGCGAAACTCTCCTGCCTTATAACTCAAAATGATTATAATATATTTACCAAAAAAAAAAAAAAAAAAAAATTTAGATGATTCAAATCCAACAAAATGAGGCTCTTTTCACATCCCAAAATCATGGCCTTGCAGAGATCTGCCACAATCCTCAGGATAGTATCAAACAATTGTTCGCCTCCACTATCTTTTCAAATATTCATTCATTTTTTAAAGTCCCTGGCATCACTGTTGCATAGTTTAGAAATTGCTGTTTCTATGCGATCTATTTCTTTTCTTTTTCTTTTCCGGGTTGAATTTCCATCCTCGTTTCTTGCCTACCAATTGTGTGTCTGCTAGTTGATTTTCATTCTGCTTTATGTATCGTTCTTGTTGGGTTAGTTTTATCATCTCATCTTTCTTCTCCGTCACTTGTATATCAACTAATTGATTTGCGCACTTGTCTGTGACTTGATGGTTCATCACATTGGAGTCGGATGACACTGCTCTCTTATTTATAGACAGTCCAGCTGGGGTATCCAGGGAGTCCAAAGACAATTTATCTATCACAGCCTCTGTAATTTGATGTTTTCCTTTTGTTTCCAACTCCTTTTGCTTATCCTGTATTATGCCTAAAAGTGTTAAATTCATTTTTAAAATTTTTTGATAAAAATCTTCCGCTTTTTCAACAGTATGCAATTGATATCTTATTCCTTGATATCTCAATATTAGGCCAACTGGGGTGTCCCACCTGAATAGGATATTTCTTTTTTTTAATTCAGTCACTAGAAAGCCAAATTTATTCCTCTCCATTAACATCTTGGGCGGGAGCTCCTTAAAAATCCAAATCTTTCTTCCATGAAATTGCAAAGTAGAATTAAAAGAGTTCTGCACAATATTATTCCTAATTTCTTTATCTGTAAAATAGATCACCACATCTCTAGGCAATTGCCTTTGCTTTGCCAACCAGGAGTTTATTCTGTAAATTCTATCAATCCTGCAATACACTTCATCAGGTTGAACCTTTAAGATCCCAGCCAGAATTTCAGAAGATATTTTCCTTAGATCATCTCAATTATTTTCCTGCAAACCTCTCATTCTAATTGCATATTCTGTAAAATTATATTGAATCATTAAGACTTCTCTTTCAATCCCCTGTTGTACATTTTCTTCATTACCAATCTTTTGGTCAGTCTCCATTTTAGATTTGTCTTCCGAGCTATTATCCTGAGTGTTTATCAAATCCTTTTTAATTTTTTGAGTCATGTCATCCAGATTCTCCTCAATTTCCTTCATTTTAGACTCTAATAATTTAGTCTTTGCATCCACCCGAATCAGAAAGCCTGATAAACCATTAGCAGCTTTTAAAATCTTTTGATTCAGAAAGTCAAACTTTGATTTCACCAATTCACCAATTTCTTTAATTTCCTGCTTAAATTTTTCAAGTTGCTGGTTCACAATCTCATCCCTTCTTACAATCTCTTCAAGGATAAATTCTAATATATTAAAATCGGGTTTCTGACGCTGGAGAGTTGAAATTTGTTGGCGCAGTTTCTTGAGAGGGGAAGTTCCCCCCCCCATTTGTCCAGCTGTGTAAGTCCCGATGCCATTTCCCACACAGACAAGATTTAGCAAAGAAGAGAGAAGAAATAGAAAACAAAAGAACTTTCCCTTAAAAAAGGAAAAAAAAACTTCTTTTCAATCAACAGCACAGGAGCGAGGTTTTATCTACAAATGTAGCCAGTGATATTTATTCCGCTACATTGTAGTAAGAAGAAACGGAAGGACTTTCCCTTTTAGCCCTTCTCCAGCCATAGCAGACGCCATTTTAAAAGGTTCTTTTTCCCTCTTTTCCTCTCCTCTTTTCTCTTAGATAGATTTTGGAAGGGTGAAATACTTGCGGTTCAGTATTAAGGGTCCAGCTCGTCATTTCTTTAATTATTCTGTTGAATTCACAGGCTTGCTCTTGACGCCTGGCTCTGCATAGGCAGAGGTCTCCCAAAGTCCGGAGCAACGGCAGGGGATATGGGGCTTCTCATCCGCTCCGTCCCAAAAGTTAAAAAAAAACTTTTGGGACTCTGCGGAGAGTTCTACCCACCCCTGCCGGCTCTATCTCCGTTTCCTCTTGGAAACGGAGTTTTTTCGAGCCGCCATCCGCTGTAACGGCGGCTCTGACAGGCAATGGAAGCTGACGATCCCAAAGGAACGTCTGGCGGCGGCCAGCAGCAAACCGGAAGCCCCAACATTCAGGTCTAGACTCTTCTTAAAGACCTCCAGTGTTGGAGCACCCATAACTTCTAGTGGCAAGCTGTTCCACTGATTAATTGTTCTCACTGTTAGGAAGTTTCTCCTTAATTCCAGGTTGCTTCTCTCCTTGGTTAGTTTCTATCCATTGTTTCTTGTTCAGGTGCTTTGGAGAATAGGTTGACCCCCTCTTCTTTGTGGCAGCCCCTCAAATACTGGAATCCTACTATCATGTCACCCCCAATTCTTTTTTTTTCTTTAGACTAGCCAAACCCAAATCCTGCAGCCATTCTTCATATGTTTTAGTCTCCAGGTCTTCTAGTCCAACCCCCTGCTCAAGCAGGAGACCTTATACCAGTGGTGAAATCCAAAATTCTTTTACTACCAGTTCTGTGGGCGTGGCTTGGTGGGCATGGTGTGGCTTGATTGGCGTGGCAGGGGAAGGATACTGCAAAATCCCCATTCCCTCCTCACCCCTGGGGGAAGGATATTGCAAAATCTCCATTCCCACCTGACACTGGGGCCAGCCAGAGGTGGTATTTGCCGGTTCTCCAAACTACTCAAAATTTCCACTACCGGTTCTCCGAACTGCTCAAAATTTCCGCTACCGGTTCTCTGAACTGCTCAAAGTGTCTGCTGCCGGTTCTCCAGAACCTGTTAGAACCTGCTGGATTTCACCCCTGCTTTATACGATCCTGGAGAAAGGGCTGCCCAGTCTCTTCTTGAAAACCTTCAGTGATGGAGCATCCACAACTTCTGGATACATGTCATTCTACTGGTTTATGGTCCTCGCTATCAGGAAATTTCTCTTTAATTCTAGATTGGATCTCTTTTGACGAAACACCCCTCTGAATCTTTCTCGGACAGAGAAAAATCAACCTCTTTTTGAGGGGTTCAAGGAGATGAAGGGGGAAGACCTCTCTAAGGCACCTGTCTTCCAAACGTCACCCCTTTTCCACCTCCAAAAGAGCCGAGCAGAAAATGTGGCTGCCTCATAAATCAGTGACAGCAAATGAGGTATGAAATGTCCTCTCATATTTTAAGTTTCTAATCGTGTATTAGAATAAATCAGGCATGCGATATTTTAGAGGTGTTGGTTATTGAAGATTTGTTGGCCATCGGCCGTTATATTATTATTATATTGCTATTGTTATAGAAGGGTGCACCTATGATTTATTGGTTTAATTTCCAAGGCTGCCTGCTTGCCAAGCAAGTCTCAACAGCAGACTTTTAATGCAAGCTGCTGTTGAAGCAATGCACACCGAAAGTTGAGAGTCATCTCCAAATTCAAAAGATAACGGTCGTTGGATAGCAGCTGTATGGGGAAGAGGTCTTCCATGCCTGTTTTATTGTTTTGGCTCTTCAGAAGCTTGTCTATGGAGATTTTCCATCATCCAGGTCATAGTTGTCCCAAAGATGGTTTTTCAAGAGGCAACTGGACTTTCTGGTTTTTCTTTGAAGACATGTTGTGGTCCGTCAGCAGCCTGCGGAGCTGGGAGCAGAGTCGGACAGCAAGGAGGCTGGGGAGAAACATGGGACAGTTGTGGAGTCTGGGGAAGGCTCGGATGAGGGCTCTGTGTCAGAGGCAGAGATGGGACCATGGCCATCTGGGAGTTATGCGTGGACTCCAGAGCCTCCAGAGTCGGACATCAGAGAGGCAGAGGAACAGGGGGAGCCTGTTCCCAGTGCACACATATGCAGAACTGCCAGAAGGCAAGAACAGTTAAGACAAAAGGGACGACTCAGGAGTAAGGCCTGGAGATGATGGCCCCTCCCAGAAGGCTTAAAAGAGGAGCAAAGGCATGTGGGACATTTGCAGGAAAGCAACATTGTTAATTCTGTTCCCAGTTGGCATCTCTGTTAGATTCTGGACTCCGTGTGGCTTTGCCAAGTAGGTCTTTGGCAGCATGTCAAGGGAGATAAAGGTTGGTAATTATCCCGAAGGACTTTTTGCAACTAACTGGGACTCATCCTTGAATGAACAGAGTTCACAGCAGTTGCAATAAAAGAGTTTTTTGGGACTACTCATGGGTTTTAATGACTCAGGAAGCCTAGGTCACAACAAAACATTTCTCTTCTCATCCAGAAAGCTTCTTCAGTTCTTCTGCAATGTTTCTAGAAATCCATTTCAAACTCCCGCACCCTTCAAAGAGTGTTTTTCCCAAAGTGCATCACTAAAATATCCATGGAGATTCTCCGTCATCCAGGTCATGGTTGTCCCAAAGGTGCTTTTTTCAAGAGGCAACTGGACTTCCTTTGTTTTTCCTTGAAGATGTTTCGCTTCTCATCCAAGAAGCTTCTTCGGAACAGAATCCCGGGCTTCCAGATATTCTCTAGCATTTTTGAATTTGGCTTTGTCTAGAATGGTCACAGTTTCCCAGTTGAAACGATGGCTAAGTGTGTCCATATATTGTGGAATTAAAGAATTGTCATCGTGTTTTATTACATATTTTTGTTTGTTTAATTATTTAATTGCTACCACTGCCTTCCATTGAGGACCTGTACTGCATGAGCCAGAATAATAATAATAATAATAATAATAATAATAATAATAATAATAATAATAATAATAATAATAATAATAATAATAATTTTATTATAATAATTTTATTGATGTTTCAACAGGCGGGGCTAAACATATGAACATGTGAATGATTTTTTTTTTTAAATGTTATCTAATTCTGGGTTTTATTTAATTGACCAAACTAAGTAATAATTTTAATTAGCAATTTTATGATGTTTGTGTGTCTATATTTTTCTTGACTGTACACCGCCTTGAGTCCTACGGGAGAAAGGCGGTATAGAAATATAATAAATAAATAAATAATAAATAAATATTTCTATACCGCCCTTCTCCCGAAGGACTCAGGGCGGTGTACAGCCAATTTAAAAACACAAGACAAAATAATGATTAAAAATTAAAATAATTAAATAGATTTGGCCCGGTTTAAATCCCCAGAAATTTAAAACACCCAATTTAAAATGATTATATTGACAGCCCTGCCTGGCGGAACAACAAGGTCTTCAGTGCGCAGCGAAACACCCGGATGTTGGAGATCTTACGTATTTCCGGGGACAGTTCGTTCCATAGGGCAGGGGCTCCCACAGAGAAGGCCCTCCCCCTGGGTGTCGCCAGCCGACACAACTTGGCTGATGGCACCCTGAGGAGACCTCTCTGTGGGAGCGGACTGGCCGGTGGGAGGCTACTGGTGGCAGAAGTCGGTCTCGAAGGTACCCAGGTCCAATGCCATGGAGCGCTTTAAAGGTGATGACCAAAACCTTGAATCGCACCCGGAAGACCACTAGGAGCCAGTGCAGCTCGTGCAGGAGGGGTGTCACGCGGGCACAACGGGTTGCGCCCATAACCACCCACGCGGCTGCATTCTGGACCAGTTGGAGCCTCCGAGTGCTCTTCAAGGGGAGCCCCATGTAGAGAGCATTACAATAGTCCAGCCGGGAGGTGACCAGGGCATGAGTGACAGTGCGCAAGGCATCCCGGTCCAGAAAGGGCTGCAACTGGCGAATCAGGCGAACCTGATAAAAGGCCCCCCTGGCCACGGCCGTCATATGCTCTTCTAAAGACAGCTGTGTATCCAGGAGGACACCCAGATTGCGAGCCTTCTTTGTGGGGGGCAAAGATTCACCCTCAATAGTCAGCGATGGCACCTGCTGACTATATTGGGACGCTGGCAGCCACAGCCACTCGGTCTTGGACGGGTTGAGTCTGAGCCTGTTCCTCCCAGTCCAGACCCGCATGGCCTCCAGGCAGCGAGACATCACATCAAGTGGGCTCTGAAAATATCTACAGACTACTCACATCCTGGACATAAACTGTTTCAATTTCCGCCCTCGGGACACTGCTATATAGGGCATTGCATGCCAAAACAACCAAAAACAGAGTTTTGCCCCATGCCATCATTATGCTAAGTACATAGTAAAAGTAAAAAAGCTCTGGTGGCTCAGCAGACTAATTAACATCCACTTACATCTGTTGCCTGCAATTACTGCAAGTTCAAATCTCACCAGGCTCAAGGTTGACTCAGCCTTCCATCCTTTCAAAGGTAGGTAAAATGAGGACCCAGTTTGTGGGGGCAATAAGCTGACTTTGTATAAATATACAAAAGTATGAAGGCTATTGCTTAACGCACTGTAAGCCACCCTGAGTCTCCGGAGAAGGGCGGCATATAAATCAAATTAAAAAACAAACAAACATTCGATTCCATTCTGTTTCGTTCCGTTCTGTTCCACTCCACTCCACTCCACTCTACTCTACTCTACTCCATTCCATATTCTATTCTATTCTATTCTATTCTATTCTATTCTATTCTATTCTATTCTATTCTACTCTACTCTACTCTACTCTACTCTACTCTACTCTACTCTACTCTACTCTACTCTACTCTATTCCATTCTATTCCATTCTATTCCATTCTATTCCGTTCCATTATTTTCTCTGTTCTGTTCTGTTCTGTTCTACTCTACTCTACTCTACTCTACTCTACTCTACTCTACTCTACTCTACTCTAATCTAATCTACTCTACTCTACTCAAGAGAAATTGGACAGTCATTTGTCCTGGGTGGTTTCATGACTTCTGGCTTGGCCAGGGAGTTTGGACTAGAAGATCTCTGAGGTCCCTTCCAACCTTATGATTTTATGATCGCCTCATATTTGATTCTATGATTCTATGATTGATTCTATGATTTTATTATTGATTCTACAATAGATTGAATCATGTTATGATTGATTCTATAATTCTTTGATTCTGATTCAATGATTCTTTTATTCTTTGAGTCTACATTTCTATGATTCTTTGATTCTATGAGTCTTTGATCTATAATTCTATGATTCAATGTTTGTTTGTTTTTTTGATTAGTTGATTCTATGATCTTTCATAGTAAGTATGTAAGTCACCAGCTCAGAGTCAGCTGTTTCCCCCAGGACTTGATGTTAAGATCAACTCAAAACTATTAATATAAAAATAAACGAAAGCCAACATAAAGCCTTAATAAATCCTGGACTTTGGATTTTGATGACCTCCACGATACCTCCCTCTCTCCCACTCATTTCACGCTCAACTGTGCCTCCTCATTTTAACAATAAATAAATAAATAAAATAAAGAAATAAAGAAAACCCAGCCGAGTTTCACTTGCATTTCTTTGCAATCTTTCCCCTGTAGAATTGCTTTTAAAGGCTGCTCGAGGGTGAAAAAGCCTTTACAGCTTCATAAACTACAGGCAGCCAAAAAAATAATAATAAAATAAAATAAAAGGGAAAGGGTTAGAAATTAAGAGAACGAAATTGCTTCCTTCCTTCCTTTCTTTCTTTCTTGCTAAATGTTTTTACCACCTCTGTCTTGTGAATATTTTCTTCACCGCAAAAATGATGCACTGGGAGAGTCCATATCCTGAGGGTCTTTGATATCAGGTAGATGGATTTTTTTAAAAAATAATAATAATCAAACAGACTTTCAATTTCCTCATGTGAGTCTTTTGTTAAAACGCGCACAACCGCTCCGACGGTGTTCTCCGTTGACCTGTTTATTGATTTATTGGTTTCTCCCGGGGTTTGTCAGCATAAAATAATGCAGGCAATTTATGTAAGATCTAGTATTAGAGTAAATAACTCCAGCACGCATGGCTGGTTTGTTGAGTCATCAAGACTTAAATCTGACTCAGGGAAATCTTTGCCTGATGAAAAAGCTGATTTAGGATAAGAACAGCTCCTTGGACTATCCACGGGAATAGAAGTAAGCCAGAATTAAAATCAGCTTCCATTAAGTTTGAACTTTGTGTTTTGAAATCAGGGGAAGGTTTCCTGAAGTCAGACTCCAGATTTTGACGACTCATCACTGATCAGATCCATATGAATTAAAGATAATACTGCACTGATGAAGTTGTGTAGATTTGGAAATCAAACTTCTTTCATTCTAGGGTTCGTATGCCATGGGGGTGCTTGGTACTCTCTGAATGTGCTTGCTTTTTTGCAGACTTTTCATCACCCAACTAGGTAATGTCTTCAGAGCTAGAAGGGAGTGGGTTTGAGGAGGGGAGGAGGAGAACAAGGGAAGCAAGCAGGAGGAGGAAGAGGAAGAGGAGGAGAATAACCACCCTGTGGTTTCGGGGTGCAGTTCCACCAGTACACTGATGACACCCAGCTGTACATCTCCACCCCGGACCACCCCAATGATGCCCTTGCCATGATGTCCCAGTGTCTGGAGGCCTTGTGGATGGGGAGAAACAGGCTGAAGATCAATCCGTCCAAGACTGAGTGGCTGTGGCTTCCGGTGTCCCAATATAGTCAGGTGGTGCCATTTCTGACTATTGGGGGCGAGTCGTTGGCCCCCACGGAGAGGGCTCACAACTTAGGTGTCCTCCTGGATGCACGTCTGTCCTTAGAAGAACACGTGACGGCCGTGGCCAGGGGGGGCTTTTTATCAGGTTCGCCTGATCCGCCAGTTGTGTCCCTTTCTGGATCGGGACTCCCTATGCACGGTCACTCATGCCTTCGTCACTTCCTGCCTGGACTATTGTAATGCTCTCTACATGGGGCTCCCCTTGAAGAGCACCCAGAGGCTCCAACTGGTCCAGAATGCGGCTGCGTGGATGGTTATGGGAGCGACATGGCGCTCCCATGTAACACCTCTCCTGTGTGAGCTGCACTGGCTCCTGGTGGTCCTCCGGGTGCGATTCAAGGTATTGATTACCACCTTTAGAGTGCTCCATGGCTTAGGACCTGGGTATCTACAAGACCGCCTGCTGCTACCAATAGCCTCCCACTGGCCAATTCGCTCCCACAGAGAGGGGCTCCTCCGGGTGCCGTCGGCCAAGCTATGTCAGCTGGCGACCCCCAGGGGGAGAGCCTTTTCTGTGGGGGCTCCTACCCTCTGGAACGAATTGCCCCCCGAGATGTGGAGGATTCCCAACTTACGCACCTTCCACCGGGCCCTCAAGACGCTTTTATTTCAACAAGCCGGGCTGGCCTAATTTTTTAAATTTTTAATTGTCAATTCTTAATTTTTTAAACATTTAAATCAGGTAGTTTTATTTTAATTAGACATGGGCCAAACTATTTAATATTTTTAAACTGTTTTTAAATTTTATATTTGTGTGTTTTATGCTGCCTGTACACCGCCCTGAGTCCCTTTGGGAGAAGGGCAGTATATAAATTAAATTAATAAAATAAATAAATAAATAAACAAGGAGAACAAGGAGGAGAATAAGGAGGAGGAGGAAAATGAGGAGGAGGAAGAGGAGACTGAGAGGTCCTTGGTGCTCTCTGAGCTTGGTTGTTTTCTTGCAGATGTTTCATTACCCAACAAGGTGACATCATCAATGCTAGAAGGGAGTGGGGTTTGAGGAGAGGAGGAGGAGAACAAAGAGGAGGAGGAGAAAGAGGAAGAGGTGGAAGAGGTCTTTGGTGCTCTCTGAGCTTAGTTGTTTCCTTGCAGATGTTTCATTACCCAACTAGGTAACATCATCAGTGCTAAAACGGAAAGGAGTTTGTGGAAAGGAGGAGGAGGATTGTGGATTCCTTGCTGCTCTCTGAGCTTGATAGTTTTCTTGAAAATGTTTCATAACATCATTAGTGCTAGAAGGGAGTGGGGTTTGGTTTCTTTTCATATACCAGTGTTGCCCTGAGTGTTGGTGTGAGTTTTCTTGGTGGTTCCTTGCTGCTGTTTACTGTTTGATTGTTTGTCTGAGTTGGCACTTCCTTCACTGGGATATTGTTTACCATTTGATTGTCATCTTGGTGTTAATCCTGGTGTTAATCTCTGTTTATCTGGATGTTGATTGCTGGTGAGGAGGTGGGTTTTTTTTGGTCTTTTTGTTTCCTTTTAGCTTTTTGATTGCCTCTTTTGAATGGTGTATAGATGTTACTTATCTCTATGTGTCTGTTGATGGCTGATTTGTCCGATTGCACTGTATCTGCTCCCTTTGTTATACCCTAGTGAATCAGGAAGGTATCTATCTGAGTAACTTCTGAATAGTGTTTCTCAAGACATAACAAATGTTTCAGCTCCTTTTTTGCCAGCTAACGGTTCCTTCATATCTTCATCAAGGCAGAGGCATGAATCCAATTTCTTCTTGTACAAGAAGATCAGTTAAAGCAGACAAGCGTGAAATCAATTCTTTAGCAAACTTTACTTAAACCAGTCAGTGCCTAATGGCTATCACTTAGATGTTTGAAGGAATGGTGGTAGAGAATCCTAGGCCTTTTTGAGTGCAGCACATCTGGAGGGCACCCAAGTTGCAGAAGGCTAATAAAATAAGAATAATGGAAGGAAGGAAAAGACCTATGTGGAATTACCGTATTTTTCGGAGTATAAGATACATCTTTCCCCCCCCCCAAAAAAAGAGGATGAAAATCTGGGTGCGTCTTATACTCCGAATGTAGCCCCGCCGAGGCCAGCCTCTCAAACGGAGGTTTCAGAGGCTGAAAAAAGCCTCAGAAATGAAGCTTCAGAGAAAAAGCCTCCAAACAGAGCTTCAGAAAAAAAAAAAACTCTGAAAGGAAGCTTCAGAAAAAAAGCCTCTGAAATGAAGTTTCAGAGGCTTTTTTTCTGAAACACTGTTTTGGAGGCTTTCAGAGGCAGAATTATTTTTTTTTCTCTGAAATGGAGTTTCAGAAGTTTCAGAGGCTAAAAAAGAAAAGCAAAAAAAAAAAAAAAGCAAAAAAAAGCAAGGCACAGACCTCACAACCAAGGAACCTATTGCTAAAATTCCCCTCTGGGAACAGCTGATGGGGGGTATTCTGGGAGGCCAATCCACCCCCCAATCATCTTTTTTCTTATTTTCCTCCCCAAAAACTAAGGTGCGCCTTATACTCCCAAAAATATGGTATGTACCATTTTTGTCTTTGAAAAGGAGAATTAAAACACCAACTATCAAGCAAGCCACAGTGGAACAAGACTTTCTCTTGGCAATGCCCAAGTTGCATCTCCTATTTGATCTTCTAGCTCAAATTTACTCCGTGTTGCCTTGGCATATTAGATGGAACCATTCTGAAGACTACTGGTAGACTAGGTTGTATGCTTTGAACTGATTACGTTGGCACATTTGCAGCCATTTTGAAGACCAGTAGGAGAGAATATTTCTAGTTCTGTGTTAAACTATGGGGTCCTTGATGCTTTCTGAGCTTGGTAGACATTTCATTACCAAACTAGGTATCATTATCAGCATTAGAAGGGAGCGGGATTTGTGAAGTGGAGGACAAGGAGAAGAGAAAACAGGAAACTGTAAGGGTGCTTGGTGCTTCCTGAGCTTGATTGTTTGCTTGCATTACCATACTAGGTAATATTATCAGCAATGTATCTTCCTTCCTTCTTTCCTTCCTTCCTTCCTTCCTTCCTTCCTTCCTTCCTTCCTTCCTTCCTTCCTCCTTCCCACCCTCTCTCCCTTCCTTTGTCCTTGGTGGTCGCTCCTTCCTTTCCTTCCTGTTTATTCTTTTTACTTCCTTCCTTCCTTCCCTCCCTCCTTCTTTCCTTTCCTTCCTGTATCCTTTTTCCTCCCTCCCTCCCTCCTTCCTGTATCCTTTTTCCTCCCTCCCTCCCTCCCTGCCTCCTTCCTTCCTTTCCTTCCTGTATCATTTTTCCTTCCTTCCTTCCTCCCAGCCTCCCTCCCTCCCTCCTTTCCTTCCTGTTTATTCTTTTTACTTCCTTCCTTCCTTCCCTCCTTCTTTCCTTTCCTTCCTGTATCCTTTTCCTCCCTCCCCTCTCCTTCCTTCCTTTATCCTTTTTCCTTCCTCCCTCCCTCCCTCCTTCCCTCCCTCCTTCCTTCCTTTCCTTCCTGTATCTTTTTCCTTCCTTCCTTCCTTCCTTCCTTCCTTCCTTTCTCCCACCCTCCCTCCTTCCTTTCCTTCGTTTATTCTTTTTTCCTTCCCGCCCTCCCTCCCTCCTCCCTTCTTTCCTTTCCTTCCTTTATCCTTTTTCCTCCCTCCCTCCCTCCTTCCTTCCTGTTTATTTTTCCTTCCTTCCTTCCTTTCCTTCCTGTATCCTTTTTCCTTCCTTCCTTCCTTCCCTCCCTCCCTCCCTCCGTTCCTTTGTCCTTGGTGGTCCTATGCTTGGCTGTTTTCCTGCAGTTATTTCACTTTTCGTTTTTTCTTTTTGGATTCCTTCCACAGTGAATTCAAATAGAATTGCAGGCCAAATATATATTTTTTAAAAAAACTCATAATCCTTCTTGCTTCCTTGATTTCATCCTCAATCACGTCCCTCCCTACTGTTTGGCTCCAAGACAATTAAAATTGCACCTCTTTGATTCATAGCGATTATCCTGTATACTTCCTTTAATTGTGCAATTTGTAATGTTCCCTTGCGGTGGGTAAGATTAGAGTTCCTTAAAATAAATGTTTCATTTTTAAAGCCTCATTTATCTCACTATAATTTTTTAAAAACGGAGCAACAGGATTCATCCAAAGATTCTTTCAAGAAGTCACCAAAAATTTATTTACTTGTAATCCAAAGATTCTTCTTTGTTTTCTTCATCATAGTTGTCGCAGACAAATACGGCTATTTTGATACTGGGAACATGATTAATACAATAATTATTGACGTGGAATATTGCATCCAAATTTGGTTGCCACAATAGAAAAGAGATGTTGAGACTCTGGAAAGAGTGAAGAGAAGAGCAACAAAGAGGATTAGGCAGCTAATCATAGGCTAAAACATAGAAAGAACGTTTGCAGGAACTGGGTCTGTATAGTTTAATGAAAAGAAGGATTGGGGTGAAATGATAGCAGTGTTCCAATATTTGAGGGGCTGCCACAAAGAAGAGGGGGGGTCAACCTATTGTCCAAAGAACCAGAAGGGACCAGATGATCGCTAGTGTTGTGGTCCGCCAGCAGCCTGCGGAGCTGGCAGTGGAGTCGGACAGTGATGAGGCTGAGGAAGAACATGGGCCAGTCCTGGAGCCTGGGGAGGCCCAGATGAGGGCTCTGCATTGGAGGCAGAGATGGGACCAGGGCCATCGGGGAGTGATGTGCGGACTCCGGAGCCTCCAGAGGCTGACAGTAGAGAGGCAGAGGAACAGGAGGAGCCTGTTCCTAGTGCACGTATGAGAAGAGCAAGAGCAGCTAAAGCAAAAAGGACGACTTGGGAGTAAAGCCAAGAGATGAACGAAGGAAAATTTCCTGACAGTGGAACATCTTACCTCCAGATGTTGTGGGTGCTCCATCCCTGGAGGCTTTCAAAATGAGACTGGACAACCATTTGTGAGAAATGGAATATAGGGCCGTGATGGCGAACCTATGGCACGCATGCTCGAAGTGGCACGTGGAGCCATGTGGCCTGGCACATGAGACATCACCCGTTCCTTTTCCGGGTTTCTGGCATGCACGACAATCAACTGGCCTTTTTCCATGTGGCAATGCCAGAAACTAGAAGATCTTCTCCACGTAAGCATGTACACCGGCCAGCTGATCGTAGCATGCTCATATGTGCCAGAAACCCGGAAGAGTAGCTGGTTGGAACTTGAAGTTCAGTAGCTGAAACCGGAAGCTTATTTTCGGGGGACATATGCACCCTGGGCAGTGCCTCTTCCGGGCTGCAGCCCAGATGCGAGCGCGCTCCCTTTTTGGCACTTGTTGCCAAAAAAGATTCGCCATCACTGGTATAGGGTCTCCCGCTTGATCAGAAGGCTGGACTAGAAGACCTCCAAGGTCCCTTCCAATTCTGTAATTCTGAGATTTCTTGCCTACTACATTCTTTTAAGATGACATTCAGATGTCTGTGAAACATCTGGAATTCTTGGTTGTTTTTCAAGCAACTGTGAAACCTCATATTTTGGTGAATTGTCTTCCTTTCCATCCACTGATTTGTTGTGTATAATATGGTTGTGGTCATCAGTTCAGAATGAGGGGAAACAAGTTCCTCCCTCTGGATTAGTTTTCTTTGCTAAACCAACAAAACTGTCATCCAGTCACATCTAATTGGCTACTTACTTACTACTTACACACTCCATTATACCATTCCTGACCGGTTGGGACAGCATCAGAAGGCCATTAGAGAATACTTGTGGCTTGGGGTTGAACTGTGAGGTCCCTGGTGCTCTTTGACCTTGATGGTTTTCATCTCATTACACAAGTAGGTAACACCATCCATGCTAGAAAGGAGAATATCTGTAGCTCTGGGTTGAAATGTGGGGTCCCTGGTGTTCTCTAAGCTTGGTCATTTTCTTGCAAATGTTCATGATCCAACTAGTTTATTGATCAAACTAGTTAACATCATCAGTGCTGGAAGGGAGTGGGGAGGAAGAGGAGGAGGAGGAGAAGGAGGAGGAGGAGGAGAACAAGGAGGAGGAGGACAATTGCGGGGTCCTTGGTGCTCTCTGAGCTTGGTTGTTTTCAGGCAGGCATTTCATGACCCAAGTAAGTAACATCATCAGTAGAGTAGTTCAGTTACCCAGTTGTGTAATGAAACATCTGCAAGAAAACTACCAAGGACCCCACAGACTTATTATATTATTTTATCTGTGTCACAGCGTTGGGTTTTGGATTATGTTACTACTGGTTCGCCATGCGCGTGCACGCTTCGCCTGCCTTCCTCACATGCGGCCAGCCTTCCATGCATGTGGTTTGCTCACGTGTGTGCCTTTCTGTGCATGTGGCCGGCCTCAAAAACGTGCCTAAATAGAATGATATAGAGGTTGGACGGGCCCATCTGCAATTTCCGCTACCGGTTCGGGCAAACCGATCTGAACCAGCTGAATACCACCTCTGCTGTGTCACCTCTCTTGCATTGATTTCCAATTTGCTTGTAGGTCCAATTCAAGCTTCCAGTTGTCACCTTTAAAGCCCTACATGTTTTGGGATAAGTTTATTTAAGAATGGTCTTTTCCCAGTTATATCTACTCAACCCACCAGAGTGGGGAGGCAGGATATATTATGGTTCCAACTCTTATGAAGATCCATCTGCTGGGGTCAAGAAGAAGGGCCTTCTCCATGGTGGCTCCCTTCTCGTGGAACATCATCCTGGTGGAGATAAGTTCGGTCCGTACTTTGGCACACTTTTGAAAGGTCTTTGTTTCTGTCAATGGACCTGGGGACGGACCCCAGGCTGATTCAGTGCCCATCAAGTTGTTGGTCTGATTGTTGTGGGGTGTGGCTTATTCAGTTTTGTATTTAAGATTTTATTTCTCTAAAGTCAGCATCACAGCCGTATAAATGATCCTAATAAATAATAAACGATAAATTTTATTTATATTGTATTGTGTTACGTATTGTATTACATTTTTGAAATAACCACAAGAGTTTCACATTCACAGAAGGAAAACACTCTATTGTTACCACACAAAACCAAGATTAGGATAACAAGGACTTAAAAGGAATACCCTGAAGAAGAACATAAATGATGCCGTCAGAAGATATTTGCTAAATCTCCCGATGCATTCTTTTATCCTTAAAAAAATTGCATGGGGAGAGGTTTTGTATATTTTTCTATTATGTAAAGCCTACAAAGGTGTGATTGTCAACGAGACTAATTCAACACTCAAGCAAAAAAACAAAACAAAAAAAAAAACACTAACAACAGTTCTATAAGATCTGCAAGAACTCCCGAGAAAGAAAATTGGAACGTGAAGCTGTGACTTTGCATTTATTTAACACAAATATTTAGTGCTCTCTTTATTTGCTTTGGTCAGTGATTCTCCATCAAATTAAAACTTTGAGTAGGAGACCAAAAGTGTCTGCTTTTGATATAGTGCTCTGTGATACTTTTTAATGTCATTTTTTTTTTGAAGGTCAGAGGAATCCTTCCCAAATTTTGAGCAGACATAAAAATGGAAGGAATGGATAAAAACAAAAGACAAAGGCTAACAATTTTCAGACAGAATGCAGAATAAAATAAATTTCTGTCAAGCAATTTCATAGCAATTGTCCAAATGAAGTCAGAGACACTGACACAAACTTGTAGTTTTATATAAATAAATATATTTTTTTCAAACAGCATACAGAACATACATATATGCATAATACATACATACATACATACATACATATACTGTGTGTGTGTGTGTGTGTGTGTGTGTACACCAGAGGTGGGTTTCAGCAGGTTCTGGCCAGTTCTGGAGAACTGGTAGCGGAAATTTTGAGTAATTCGGAGAACCGTTAGTAAAAATTGTGACTGGCCCCACCCCAGGGGTGGGTTCTAAATTTTTTTACTGCCGGTTCTGTGGGCGTGGCTTATTTTGTGGGTGTGGTTTGATGGTCATGTGACAATTCTTTAGGATTTAGCAGAGTTACTGATCTACCAGGCTTTTAACTGCTTGCAGAGCTGTACCGGTCTACCCATTTGTTTTAGGAGGCACCAGTCTACCCATTTGTTTTAAGAGGCATCGGTCTACTCATTTGTTTTTGGAGGTACCGGTCTACTCATTCGTTTTTGGAGGCACCGGTCTACTCATTCGTTTTTGGAGGCCCCGATCTACTTATTTATTTTTGGAGGCACCGGTCTACTCATTTGTTTTTGGAGGCACCGGTCTACCCATTTGTTTTTTGAGCACACTGGTCTACTACCACACTGCCTTTTAACACTGATCAGCTGTAGGGCGGCCCTTTGAAGCCCCAGGGCAAAAATTTAAACAGTTTTTTTCCTTCTAGCTGATCAGCTGGGACTCAGGAGGCAGCAAATAGATTGGGGGCGGGGCCAAATAAAAAGTAAGAATAACGCGGGGGTGGGGGTGAGGGAGGGCCCAGCTCCTGAACAAAGAGAACCGGTTCGGTGATGTCATATCGTCACCGCTACCGGTTCGACCGAACCAGGAGTAACCCACCACTGCCCCACCCCCATCTATTCTCTGCCTCCCAAGTCCCAGCTGATCGGGAGGAAATGGGGATTTTGCAGTAACCTTCCCCTGGATTAGGGAAGGAATGGAGATTTTACAGTATCCTTCCCCTGGAATGGGGTGGGAATGGAGATTTTACAGTATTCTTCCCATGCCACACCCACCAAGCCACGCCCACCAAGCCACACCCACAGAACTGGTAGTAAAAAATGTTGAAACCCACCACTGGTGTACACACACACACACACACACACACACACACGAGTGTTCTGTATGCTGTTTGAAATAAATATATTTATTTATATAAAACTACAAGTTTGTGTTAGCATCTCTGACTTCATTTGCAGTTACTGCACAATTCCCTGACAGAAATTTATTTTATTCTGCATTCTGTCTGAAAACACACACACACACACACTTAACATCTATATTTACATTTTTCCCATCTTTTCCTTCTGATTGTTCTGTATGCTGTTTAAAATTTACCTCATGATATTCTTGTGTTCCTGACTATCTCCTCTGCAGTAAATATAGATGTTTTACACACACACAAACACAAACACACATCATCATCATCATCATCATCACCATCAGGAGTGGGTTCTACTTACATTTACTACCAGTTTGCAACGGGATCATGCACATGTGCTAGCTTCACGGGCACGCATGCCTTAGTTTTGCGCATACACCTTGCTTCTGCACATGCGCAGATCACTGATGACAACATCCGGGGTGGTGGACAGGGCCTCCCACCGGTTTTACTACCAGTTCTTGCGAACCGGTCCGAACCGGGGACAACCCACCACTGCTCACCATCATCCTTTTTTAATGACCCCATAATCCCTTGCTAGGTGGAGTCTGGGCAACTGAAGGGAGCTAGCTGAGTGTTTGAATGGCCGGATGCCCTTCCTGTCACCAATGTGGAGTTTTGTTCAGCAGATACATTCTCATTGTGCCCAGAGAAAGAACTATCTGCTTCTACCTAGGATCGAACTCACAGCCTCCTGATTGTGAGGCGAGAACTCGACCTCTAGGCCACCACACCACTACACACACACACACACACACACACACACACACATGAATACATACATGTATGTATATATGTATAAATATTTAACATATATATCATGAGGTAACTTTCAAACAGCATACAGAACACTCAGAAGAAAAAAGCGGGAAAAAAGGGAAACTCCCCCTTTATACCCACAGCAACCAATCACAGCACAGATTGCCTCATGCAGGAGCCATACCGCTCCGATCAATCAACTACAACTGTGTGTTCTGGCTCATTGTACGCTTTACTGTTCCAGCTATTAAATTTAATATCCGTAGAAATTCAACAGACACCCCTTGAATATCCTGCATTTAAGAAGAAGAGAAATTGAATATTAGGGTCACGGAAAACTTGGCCTGGCAGTGTGATGTGATTGTAAAATCAGGGGGAACAACTGTTATATGCTGCAATAACAATTTTGAGGTCACTGGAAACCAGCAGCACTTTTTCATACAGCTGTTGACAAAAATAGGATTGCCAACATGATTGCCAGTGTCCGATGATGGACATGGCAAAGAAGAAGAAGGAAATCATAGTTCCATTTTATTTCAAGTGTACTACAGATAGTCGACCATTTGTTTAGTAACTGTTTGAAGTTCCACTTACTGAAGTTTCTTGGATGAGGAACAAAATGTTTTCAAAGAAAAACCAGAAAGTCCAGTTGCCTCTTGAAACAAAAAAACAACCTTTGGGATATACAAGTAGTCCTTGACTTATGACCGGTTGAAAAGGGACTCTATGAAAGAAATCCCCCCACCCATTTATTACTCGATTTCAAATTTCTGAGGAGCTTCACCCCTCCCTCACATTGACATGACATGATCTCATTTTGGACACTTGGTAACAAACCCACATTTATGACTGTTTACAACATCCTGCAGTCACGTTGTCATGATTTATGATTTTTTTTAATGGAAACCGACATTTATTTTTGATTTCCAGCAAAAAAACCACTCATTGGATAAAAATGGATTTGCTTAACGACTGAAGGGTTTTCTTAACAACTGCTGTGCTCGCTTAATGACTGCCACATTCATTTAACCGCCGCTGTAAAAAAAAAAATAAATTGAAAAATCAGGTGCGATCACATGGAACTCATTTAATGACTACCATGACTTACAACCATAATTCCGGGCTCAGTTATGGTTGTAAATTGAGAACTACCTAAAAGTTTCACTCAGTTCATCATTTTATTTATGCTCTTCGAATTGCTTACTACCATCTGTTCTGTCCCCGTCCCACACGCACACACACCAACAGATGTCCAAGAGTTAAAAACCAAACCAACTGACAAAATCCTTTTCTTTATGATAACGGAACTTGGCAGCAACCTAGTGGCTGCCTGCCAAGAGTTTATTACTCACAAAGAGATAACTTCTCTACGCTTCTGGTACATCAAAGTAAAATGTTCAATAATTACAGAGTAACTTAAGTCCAAATATAATTCAGCAAAGTCTATAGCAAAAGTCCAGCAATGCAGAATGGCATGGAAGCTTTCAGCTTTGTCCGTCACAGAGTCTGAATGGCCACCTCACCCCCTTTTATATCCTGTGGGGTGTGGTCCAGTGACTCAGCCTAATCTCTGGCACGCCTTTTCTTCTGTTGCGCACACTTATCTCTGCGACGCTGTCGAGGATCCAGCCAAGACTCATTACTCTCATCACTGTCCACCTGTGGCTGCGTGGACGTGCTTGGCCCCGGCCCTATCTCTTGCCCTTCGGCGGACACCGAAGGCATTGCCAGAGAGGAGGGTCCTGGAGAAGGAGGCCTTGCCAACTCCTCTCCTTCACTCTCAGAGTCCTCTCCTGCCGATGACACAAGCTCAGGTAACGGAGCCACAACGCCATCTTCTCAGAAGTATAACACCATAAGAAAAAAATTGGAATTCAAGTAGGATTAAAACTGGAATCTTATTTAGTATAGTATTGATCTGTGGAATGGCATCTAACCTTTCTGGAGAAAAAAAAAAATCATACTCTCTCTAGATTCTCTTAGAAACAGTGGTCAGCGTATGAAATAAAAAAATAAAACATGTTTGAAATTTTCAAACACACGAAGGGGCAGACGCTTTCATCAAATAGTTTATTTCCCATAGTTTTAATTAAATCAATGTTAATTTCAGAATTATTTGATGCTTCCTGACAAACTTCTGTTTTCATCAAAGTCCTTGGCAAGGACACCAGAGTTCTGGCTTCTATTTCATATAATATATCAACTTTATGGATTATATTGGTACCTTCAAACTATATTTGCTGAACGCATGGAAAAGATGAAAACAGTGTGATTATGAAAAGAAGGACTACAGTAGAGGTGATATGATAGCAATGTTCCAATATTTGAGGGGCTGCCACAAAGAAGATGGGGGTCAGCCTGTTCTCCAAAGCAACAGAAGGCAGGACAAGAAACAATGGATGGAAACTCATCAAGGAGAGAAGCAATTTAGAACCAAGGAGAAATTTCATGACAGTGAGGACAATTAACCAGTGGAACAACTTGCCTCCAGATGTGTGCACTCCATCACTGGAAGTTTTGAAGAAGAGATTGGACAGACATTCATCCAGAATGGTATACTATAGGGTCTCCTGCTTGAGCAGGGGGTTGGACTAGAAGACCTCCAAGGTCCCTTCCAACTCTATTATTGTCACTCTGTTATTCTTGTATTCTGTAGAAAGCATCAACTCACTACTGTACATTTGTAAAAATATGGAGACATTTTGTACGGAAATTTACTCACAAAGCCCAAATACACGAACAGGTGAAAGAAAGGCACTTTGTAAATTATTATTTGATTGTCAGATTTATTCTTAAAATCATACAGAAGATTGGGAGGAAGCTACCACCAGTTCTCCAATCATGGTACTGTGATTTGGGCTGGTGAGCTCTTCAGGGAGGAAGGGGATATTTTATTTATTTTTATTTATTTATTAGATTTTTATCCCACCTTTATTATTTTTATAAATAACTCAAGTCCTTCCTCCTCCTTGAGATGGGTTGGGTTGAGAAAATGACTGGCCAAATTTACCCAGTCAGCTTTCATACGTAAAATGGGACTTGAACTCACAGGCTCCTGGTGATTGGCTCTAAGACACCCAGCTGGCTTCCATGCCTGAGATAGAACTAGAACTCACAATCTCCAAGTGATTGTCCCAAACTTATCCAGTCAGCTTTCATGCCTAAAATGAGACTTGAACTCACAGGCTCCTGGTGATTGGCCCTAAGACACCCAACTGGCTTTCATGCCTGAGGTAGAACAAGAACTCACAATCTCCAAATGATTGGCCAAACTTATCCAGTCAGCTTTCATGCCTAAAATGGGACTTGAACTCACAGGCTCCTGGTGTTTGGCCTTAAGACGCCCAGCTGGCTTCCATGCCTGAGGTAGAACTAGAACTCACAATCTCCAGGTGATTGGCTCAAAGACACCTAGCTGCCTTTCTTGCCTAAAGTGGGACTAAGATTCACTGCCTCCTGGTTTTTATCCTGGCGCCTTAACCCCAGGCCAAACTGACTCCCTACATATCCTTTGTTTTACCTATCAATTCCTACGCACAATGCAACCCTGAAAAATTCACACTGGATCTCATTGGCCAGGTGTATTGGTTAGGAAGGTAAAGGGTTAATGTTCAGAAAGTTGGAAGCTGAATAATAAAACCTTATTAGTGAATTGTTTAAACTAGGGGTCTCTGAGACCTGCATAAATCTCTCTCTTTCCCCCCCCCCACCACCCCCAAGAATGCAGAAATGAAGGACCAAATGTCCTTTATCCAGGTAAGACCGATCTGGGAATATCCATCTGCTCATTGTTAATTATGCCTTAAAATAGTTCTGTTTCTTTCCCACCCCAGAAATGTCACATTACTTGTTTGTTCCACTTCAATGTGACAACTTTATAATAATCTTTTGTCAGTTATTCCATTTTCTTAATGGGGGAAAAAAATGGCGAGTTAATCCCTTCTACTTTATTGGGCCCTTCATCCCCAGCCATTAGACTCATAGAATCAGAGTCCTGGAAGGGATCTTGGAGGTCCTCTATTCCAACCCCCTGCCCAAGACAGGAATCCTTATGTCACCCCAGTCAATTTGTTGTCCAATTTGTTTTTGAAACCTCCAGGAATGGAGCACCCACAAAACCAGGAAGCAAGCTATTCAGAGTAACACAATAATAAAGTTGAGGGGGGACCTTTGAGGTCTTCTAGTCCAGCCCCCTGCTCAAGCAGGAGACCCTGTGTCACTTCAGACAAGTGGCTGTCCAGTCTCTTCTTAAAAACCTCCAGTGATGAAGCACCCACAACTTCTGAAGGCAATCCCTTCCACTAGTTAATTGTTCTCATTGTTAGGAAATTTCTCCGTAGTTCAAGGTTGCTTCTCTCCTTGATTAATTAATTCCATTGATTAATTATTCTCACTATCAGAAAATTCCTCGTTGTTTCTAAGTTGGTTCTCTCCTTCGTTTATTTCCATACATTGCTTCTTCTTCTGCCTTCAAGCTCTGGAGAATAGGTTGACGCCCTCTTCTCTGTGACAGCATCTCAAATACCGGAAGACTACTATCATATCTCCTCTAGTCCTTGTCTTCTATAGACCAGACAATGGTGGGATTCAACCGGTTCGGATCGGTTCGGGTGAACTTGTAGTACCAATCTGCGGATGGGCCTGCCCACCAGTGTTGGGATTCAAATTTTAATACCTGTTCTGTGGGCGTGGCTTGGTGGACATGGCTGTCAGGTTTCAATGTCATCTCAAATAAATTGCACTCCCAAACAATTAATCTTTGCTGAAATATTTCATTTATTGAGTACAACAGATCTGGCCCTGACTTCGTCGTAGCCGATACTAACCCTCTGACCCCCAAACCCTTCCCTCTCCATTCCCCAATTCTCATCTTCTCATTGGCCATCTTCCAAGTCAGTCTCCCCAGCTTCTGACCTCAGCCCACAGGAATGTTCCCCCCTCCCATCCCATCTCCTAGGGGATATTATCTACAGAGAAAATAAGTAGGTGAAAAGTCAAGCCTCATCTTTTTATGGCAGCATCAGAATGCTGACAATGGCATGGCTTGGTAGGCGTGGCCTGGTGGGCGTGGCAGGAGAAGGATACTGCAAAATCCCCATTTCCTCCTGATCAGCTGGGTCTCAGGAGGCAGAGAATAGATGGCACGCACGCACATTTCCCGTGCTGGGCAAACTGTTTGTTACACTTTTCAGTGTAACCGGTTGTTGCACCTCTGAAAACAGACACAACTAGTTTCCTTAACTGTTCATTGTATGGTTTAACCTTCAGACCTCTGAACATTCCTGTTGCTAAGAAGATTTTTTTTTTAAAGTATATATATATTCTGATGGGTGCTAAAAGAATGCAGGATAAGAAGTCACCTAAACAACACAACTTTGCAAGCGAAAAGGAAAAAAACAAAAAAATAACAGGCCTCTGAAAGTATAGCTTTCTTATTTTGTGATTTTATCACCCTGATTATCATTTCACAAGGTTTGTTTTTTTTTATTTTCAGTTCACTATCTCTCATATAAAAAGACCCCCTCACCCACCCACACACCCCTATGCATTTGTCTCCCCCCCCCACAACTACACTAGATTTGCAAGTGTGATAATTAGAGCTGTCGGTGGTAAATCCCTTACCCCAGCTAAAAATACCAGCTGAAATGGTGTGATAAAGGCCTCCCTGGATCTCTCACTTTGGGTGGTGACGGTGCAGCCCAGGGAGAGCTGAGAAGACAAGATGAAAAGTAAAGCATAGGGAGGATGGGGGGGGGGGGAGAGAGTAGGAGGTGTCATCTACTGAACTTGCTTGTGTGAGATCTTCTCCTGAAGACATCTGACCTCTTTTAGAAGAACCAGGGAAAGAGAGAGTGGTTACAATTATACACCTTCAATCAATCTGCAGCTTGAAATAGGATTTTGGTGGTCTTTGTTGTTGTTAGTTGCAAAGTTGTGTCCGACCCATCGCGACCCCATGGACAACGTTCCTTCAGGCCTTCCTGTCCTCTACCATCCTCTGGAGTCCATTTAAGCTCACACCAACTGCTTCAGTGACTCCATCCATCCACCTCGTTCTCTGCCGTCCCCTTCTTCTTTTGCCCTCCATCGTTCCCAGCATTAGGCTCTTCTCCAGTGAGTCCTTCCTTCTCATTAGGTGGCCAAAGTATTTGAGTTTCCTCTTCAGGATCTGGCCTTCTAAAGAACAGTCAGGGTTGATCTCCTCTAGGATTGACCGGTGGTCTACCCAAGAGTTAAATTCTCATAAATAACTGCAGGTGAAGCTTCAAAGAAGTGCTTTGTTCAAAGTGAAGGACCCCTTCAAACCAGCTTCATAAAATGACACCTGTCCTATCCATCCAGTTTCAGACAGCAAAGGAATACCGTTACGTTGAGTCACTTCATCTGCTACTGACATGTCCATTGATGGTCTGTCTTATGTGGCATTTCACTGCTCTAAAACATCCCACTTCTGCCCAGTGGAATGGTCAGAGGAACCTTCAAGGAAAAATAAAGGATATCCAGGAGACCAATTTTGTTCCTGGAAGTTTCATTAGAGTAGGGGGTGTCATCTGCTGCTACCAACGACCTCCCATCGACCCGTGTGCTCCCACAGAGAGGGCCTCCTCAGGGTGCCATCAGCCAAACAATGTAGGCTGGTGGCCCCCAGGGGGAGGGCCTTCTCTGTGGGGGCTCCCACCCTCTGGAATCAGTTGCCCCCAGAGATAAGGAGAATCCATGACCTCAGTGCCTTCCGTCGTTCCCTGAAAACCCATCTTTTCCAGCAAGCCGGGTTGGCTTAGAAGAAATTTTTAAATTTTTTAATTAGTTTGTGATTCTTAACTTTCAGCCCAAATTTATATATATTTTTAAATGTTTTAATATTTGTATTCTATGTTTTTTATCTTGGCTGTACACCGCCCTGAGTCCTCAGGGAGAAGGGCAGTATATAAATTGGAAATTAAATTAAATTAAATTAAATTAAATTAATCTATAAAACTTGCTTGTGCACCATCTTCTCCCTAAGACAGCTGACCTCTTAGAACAGGGCTGTCAAACTCAATTTCATTGAGGGCAACATCAAGGTTGTGTTTGACCCTGGGGTGGGCATGGCCAGCTTGATGTCACTTGTGTAGCGGGTACCTGTGGTGGCCCTAGCACTTTGCCAGTGAAAATGGGCTCCCGAGCTCCATTTTTGGCTGCGATGGCCTCCTACAAGCCTCTGCCAGTGAAAACAGAGCTTGTGGGGGGGGACACGGGCAGCCCTCCTGAGCTCCATTTTCACTGGCAGAGGCACTGTGGGCCGGTCCTTCACTGTTTCTGCCCTGCAGCCCAGATCCATTCATCCAGTGGGCCGGATCCGGCCCTCAGGCCTTGAGTTTGATACCCCTGGTTTAGAAGAACTGGGAAGAGAGTGCTTCCAATAATACAAGATCAACCTGCAGCTTGAAATAGGATTCTGGTTGCGTGAGAACTCACTTGTCTGAGATCTTCTCCCTAAAACATATTTATTTATTTATTTATTTATTTATTTATTTATTTATTTATTTATTTATTATTTTAATTTGTATACCGCCCTTCTCCCGAAGGACTCAGGGCGGTGCACAGCCAAAATTAAAATACATACAATATAAAATTTAAAATAATTTAAAAGCAGAATTAAATCGAATTGGCTTCCCAAAATTAAAACCCATTACCCTTAAAATAACCCATTAAAATTTTAAGCCAGCCCAGCTTGCTGAAATAGGAAGGTCTTCAAAGCTCGATGGAAAGTACAGAGGTCTGGGATTAGTCATATTCCTGGGGGTAGCTCGTTCCAGAGGGCGGGTGCCCCCACAGAGAAGGCTCTCCTCCTGGGGGTCGTCAGTCGACATTGCCTGACCGACGGTACCCTGAGGAGGCCCTCTCTGTGGGACTGAGTTGGCCGGTGGGAGGTTATTGGTGGCAGAAGGTGGTCTCGTAAATAACCGGACCCTAAGCCATGGAGCACTTTAAAGGTGAGACCCAACACCTTGAAGCACACCCGGAAGACCACCGGAAGCCAGTACAGCTCGTACTGTAGAGTGGGTGAAACTTCAAAGAAGTGGTTTGCTTGGAGTGAATGACCCCTCCAAACCAGCTTCAGAATAACAGAATAACAGAGTTGGAAGGGACCTTGGAGGTCTTCTAGTCCAACCCCCTACCTAGGCAGGAAACCCTACACTACTTCAGACAAACAGCTGTCCAACCTCTTCTTAAAAATGTCCAGTGTTGGAGCATTCACAACTTCTGGAGGCAAGTTGTTCCACTGGTTAATTGTTCTAACGGTCAGGAAATTTCTCCTTAGTTCTAGGTTGCTTCTCTCCTTGATTAGTTTCCACCCATTGCTTCTTGTCCTGCCTTCAGGTGCTTTGGAGAATAGCTTGACTACCTCTTCTTTGTGACAACTCCTGAGTTATTGGAACACTGCTATCATGTCTCCCCTAGTCCTTCTTTTCATTAATCTAGATATCCCCAATTTCAGCAACCGTTCTTCATATGTTTTAGCCTCCAGTCCCCTAATCATCTTTGTTGCTCTTCTCTGCACTCTTTCTAGATTCTCCACATCTTTTTTACATCATGGCGACCAAAACTGGATGCAATATTCCAAGTGTGGCCTTACCAAGGCCTTATAAAGTGGTCTTAACACTTCACGTGATCTTGATTCTATCCTTCTGTTTATGCAGCCTAGAACTGTGTTGACCTTTTTGGCAGCTGCTGCACACGGCTGGCTCATATTTAAATGGTTGTCCACTGGGACTCCAAGATCCCTCTCACAGTTACTACTATTGAGCAAGGTACCACCTATACTGTACCTGTGCATTTTGTTCTTCTTGCCTAAATGTAGAATCTTCCTTTTTTCCACTGTTGAATTTCATTTTGTTAGATAGCGCCCAATGTTCAAGTCTGTAATAAAACAATGCTTCATGAAACAATGTCTATTTATTCAGCTTCAGACAGCAAAGGAACACATGTTGATTCATTTCATCTGCTACTGTCATCTTCAATGATAGTCTGTTTTATTTGAAATTTTCACTACTCTGAAATGTCCCACTTCGGCCTAATCGAATGGCCAGAGGAGCCTTCAAGGCAAAATAAAGATATCCAGGAGACCAATTCTGTTCCTTGAAGTTTCATTAAAGTGGGAGATATCAGTTGCTTGTGTACGATCTCCTCCCAAAGACACCTGGCCTCCTTAGAAGAACTGGGAAGGGACTGGTTACAATTGTACATCCTCAAGCTGCAGCTTGAAAGAGAAATTTGATGGTCTACTTGAGAGATGGAGTCTCATGAATAAGCATGGCTGAAGCTTCAAAGAAGTGCTTTGTTTGGAGTGAAGGACCCCTTCAAACATGCTTCATATAACAATGTCTGTCTCATCTTGTTCTGACCTAGGCTTCCTAAGTCATTAAAACACACGAGTAGTCCCAAAAACCTCTTTTATTGCAACAGTTGTGAATTTTGTTCATTCACAGATGAGCCTCAATTAGTTGTAAAAAGTCCTTCGGGACAATCATTTAAAAAAAAAAAAACTTTATTTACATTTCCCATTAAAAACAAGAAAAGACAACACATCATATAAATAACAAACAAGACAACACAACAACAACAAAAAAACCCCATACCTATATGTAGTACCTTAATAACCTAATATTCGGTATTGTATATCTATATTATATTCCGGAGAAGACAGAACAACTTGTGTACCTTTTACACATCAATTAGGTCTATCCGACCTCACTTTACTTGTATAGTATAAGTTTCTCCATAGATACAATTCCTCATCTAGTTTGGGTTATAATTTCCTCTTCTCTAACCACATATAAAATTTTTCCCAAGATAGACATCTTTGTCTTTGGTCTCCGTCTTTTAATTTTTTAGTCAATTTATCTGCTTCCGCACATTCTAAAATCTTCTTTATAATTGCCTCCTCTGATGGGGTATTTTGATTTTTCCAATGTTGAGCGTACACCAATCTCACCGCTGTGATAATGTGTAATGCAAGATACCATGAGTCTCTTTTAATATTTTCCAGCTTGGAGCCGAGCAGGCATGTCTCTGGTCGCCATTCAATCTTTTGATTTAAGATCTCATTAAGCCATTTTTTTATTTTTCCCCAAAATTTTACTGCTTTCGGGCACGTCCACCACTGATGGTAGTAGGTGCCATGCTCAAACCCACATTTCCAGCATTCAGCAGACTGTCCCGTGAATATTTTAGCTAGTCTATCGGGGGGAAGATGCCATCTGTATATCATCTTGTAGATGTTTTCTTTGTAAGCCGTAGACACTGCTAATTTCATATTCCCCCACCAAATCTCTTGCCATTTTTCTAAATGGATTGAGTACCCAAAAATTTTCCCCCAGGCAATCATTGTGTCCTTAAATATCTCCTCACCTATCTCTATTCTCATCAACAAAGTTTTCAAAATCATGCCTTTTTCTTGGCCCATCAAGATTTTGTCTAATTCTTTTAACTCACCGTTAATACCTTTCCTATCTCTATCTTTTTTATATTTAGATTGGATCTGTAGATAAGTCCACCAATCCACTTGTAGCCCTTGGGAGTTTAATTCCTGTTTAGATTTTAATTTTCCTTCTATGTTCAGCAAATCCTTATATATTAATTTTTTCGCAGGGTTATAGAGTTTGGGATATGTCAATGCTTCTAGGGGTGCTATCCAGCACGGTGTTTTAGTATAATATTTTTACTAACTTTTTCCCAGTTTCAAATTAAGATATTTCTTATGTAATGTCAGGTGAACCATTTGCTTTGTGGGGTATTATCACGCCAACGTGCCATATGCCAACCCTGTTGTAGGTCAAAACCTTCTATTTTAAGAAGACGGCTATTACCTAAAGTAATTCATTCCTTTACCCAGGCTAATAAAGTGGCTGAGTACTAAATCTCCCAACTTGGTAAACCTAGGCCTCCTCTTTCTTTTATCTCTTGCATCATCTTTTTTTTTAATCCGTGGCTTCTTCCCCTGCCAGATAAATTTGGTTATTATTTGGTTTAACTCCATAAAAATTTTTTTTGGGTAAATTCGCTGGGGCGGTTTGAAACAGAAAATTAAACTTCAGTAAAATGTAGGATTTTACTGTTATTACTTGTCCTAGAAGTGAGAGTTGTATTTTACCCCATTTGTCTAAATCTTTTCTTGTTTGAATTAATAGTTCACTCACCTTTATCTCCCTTGACATGCTGCCAAAGACCTACTTGGCAAAGCTACACGGAGTCCAGAATCAAACAGAGCTTCAGGCTTTAAGCTGAACCGAATGAACAAACGTTGCTTCCTGCAAAGGCCCACATGCCTTTGCTCCTCTTTTAAGCCTTATGGGAGGGACCAATCATCTCCAAACCTTACTCCTGAGCTGTCCCTTTTGTTTTAACTGTTCTTGCCTTGAGGCAGCTCTGCACATGTGCACACTGAGAACAGGCTCCCCCTGTTTCTCTGCCTCTCTGATGTCCGACTCTGGAGGCTCCGGAGTCTGCACAGAACTCTCAGATGGCCCTGGCCCCATCTCTGCCTCCGATGCAGAGCCCTCGTCTGAGCCTTCCCCAGATTCCAGGACTGGCCCATGTTCCTCCCCAACCTCCTCACTGTCTGATTCTGCTGCCAGCTCTGCAGCCTGCTGGCGGACCACAACAAATCTATCCAGCTTCAGACAGCCAAGGAACATGGTTGCGTTGATTTACTTTGTCTGCTGTTGTCATCTTCAGTGATGGTCTGTCTTAACAGGCAGTTTCACTGCTTTGAAAAGTCCCACTTCTGCATAAAGGAATGGTCAAAGGAGCCTCCGAGGTAAAATAAAGGATATCAGGAAGATCTATTTTGTTTTCTGAAATTTTATTGAGGAGAACTGTGATGAGGAGTTAAGGAGCCTTGGTGGTACTCTATTTCCTAAATGTCTATGGAGAATTGAAGAAGCTTCTTGGATGAGCAGCAAAACATTTTCAAAGAAAACACCAAGCAAGTCCAGTTGCCTTGAGTCTCTGGAGAAAGGCGGCATATAAATTGAACTAATAAATAAATTCAATTAGGGCATCCGACAGAACCCTGACAATGGATTTGTTTTACTTTCTAAGATAATTGAGGGATGAGATCTTCACCAAGTCTTCCACCTTGTGGATTCTACTATTATGCCTTCCTTCAAAACCATGTCCATCACCAATCATATTTGGGGCAAGAACATCCATGAATATTTTTGGGAAAAAAAATAACAATTTCATCCTTCTGAAACAAGGACTAGACTTTGAATCATGAATGAAATCTCGTTACTGTATGGACTTTGTGGAGATTTTATGCCATGTCGTCATGCTGGCTGGTAGGGCTGGTGAAGATACACTAATAATATTTTAATATATTTATAACCTCTACCGCATCCAGTGGTGGGATTCAAATAATTTAACAACCGATTCTCTGCCCTAATGGCCAGCTGGGTGGGCGTGGCCATGGTGGGCATGGTCAGGGGGTGTGACAGGCAGCACTTGGCCTTCTGCACCCCCCTGGGAAGAAAAACGGGCTGCGGGGGGACGTGCCTCTCCCCCGTGCCCCGTTTTGGGCCTAGTAGGCCTCCCTGAAGCCTCCTGGGAACAAAAACGGGCCATGGGGAGGCATGCCGCCCCTCCATGCCTCATTTTGGGTCTAGGAGGCCTCCCTGCACTTACCTGGGAGCCAAAATGGGGCATGTGGGGACTCCTGGAAGGGATGGGGCAGGCGGGGACAGGGCCAACTAGCAATTTAACTACCTGTTTGCCCGAACCGGCGCGAACCAGCTGAATCCCACCACTGATGTCATCTGAATCTCAAGGCAAACCTGAGTTTCCCATCAATAAAAGGGATAGAACAGTGAAATAATGTTAAAACATCGAAGCCTGCATAATACGATTAAGCTGCCAGAGACATGTTGTTTACTCCTGGACATCCATTCTACAGAAAAGCAGAGCAGAACCAATGGCTGTCAGTTCTCTGGAAAAAGACCAAGAACCATGGTGGATAATCATGCCATTTGACAGTTTCCAGACATGGTTGCCTCTCACAGGAGCTTCTGGCAACATGAACCGAACTTCGATTCCAGGAGCATCCATGCTATAGCTTGTAATTTGTAATGAGGCCGTTTCAGTGAGACAGGGAGTCTGAGTCAGCGTAAGCCTCCAGATGAAATCTTCTTAAAGGGCAGGGACATCTAAATCAAAGGAAAAGGTGGAGCAAATTCAGTGGGAGATAGCAAATGAGGTGGAGAAGATACGGCCATAAATTTTAGATTGTTCCATTCTTATTTGTTAGACGTTCCTTACTTTTCCTACAGCAGGTCATGGCAATGCCTCCCCCCAAATGATTCAGAGATTCACAGCAATTAGCAGATTGTTTGTAGCATATTAAGGGATGTGGTGGCTCAGTGGCTAAGATGCTGAGCTTGTCTACCAGAAGGTTGGCAGTTCAGCGGTTTGAATCCGTAGCACCACCTAACAGAGTGAGCTCCCGTTACTTGTCCCAGCTTCTGTCAACCTAGCAGTTCTAGGTAAAACTGCTATTTTTCATAAAAAATGCAAGTAGAAAAATAGGGACCACTTTGGTGGGAAGGTACCAATGTTCCATGTGCCTCTGGCATTTAGTCATGCTGGCCACATGACCATGGAAACATCTTCAGACAGCACTGGCTCTTCGGCTTTGAAATGGAGATGAGCACCACCCCCTAGAGTCGGGAATGACTAGCACAGATGTGCAAGGGGAACCTTTACCTTTATGTAGCATATTGTATGTAACAGCCAAACACAATTTGGGATACTGGTCAAGGCATCAGGCTAGAAACCAGGAGAGTTCCACCTTGGATCCAAAGCCAACTGGGTGACCTTGGTCCAGTCAACCTTTCTCAGCCCTAGGAAGAAGGCAATAGCCTACTATTTCTCAAATATTGCCATGAAAACTTTAGGGACTTCTCCAGGTGATCTCCCGAAATCAAGCCTGAATTGAAGATGTGCACGCACACAACTAGAGTAATACAAATGTATTACTCCAACACACACAGGTTGCATTATGTCCCACATATCTTCTGGAATTGCTCTGTTTTCAATTGTTGTATCTGCTAGCCCAGTCTATTTAGAACAGCAGGCAAAGCTGGGGTGGTGGAGCTGTAGGTAGCCCTATGGAAACCAGTTTCCCACCTCAAAACTGCACAATCGGATCTGAAGTCCTCTAGAACATCTTCCAGCCTATTTGGTGAGCTGACAATCCCATACTGTAAACAAGTGACAATTGTAGGAGAACAAAGATTGGGCAGTGGTGGTGGTGGAGTTAAATGTGTCATCAGCTTGGAGTCATTACATTGCCACAAACGATCCAAGTTCAGCCGCCCCTTGAATTCCATTGGTCCTTATTTAGCGTGGATTCAGATCTGAACTTTAGCTGTCTAGATTCCTGTATATGTTTTGACCCAGCTACGGACCCCAAAGAACGCAGCACACACAAAGTCTGTACAAAACTTAGTTTACTAAATTAAACCAGTCTTTTTCAAACAAAGGCTGTTAATTAACTTTCTTAACAGCCTACAAGAATCCAAAGAATAAATAATCGTAATCTTATTATGGTTGGCAGAAAGCCCAGAAGCAATTTGCAAAGAACTAAGATCCAGACGCGAAGGAGAGTGAACGAAGTTGTTCCCTGCAAATTGCCTCAGTCGTTGTCCTTCCTTAAATAGGCTAAGGGAGTGGCCAATTAGCCCCAAGCCTTACTCTTGAGGAGACCTCCTCCTGAGGAGCCACTCCTGCCTTTTGGCAGTTCTGCGCGCCCATGCATCGAGAAGAGGCTCCTCCTCTTCGTCCTCTTCACTTATGGGAGCTTCTGGAGGTCCTGGCTGAATCCCCGCCTCTGGCACCACATCTTCTCCAGCCTCCTCATTGTCTGACTCGAGTGCCAGTTGCACAGGCTCCTGGCACAGCACCACACCAGCCTCCTCGCTGTCGGAATCAGCTACTAGCTGCACAGGCCGCTGACGGGCCACAACAGTATAATAATAATGCTTGAGCAAAGAAAACCCTTCTGAATTGCACCCCTAGAAACTTACTGTCCTCTTCAGCATCAATTCTCTTGGGCCCAACAAGTTGTCCCCGTGGAGGGTAACCGTCTAAATTTCAGAAAGGTGAAGGTTTTTCACAGCCTCCTTCTGCCGCTTTCCAAAATCATGTTTCATCTAAAGTGATTTTGTGATATTTTCTCTGATGGTGAAGCTTGCCGCCAGCATCGATTTTGGATGTGTAGGGATTTCATCCCCACCTGACTTTCCTCTAGTATCCTCCCAAGACTTCACAACTGAGGCTTCTTATTTTCACACCCAGCCTTGTTTCTCTTGCTGCAGAAATCCATTCTCACAAACATCCGATTTTTTTTTTTATTTGATTTATATGCCGCCCTTCTCTGGAGACTCAGGACGGCTTACAATGCGTTAAGCAATAGCCTTCATCCTTTTGTATATTTATACAAAGTCAGCTTATTGCCCCCATAAACTGGACCCTCAATTTACCTACCTTAGAAAGGATGGAAGGCTGAGTCAACCTTGAGCCTGGCGAGATTCAAACCTGCAGTAATTGCAGGCAGCTAGTCTTAATAACAGGGTGCTTTAGACCACTGTACTACCAAGGCTCTTTTAGTTTGATCCATTGCCAGCAATGGACAATTCTGAGTAGGATTAGCACCTCATACAGCATCTGTATGGATTCCCTGTATAAATGGGGCACAGCATCCTTCCCTCAGTGTGACTGCGCGGTCCCATGTCAAATGGTAGATCACATCGTGACCTATTGAAAGTCGAAGGCATATAATGGTGGACCACATCTAGTCCAACCCCCACCCAAACAGGAGACCCTACACCAGTGGTGGGTTGCTCCAGGTTTGGTCCAGTTCTTGCAAACCGGTAGTAAAAGCGGCGGGAGGCTACGCCCACCCCAGGGGTGGGTTCTAATTTTTTTTACTACCGGTTCTGTGGGCATGGCTTATTTTGTGAGCGTGGCTTGGTGGAGAGTAATGTGATTGGGTGGGCATGGCCAACTTATTTTTTTTACTTTTAAAAGCATTTTTTCTACAACCTTAAGAGGTTGCAGAAAAAAATGCTTTGAAAAGCCTCTGCCGATCAGGCAACTCAGCTGGGATCGTCAGAGGCTTTTGAAAGGCATTTTTTTAAAAACACCTCTTCGGCTAAAGAGATTGCAGAAAACAATGCTTGGAAAAGCCTCTGCTGATCCCAGCTGAGCCGCGGGATCATCAGAGGCTTTTTTTTTTTTTAACTTTTAAAAGCATTTTTTCGGCTGAAGAGGTTGTAGAAAAAATGCTTTTAATTTTTTTTTTAAAAAGCCTTTGATGAGGTGGACGGGGTAAGCGACCGGCGACCGGGCCAGGGACCTGTTCTGGGGCGTGGCCAGCCAATGTTATTACCAGTTCTCGGAACTACTACAAATTTTTACTACCTGTTCTTGCGAACCGGTATGAACCAGGAGCAACCCACCACTGGCCCACCCGCCCGGACGTCGTCATGATCTGTGTATGCGCAGAAGTTTCCGTGCTTCCATTACGAAACGGTAGTAAAGGGAAGTGGAACCCAATCCTTGCCCTACACTATTTCTGACAGATGGCAGTCCAGTCTCTTCTTGAAAGCCTCCAGTGATGAAGCTCCCACAACTTCCAAAGGCAACTTCTCTTCCATGGGTTGATTGTTGTCCCTGTCAGAAAATATCTCCTTACTTCTAGGTTGAATGTCTCCTTGATCAGTTTCCATCCATTATTCATTGTCTGGCCTTCAGGTGCCTTGGAAAATAGCTTGACCCCCTCCTCTCTGTAGCAGCCCCTCAAATACTGGAACACTGCTATCAGAAGGTTCAACACCATTTCATGTGAAGGTAAGAAATATAACAGCCAAGCAGAGAAAGCTAACTCCACCCTAATCACTAAACGTCTGGCTTTTTTTGCCAAAACGTGTGGCAGGCTCTGTTGATTCAGGGAATGGCTGTTAATTACTATGGCTGCATTAAGTTGGATGCAAAATACAATTGGATGTTCCTTATCCAAGTAAACTATTGCATGGACCCCATAAAGATGAAAAATGGAGAGTCAGGAGATATTACCCAAGTGAAACCAGAAAAAAAGGACAGATACTATAGAAGAGAATGGGAGTGGTGCAGTGGCCTAGAGGTGGAGCTCTCATCTCACAATCAGGAGGCCGTGAGTTTGATCCTAGGTAGAGGCAGATAGTTCTCTCTCTGGGCACGCTGAGAATGTATCTATTGAACAAAACTCCGCATTGGCAACAGGAAGGGCATCTGGTCATTCAAACACTCTGCTAGCTCCATTCAGTTGCCCAGACTACACCCGCAAGGGATTATGGGGGTCATTAAATGAAGATGATGATGAATACCTATAGAAGAAAATATTTGTAGTTCAGGGTTGAACTGTGTGGTCCTTGGTGCTCTCTGAACTTGATGGTTTTTTTGCAAATGTTTCATAAACCAACTAGATGAACATCATCAGTGTTAGAAGGAAGAGGGGTTCGTGGAGAGGAGGAGGAGGAGGAGGAGGACTGTGGGATCCTTGATACTCTCTGGTTTGCTTAGGATGCTTAATACACAGAGACTAATTCTGAAATTGCAGAGCCATCATATGATTGATTATCTGCCATCAAGTCGGTATTGACTTTCAGCCATCACATAGGTGACCTTCTCCAGATCGTGTTATATATTGCATGAAACAACAAACAGGTTTAAATCAGGTTTATGTGTTACCCTAGTCCCACACCACTTTTTGGGCATGAGGGTCCCTAGCATTTCAACCAAGGATGAGATGGGGCAACTTGTCCCCAAAGGAATTGTGCACTCCCCACCACTGTAGGAACTAGGAGAAGAGAGAACGTCCTGGGAATGCCTCTTGAGGTGTGATGACCCCCACCTCAAATTTTATTTATTTATTAATTTAATTTGTATACCGCCCTTCTCCCAAAAGGGACTCAGGGCGGTGAACAGTCAAAATTAAAATACATACAATACAAAAGTTAAGATAATTAAAAAAGATTAAATCAATCGGCCTCCCATTTTAAAACCCCAAGTGTATAAAATTTAAAAAATCCCATTAAAAACCCTTTAGGCTAGGCCGGTTTGCTGGAATAAATAAATCTTCAGGGCCTTACGGAAGGTCCGGAGGTCCGGGATCAGTCGTATTCCAGGAGGTAGCTCATTCCAGAGGACGGGTGCCCCCATAGAGAAAGCTCTCCCCCTGGGGGCCGCCAGCCGACATTGCCCTGACCGACGGCACCGCGAGGAGGCCCTCTCTGTGAGAGCGTATTGGCCGGTGGGAGGTTATCGGTAGCAGCAGGCGGTCTCGTAAGTACCCTGGCCCTAAATCATGGAGCGCTTTAAAGATGAGAACCAACACCTTAAAGCGCACCCGGAAGACCACCGGGAGTCAGTGCAGCTCGCACAGGAGAGGTGTTACATGGGAGCGCCACGTCGCTCCCATAATCACCCACGCAGTCGCATTCTGTACCAGTTGGAGCCTCTGGGTGCTCCTCAGGGGGAGCCCCATGTAGATGAATCCACCTGGAAGACATCTACCTGCAGTTGTGTTTGTGTGTGTTGCTGATCCTTTAAAAATAGAGCTAATAAAAGTTGTGGCTCAATTAAATTCATGAACTGGCACCTCACCTTTGAATACTCAGAATTAGGGTGTGAGGAGAGGCCTTAATCAGGGCCTTCAATGGCTTTAATCAGTGGCTTTCAAGAAGGACCATTTTCTGGCCCATCAACCCTATTTCATCTCTTCAGATTTTCTTATTGCTTAAGGCAACATTATTGTTGTTTTTCTTTTTTTTTCGTTCAACCACAAAACCATTTAGCTCCAGAAAATCAACGGATGACATTTGAAGATGACATTGGATGGGGATTTTGATTTGAGAAAATATAAAATAAAATATGATTCAGCCTCTCTGTTAGGCTGTTATTTATATGAGGAACATGTTCCTTATATTGGACCTGCTGTAGGGCAGATTCATTTGATTTAGGAGTTCAGAAAATTTCCTTCCTTCCTTCCTTCCTTCCTTCCTTCCTTCCTTCCTTCCTTCCTTCTTTCCTCTCCTGCCTTCCCCCCTTCCCCCTCCCTCTTTCTTTCTTTCTTTCTTTCTTTCTTTCTTTCTTTCTTTCTTTCTTTTTCTTTCCTGCCTCCCTGCCTCCCTTCCCCTTTCAAGCATACATTTTCTTCCTCCCTCTCTCCCTCCCTCCCTCTTCCCTCCCTCTTCCCTCCTTCCTTCCTCCCTCCCTCCCTCCCTCCTTCCTGCCTGCCTGCCTGCCTCCCCTTTCAAGCATACATTTCCTTCTTCCCTTATTCCTTCCTCCGTCCTCCCTCCCTCTCCTCCTTTCCTCCCTCCCTCCATCTCTTCTTTCTTTCTTTCTTTCTTTCTTTCTTTCTTTCTTTCTTTCTTTCTTTCTTTCTTTCTTTCTTTCTTTCTTTCTTTCTTTCTTTCTTTCTTTCCAAGGGAGGGAAAGACAAGAACTATTTCCAGTTGCTTCCTGGGCATCTTTTAAAAAGCTAGCATTAAACATCCAAGCACAAACTGACTTAGGGTGTGACTCTGACAGAATCTTGTTCTGTTGTGCTAGGTTCTTGTCCAGCTATTAAACTTTGTCAAGGAGGCTCTTCTGAACATGCTTACAGTCTTTGTGTATCTGACATGTCTTAATAGCAATAGCCCTTAGACTTATCTATTGCTTCGCAGTGCTTTTACAGCCCTCTATAAGAAGTTTACAGAGTCAGCCTCTTGTCCCCAACAATCTGGCTCCTCATTTTACTCACTTCGGAAGGACAGAAGACTGAGTCAAGCTTGAGCCTGGTGAGATTTGAACTGCCAAATTGCAGTCAGCCAGCAGTCAGCAGAAGGAGCCTGCAGTACTGCACTCTAACCACTGGGCCACCACGGCTCTTAAAATAAAAAGGTTCTGGGGTTGGTGAGGAACTAGAACTTGATGTCTCCATTTCCAATCCAACATTGGCTCCACAAGACCACACTGATACACAAGAGAAAACATAGAGAAATCCCTCTTTCTCATTGGTTTGTTCAACAGTAATTCATTTTAATGCTTGTTTAATCCCAAATTAAAACCTGAGTGTTTGTTTATTTTTTTTAAAAAAAATCATTATGTTAATTATCATTAGACAGCTTGAGTATTCATTTTAGGAGCAAGGTGGGACACAAGTAAGTCAATAAGTCATATGCAATGGAGCACTTTGTCATCATTATACATATCATTTTAAATATTTAAAACATGTATTAAAAAGGATATCAATAGTTATGACAATGTGCTTTGTTGCACGTTATTTACAGACATTATTTGCACACACACACACACACACACACATACATACACACACATTCCTGCCTTCCTTTGTTCCTCCTTCGTTCCTTCCCTTCCCTTCCATCCTTCCATCCTTCCATCCTTCCATCCTTCCTTTCTTCCATCCATCCATCCTTCCTTCCTTCCTTCCATCCTTCCTTCCTTCCCTCCATCCTTTCCTTCCTTCTTTCCTTCCTTCCTTCCCTTCCCTTCCCTTCCTTCCCTCCTTCCTTCTCTCCTTCCCTCCATCCTTTCCTTCCTTCTTTCCTTCCTTCCTTCCCTTCCTTTCTTCCATCCTTCCTTCCCTTCCCTTCCTTTCTTCCATCCTTCCTTCCTTCCCTTTCTTCCATCCTTCCATCCTTCCCTCCATCCTTTCCTTCCTTCCCTCCTTCCTTCTTTCCTTCCTTCCTTCCCTTCCCTTCCTTTTTTCCATCCTTCCTTCCTTCCTTCCTTCTGACTTGAAGATCTCCAAGGTCCCTTCCAACTCTGTATACCTTCTTTCTTTCTTTTTTCCTTTTCTCCCTCCCTTCCTCCTACCCTCCCCCTCTCTCTTCCTTTCCTTTCCTTTCCTTTCCTTTCCTTTCCTTTCCTTTCCTTTCCTTTCCTTTCCTTTCCTTTCCTTTCCTTTCCTTTTCCTTTCTTTTCCTTCTTTCACCAGAAGCATCACAATTAAAATAAGTCAAACTATACAATATAAAATATAGATATATAAAAGAGAGCTCTTTGCACCCCAGCTGATTCCACCTGATCCTTTCCGTGAAAGATTATTTCTTTGTCTTTTCCTCCCAGTTCTTTGTTATTCCATAATTATCCTCTCTAGCAGCCATTCATTAATTTCTCTTCGTTGTGATCGGAATCCAAGCGATTTTTTTTGTCCTTTCTGTTTGGTCTCCTACGAAGCGTCAGGGGGACGTACCATGGGAAAAATTTCTGGTGTTGGTAAATCATGGTTAAGCATTTCATTACACCGTCTGGAGCAGGCCTGGGCCACCCAGATGAGGATTCCTGCTAAGCTATTGAGGATTGTATTTAATTAAGGCTTAATTAGACAGCTTTTGTATGTGTGCAAAGCAATCGTTCTCACTTCTTTCTCCCCAACATATCATTAAAGAGCATGTTGGGGTTTAATTAATAGGTGCTTTAGTGACAAATGGTTACATGAGTACGTGTTACATTTCTTGGAAAATATAGGTATATGGAATGTTGGGTTGGGTTGGGCTGGGCTGGCTTTTTAGCTTTGTCAAAAACAGGTTAGTTTCCTGCTTTTGGCATTCTAGCACAAAGTCCTTTTCCTGCCAGGTGGATCTCAAACGTTAAGACGGGAACTGTAAGCCTAAATTTGAAACTCTGCCTGGTTTTTTTTTTCTGTGAGTCTTTCTTTCTTTCTTTCTTTCTTTCTTTCTTTCTTTCTTTCTTTTCTTTCTTTCTTTCTTTCTTTCTTTCTTTCTCCTTCCTTCCTTCCTCCCTCCCTCTTTCTTTCTTTCTTTCTTTTCTTCCTTCCTTCCTTTTTCTTTCTCTCTCTCTTTCTCTTTCTTTCTTTCTTTCTTTCTTTCTTCCTTCCTTCCTTCCTTCCTTCCTTCCTTCCTTCCACCCTCCCTCCGTCTCTCCTCGCCCCCTCAATCCTTCTTTCTTTCTTTCTTTCTTTCTTTCTTTCTTTCTTTCTTTTCTTTCTTTCTTTCTTTCTTTCTCTTCCTTCCCTTCCTTCCTCCTCCCTCCCTCTTTCTTTCTTTCTTTCTTTTCTTCCTTCCTTCCTTTTTCTTTCTCTCTCTCTTTCTCTTTCTTTCGTTCTCTTTCTTTCTCTTTCTCGTTCCTTCCTTCCTTCCTTCCTCCTCCCTCCCTCCCTCCCTTCTTTTTCTCCCTTCCTCTTTCTTTCTTTCTTTCTTTTCTTCCTTCCTTTCTTTCTCTCTCTCTTTCTCCTTCCTTCATTCCTCCTTCCATCCCTCCCTCCCTCCCTTCCTTCTTTTTCTCTCTTCCTCTTTCTTTCTTTCTTTCTTTCCCTCTTTCTTTCTTTCTTTCTTTCTTTTCTCTATCTCTCTCCTTCCTTCCTTCCTCCTCCCTCCCTCCCTCCCTCTTTCTTTCTTTCTTTTTTCCCTTCCTTCCTTTTTCTTTCTCTCTCTCTTTCTCTCTTTCTCTTTCTTTCTTTCTCTCTTTCTCGTTCCTTCCTTCCTTCCTCCTTCCTCCTTCCTTCCTCCCTCCCTCCCTCCCTTCTTTTTCTCCCTTCCTCTTTCTTTCTTTTTCTTTTCTTTTCTTCCTTCCTTCCTTCCTTTCTTTCTTTCTCTCTTTCTTTCTCTTTCTTTCTCTTTCTCCTTCCTTCCTCCTTCCATCCCTCCCTCCCTCCCTTCTTTCCTTCTTTTTCTCCCTTCCTCTTTCTTTTCTTCTTTCTCTTTCTTTCTTTCTTTCTTTCTTTCTTTTCTTTCTTTCTTTCTTTCTTTCTTTCTCTCTTTCTCTCTCTCTCTCTCTCTCTCTCTCTCTCTCTCTCTCTCTCTCTTTCTCCTTCCGTCTTTCCTTCCTTCCTTCCTTCCTTCCTTCCCCTCCCTCCCTCCCTCCCTCCCAGTGTTTTGGAGAATAGCTTGACTCCCTCTTCTTTGTGGCAGCCCCTGAGATATGGAAGGCTGTTAGCATGTCACCCTTAGTCCTTCTTTTCATCAAACTAGACATACCCAATTCCAACAACCGTTCTTTATATGTTTTGGCCTCTGGTCCCTTAATCATCTTTGTTGCTCTTCTCTTCCAAGTGTGGTCATATTGTTATCCGCCTCCTACCAACCCTTAGCTTTGAAATATACTAGCACACATTCAGGATATAAAAGAAAGGACTAAACACACACAAACACAAAGAGACAGTGTGTTGCCAAACTACAACCTTGAAAACATAAAAGGACATTAATCATCTCCCTTTAAAATAGTATTTTCTTAATTAGAAAATTAAGCCAGGAGAAGTGGGGGTGGATATTGGCCTTAGAAAAAAGAAATTTAATCAGTTTAAACAAAAGAAATGTCTAACTGATTACTTAGTTTTCCTGAAGTCTTTATGTGATAAATGTTTTCATGTCTCCTAGAAAATTTGCACACCATAGTTTCTGGGGAGGGGTCTGTCTTTTCTCTCCCCCCCACACACACTCTAAGGTAGGAATTTAAATGCTCTTGCTGGATTTCTAGATTAGTATCAGCTTCTCAAGGTAGATCAGACTAGCGGTAACTGTGACAGGGATCTTGGAGTCCTAGCAGACAATCACTTAAATATGAGCCACGATGTGCTGCAGCTGCCAAAAAAATCAGTGCAATCCTAGGCTGCATTAATAGAGGAATAGAATCAAGATCATGTGAAGGGTTAATACCACTTTATAATGCCTTGGTAAGACCACATTTGGAATATTGCATCCAGTTTTTGTCACCACGATATCAAAAAGATGTGGAGACTCTAGAAAGAGTGCAAAGAAGAGCAACAAAGATGATTAGGGGGCTGGAGCAGTGGTGAAATCCAATTTTTTTTTTTACTACTGGTTCTGTGGGCGTGGCTTGGTAGGCGTGGTGTGGCTTGGTGGGCACGGCTTGGTGGGTGTGGCAGGGAAAGGATACTGCAGAATCTCCATTCCCCACCCCACTTTAGGAGAAGTATACTGCAAAATCCCCATTCCCTCCCCACTTCTGGGGGAAGGATATTGCAAAATCTCCATTCCCCACCCCACTCTGGGGCCAGCCAGAGGTGACATTTGCCAGTACTCCAAACTACTCAAAATTTCCACTACTGGTTCTCCAGAACCTGTCAGAACCTGCTGGATTTCACCCCTGGGCTGGAGGCTAAAACATATAAAGAACAGTTGCTGGAACTGGGTATGTTTAATGAAAAGAAGGACTATGAGTGACATGATAGCAGTGTTCCAATATTTCAGGGGCTGCCCCAAAGGAGAGGGACTCAAGCTATTCTCCAAAGCACCTGAGGGCAGGACAAGAAGCAATGGGTGGAAACTAATCAAGGAGAAAAGCAACCTAGAACTAAGGAGAAATTTCCTTAGACACTAAACCAGTGGAACAACTTGCCTCCAGAAATTGTGGGTGCTCCATCACTGGAGGCTTTTAAGAAGAGATTGGACAGCCAATTGTCTAGAATGGTATAGGGCTGTGATGACGAACCTATGGCACGCATGCCACAGGTGGCATGTGGAGCCATATCAGTAGGAACACGAACTCAGCTCCAGTGTACATGCGCCCACCAGCCAGCTGACTTTTGGGCCTTTTGGGCCACCGGAAATAGGGAAACAGGCTATTTCCTGCCTCCGGAGGGCCTCGGGGGGTGGTGGGGAAGGCCCGTTTTTCTCTCTCCCCAGGCTCCAGAGCCTTTCTAGGGTTTCTAGGCCCTCCGGAGGCCGGAAAAAATGGGCCTTCCGGTCCCACCAGAAGTTGGCAAACAGGCCATTTCTGGCCTTCAGAGGGACTCCAGCGGGGTGGGGAAGGCTGTTTTCGCCCTCCCCAAGCTCCTAGAAAGGCTCTGGAGCCTGGGGAGAGAGAAAAACGGACCTATGGGGCCATCATGTGCCAGGAACGGGGAGGATGGGGGGGGTCACATGCGCATGCACGGGGGTGGGGCGCATAGAATTATGGGGTGTAGACACACGTGCACACGACAACCCCACTCCCGCCCACTTCTGGCACACGATGGCAAAAAGGTTAGCCATCACTGGTATAGGGTCTCCTGCTTGAGCAGGTGGTTGGAGTAGAAGATCTCCAAGGTTCCTTCCAACTCTGTTATTCTGTTAGGAAACTAATGCCTAGTAGCTTAGTACTACTTTTATTGTAAAGCTGTGGTAACAGAATCTTGCCAGTCTGAAAGTGTTTCTCCCTCTCTCCCTTCCTCTATGTTCATGTCTATTACTCAGATTGTGAGTAAACAATCTGAGTTGTTTACTCACATTACATTCTTGGCCTGGGCTTAGACTCCCTTTATCTGAGGGCTGTCTTGGTAGCAGCATCCCCTCCTGCCCTTCAAGCCCATCCTCCCTGCCTCCTACAATTAGAGACAGAGCTATTAGCTTACAACCACTTGTTTGCTCCTTCTGATCCTCTATGTTTTACCTGGGTAAAGATACCCATTACACCTGTGGAAAAGAGCTTTAATAATCGTACAAAGAACTTTAACTCAAAATTAAATATATTTCAATACGGTGCCCAACCCTCCTTTTTGTCATTAACATGACCCACACATAAATGAAACTAGAAAACTCTCTTGCAATGATCACTAACCTGCTTCCTCCTCTAGTGACAGTAGGCTAAAGTAATTAACCTGTATAAATAATAGCAGGGAAAATCCATTCACAATATAGAGTTTCTCTAGGTTTGCAGAGGTGGCAACCAAAGACAGCACACCTCAAGCTTCCTGAGTTGGCGCAGAAAGAACATTCTACGTTGTGCTTTTTTGATGACGTTTTTGATGTTGGGCGTCCATTTTAGGTCGTGAGATATGGTAGAACCTAGAAATTTGAAGGTCTCTACTGTTGATACTGTGTTGTCTAGTATTGTAAGAGGTGGTAGTATGGGAGGGTTTCTCCTAAAGTCCAGCACTATTTCTACGGGTGTCTGCTAGAAAGGAGCCCTTTGAGGATGGGCTCCAGCACAAGTCCAAAATCTCAGAAGACAAAACATATGGACCCCGGGTGACCGACCCACTTTGGATTTTGCAACATTGTCCTGGAACGCGTATTCGTTTTCAGCTCTAACTGAAGAACTGAAGAAGCTTCTTGGATGAGAAGCGAAACGTCTTCCTCCAAGAAAAAAAACAAACAAAACAGTCCCAGTTGCCTATTTTAAAAATGCACCTTTGATACGGTGGATACTGTGGTTTATTTGCCACTTGATCTTCCTTTGCAACTCATGTCCTCCAAGTTCCTTTTCCCTCGATCTATATCTCTGAGGAACATCTCTCCAGCGATGAGCCCATGGATTCCAAAAACCCAGAGGTGAGGAAGGATACAACCATCTATTTTCTGCTTCACTGCTCAGGTTTCCTGTTACCTATTATCTTCCAATCAATAGCAGGGGTATTCTCTCTCTCTCTCTCTCTCTCTCTCTCTCTCTCTCTCTCTCTCCTCTCTCTCTCTCTCCTCTCTCTCTCTCTCTCTCTCTCTCTCTCTCTCTTTGACACATGCTCACTTCATTTATAGCATCATGCCTGCAGGAAATGCAGGAATGCGGAAGGCACCAGAAAGCCTCTCCTTCCTGAAGCTTCTGACTCATTGTGAGCAAAGTTGTAAATCAAGATGGGTACCCTGGACAATTGCCAGGAGATGTCTCAATAGTCTGCTCTTCTCCAGGTAAAATTCACATGTTGTTTCTTTTATTTTCAGATCTTAGAATCTTAGGATCAGTCCAAAAGTTGACTCTTAGGATCTTAGAGCTGGAAGGGACTTTTGAGGCTTCTAGGCCAACCCCCTGTCCAAGGTAGGAGTCCCTATACCATCCCAAACAAATGGTGTTCTGTTCTGTTCTGTTCTGTTCTGTTCTGTTCTGTTCTGTTCTGTTCTGTTCTGTTCTGTTCTGTTCTGTTCTGTTCGGTACGGTACGGTACGGTACGGTACGGTACTGTACTGTTCCATTCCGTTCTGTTCTGTTCCATTCCGTTCCGTTATTCTATTCTGTTCTGTTCTGTTACTCTACTCTGTTGTGTTCTGTTATTCTGTTCTGTTCTATTATTCTGTTCTGTTCTGTTAGTCTGTTCTTTCTGTATTCTATTCTGTTCTGTTACGTTATGATATTCTGTTCTGTTCTGTTATTCTGTTCTGTTCTGTTCTGTTATTCCATTCTTTTCTTTTCTGTTCTGTTATTCTGTTCTGTTCTGTTATTCTGTTCTGTTATTCCATTCTGTTCTTTTCTGTTCTGTTATTCTGTTCTGTTCTTATTATATTCTATTATTCTGTTCTGTTATTCTGTTATTCTGTTCTGTTCTGTTATTCTGTTCTGTTCTGTTCTGTTATTCTATTCCATTCCATTCCATTCCATTCCATTCCATTCCATTCCATTCCATTCCATTCCAGCAATTAATGGTATTCAACAGCATCTACTAATATATAGAGATATACACCCACCCAAACTGAAAGGGCAGCCAGCACAAGGTATTAAATCCAGAGCGAGTGAATGTCATGATAAGCCTAGTGTAATAACTCAAAATGCTTCAGTCAATATTTCAGACACTGTTATTCCCTGATCATCCAACAAAGAGGCCACGAGGGAACAAATTAAAAAGTGTAACACAGGTGATGGATGGCATGCAAAACTGCCCAGCTCGAGCACATGGCTAATTCTAAGCCAGGGCCTGATAAATGAATCAGAAAACAAAATTGTGTAGGTGGACCCTGTTTTCCCCAAATAAAAAATAATAATGAATTCTGCTATCCTTAGGGTTAGCCCTATGCTCCATACAGAATGTCTCTGAGAATGAGCTGGAGTAGAGCAGAAGTAAAAGGGACCTTGGAGGTCTTCTAGTCCAACCCCCCTGCTCAAGCAGGAGGCCATCTATTTTCATTAAGCATCCTTCATTTGGACCAAGCCAAGGGCTCTTTTGCCGATTCACCTGTTGGCCAAACTGACAGCTAAACAGCAAG
>JAKOOJ010000030.1:7565863-7690863 GCA_022577455.1 Arizona elegans
CCTTGAGCCGATGAGATTTGATCCGCTGATCTGCTGAACTAGCAGTCAGCTGAAGTAGCTGCAGTACTGCACCCTAACCACTGTGCCACCTCGTCTCTTTTTAAGTATTTATTTATTTATTTATTTATTTATTTATTTATTTATTTATTTATCAAGAACGTATTAGGTAATATACACTGCTCAAAAAAATCAAGGGAACACAAGCAGAAGACATCCGAGATCTGAATGAATGAAATAGCCTTATTGAATACTTTGTTCTTTACATAGAGTAGTTTTGTGTTCCCTTTAGTTGTTTGAGCAGTGTATAAACTACTGTATGTAAAGAACAAAGTATTTAATAAGGCTATTTCATTCATTCAGATCTCGGATGTCTTCTGCTTGGGTTCCCTTGATTTTTTTGAGCAGTATATATAAGTATGAGCATGGATTGAATATCTAAAATAGATACAAATAGAGGAAACATTAGGACAGGATGTTAGGCACACTGATGCGCTTATGCACGCCCCTTACAGACCTCTTAGGAATGGGGTGAGGTCAACAGTAGACAGTCTAAGGTTAAAGTTTTGGGGGTTTGGGGAAGAAACCACAGAGTCAGGTAGTGCATTCCAGGCATTGACCACTCTGTTGCTGAGTTCGTATTTTCTGCAATCAAGTTTGGAGCGGTTTATGTTGAGTTTGTGTCTATTATTTGTTCATGTATTGTTGTGGTTGAAGCTGAAGTAGTCATTGACAGGTAGGACATTGTAGCAGATAATTTTATGAGCTATGCTTAGGTCATACCAAAGGCGGCATAATTCTAAGTTTTCTAGGACCAGAATTTCAAGTCTGGTGGCATGAAGTATTTTGTTGTGAGCAGAGGAGGACTCTTCTTCTGGAATATTTCTGGACATGTTCGATTGTATTAATGTCCGATATGCAGTGCGGGTTCCAGACAGATGAGCTGTATTCGAGAATTGGTCTAGCAAATGTTTTGTATGCTCTGATTAGTAGTGTAATATTACCGGAGAAGAAGCTATGCAAGAGGAAGCTTCTTCACTTCAAGGAGGTGGCACCTACTCCCTCTTTGCAGGAAACAAGAGTCTCAGATCCAGAACCACATTGCTCCTATGAAGTTATTCATTTTCACACATGTGCCCATCTTCCTGTGTCATGCTGATGACAACTGTTCCATTCCTCATTTTTTGCTCTTTTTTTTCTCAGCTGCCTTTTCTTGCCTGCCTGAGGAACCGATGAGTCACCCAGACAGCTCAGAGCAGGGGCAGCCACTAAGATGCTAGGAGGCCAGCTCCTATTTTTTTATTGAACATATTTCCATAACTGCCCAACTCAGATATATTGATTGATCGATTGAATTTATATTGCCGCCTATTCACTCATGGTGACTCAAGGCGACTTACATAATTTAATATATAATGTTGCCAGGTGTCCACTATTTGAGTGGACAGTCTGCTTTTTTCACATTATTTTCACTATTTTTTTTTCACAAAATAGTGGACACTTTTTTTATTCAAAAGCTTTATGATGAAATTAAAATGTAATTTAATATTTTACATATTATTATAATATATTTGATGTTTTGAATTTTAAGTAAAGTTTTAAAGTGATTATTTTAATACATGTTAAAATGTTTGTAAGAAAATATATAATTTAATTGTAATTTTTTTTAAAAAAATTTACTACTTAACCTCCCCCACCCACCCCACTTATCCGCTATTTTTTGGAAGCAGACCTGGCAACCCTATTAATATAGGTGCTCCAAGTGGTGTACAACTCTTTTTTTAATCCACCATATAATAAAACTGTTTTTTTTAAAATCCTTAGCCAACCCCCATGGCAGCAGCAACATAATCAAATCATACCCCACCCTCCGTTTTTGCTGGCAGAGGGCTAGCAAAACAAATGAAAAGCGAAACAAAACCAAAGCAGAAATGTTTTTCCCTTTTGCCTTTGAGCATGCAAGAAGGGACAGGAAAGGAAAAAGGGAAAAAGGAAAGACAAGAAAAAGAAAAAGAAAAAGAAAAAGAAAAAGAAAAAGAAAAAGAAAAAGAAAGGAAAGATGGGAAGAGAGCAAGGAAGGAAAAAGAAGGAAAGAGGGGAAGGAAGAAGAAAGGAGAATGAAGAGGGAAGGAAAAAGAAGAAAAAGAAGAAAAAGAAGGAAGAAAGGAAGGAAGGAAGGAAGGGGAATAGAGGGAAGGAAGAAAAGGAAGGAAGGAAGAAAAGGAAGGAAGGAAGAGGAAAGTAGAATGAAGAGGGAAGGAAAAGGAAGAAAAGGAAGGAAGGAAGAAAAGGAAGGAAGGAAGGAGAAAATAGAATGAAGAGGGAAGGAAAAGGAAGAAAAGGAAGGAAGGAAGGAAGGAAGGAAGGAAGGAAGGAAGGGGAAAGTAGAATGAAGAGGGAAGGAAAAGGAAGAAAAGGAAGGAAGACAGATAGCGAGACTCCTCTGGAGGCCAAGGATTTGGTGCTTTCCCTGGTCTCGCCTTCCTCCACTGGAGACAATGGATCCCCCCAGCTCCACCTGGACCACCACAGGTGCTCCTGACATGAGTGATGCGGAGCTGGCCATGCCCACCCCACCCCCTAAGACCAAACACAACCCTGATGTGGCCCTCAATGACATCGAGTTTGACACCCCTGGTCTAGGGTGCTGGCAATTCCTGCCACCTTAGTATCATCCACAATTTAAATGCTGGTGGGTCTGATGTAAGAGTCGATATTCTTTTTTTTAAATAATTTTTTATTGTTTCTTTTTTAAAAAACAAAAACATAAACGAAACAAGAACAAAAGGCAAAGGAAAAAAATTTCCATTTTACAACAGTTCCGTATTGGTATATATTCACAATTTATATTCCCCCCCACAATTCATATTTACATATTTATTTATTTATTTATTTATTTATTTGTTTATAATTTGATTTATATGCCGCCCTTCTCCGGAGACTCAGGGCAGCTTACAATGCCTTAAGCAATAGCCTTCATACTTTTGTATATTTATATAAAGTCATCTTATTGCCCCCACAAACTGGGTCCTCAATTTACCTACCTTAGAAAGGATGGAAGGCTGAGTCAACCTTGAGCCTGGCGAGATTCGAACTTGCAGTAATTGCAGGCAGCAAAATGTTAATAACAGGCTATTAGTCTGCTGCGCCACCAGGCTCTTTATAATTGTGGTTCCCTTACTTCTTACCTATTATTTATACTACTCCTTACTTCTTTATACATTACTATTATGTCAATATATTACTTTACATACATTGTGTATTTAATACCATTTTCCTAATACTTCCTAATTTCTAGATCATCTCTATTGTATATTTTCGTACTTACTATTCCTGTCCTCCAACCATTTAGAGTCGATATTCTTGTCGTGTACATTTAAAAGGTATTCTTTTCCTACAAAGAAAACTTCTGTAAAGACAATGCAAGATAGGCCTTCCAATCTGTAGTCCATGAAAAATGGAAGCTTCCCAGGCTAAAGCCAGATTGTTACATTGATCTAGCCAACTTAACAATTAGTCATGAGGACTATTGTTTTTCCTTACCAAAGACTGAATATAAGAAGTTTTGCTCGGAGTAGATCAGTGATGGCTAACCTTTTTGCCATCGCGTGCCAAAAGTGGGGGGAGTGCGGGGGGGTGTTGTGTGCGTGCATGCCCACTCCCATAATTCTATGTGCCCTGCCCCCCCGTGTGTGACCCTTCCCCGTGCTCCCCCCACTTTTGGCACATGATGGCCCGGTGGGCTTTATTTTGACTGAAACGCAAGTTCCTTGCTGCAGCTGTGATGTTCAATTCCCATAACCCTGCTTATGGCAACTCGAGAGCAGCCCAGATATGCTTTGCAAGTTGACCCTAGCCAGTCATGGGGAAGGATGATGCGGTGAATTTGGAGGAAAGGAAGCAGCAGCATCACAACACAAAGTCCACGTGGGGCTTATAGATGAGTAGCTATGTGCTGAGTGTAGGTTGTGTGCCAAGGAACGACTGAGCAAAGGAACAGCAGTGGGAAGAAAACATGAGAATTATTCACATATGAACTAAGGCAAGAAGGAGGAGGAGGAGGAGATGAATCTTTTCAGCATGCCACCATCATCCTTGCCTAATTGAAGCTCATTCCATCACAGGGTATCTGAGAAAGCAGTGACAGCTTTTGTGTTCCTGGGCTCCAAGATCATCCCAGACTGCAACTCCAGTCATGAAATTAAAGGATGTTTCCTCCTTGGGAGGAAAGCTGTGGCAAATGACAGCATGCTCAAAAGCAGAGACGTCACCTGTCCAACAAATGTCCATGTGGTCTACAAAGCCTTGTAGAGATTGATGATATCCTTCTCATTGGTTAAATATCAGCCACAGGTCCCAAATATTAAGCCATTTTTTCATGGTAAGATTTAAAGTAATAAGCCACCTGGGAAAGCCAAGGGAAATCATCAAAATCATAAAAAAGCAAAAGGATATTTTAGACATGTGATGCGACACCTGGAAAAAATACGGCATCCTTCAATTAATCCTCCAATGAAAGATTGAAGGCAAACGAGGTCCAGGCAGAAGAAGAACATCATGGCTTCAAAATCTAAGGAACTGCTTTGGACAAAACTCAGCAGCTCCTTTTCGTGTGGCTGTTGATAAAAATAGGATCGGAAACATGATTGATGACGTCCAATGACGAATATGGCACAAGGAGGAGGAGGAGGAGGAGGAGGAGAGAAGAAGAAGAAGAAGAAGAAGAAGAAGAAGAAGAAGAAGAAGAAAAAGAAGAAGAAGAAGAAGAAGAAGAAGAAGAAGAAGAAGAAGAAGAAGAAGAAGAAGAAGAAGAAGAAGAAGAAGAAGAAGAAGATGATTTAAAATACCATAAGCCACCCAGAGTCACCTTACAGGGGAGGTGAGAAGCATAACAATTTAATAGACAAACAAACAAACATGTTTGGCATATTTGGTATGTTAGTCTCCGAACAGTAGCAAGCTGTTTTCCAAAACACCAGAAGATAAGACAAGAAATAATGGATGGAAATTAATCAAGGAGACAAGCAACCAGGAATTAAGGAATTGACACAACATACTTCAAACCCAAAAATGCACTAAGGCAGAAACCTTGTCCACCCCGAGGATAAAAAACCCAGACACAAACTGAGCAACATAGTATATGCAGGGGTGGGTTCTAAATTTTTTTACTACCGGTTTTGTGGGTGTGACTTATTTTGTGGGTGTGGCTGGGAGGTCATGTGACTAGGCGGGCATGGCTAGCTGGTCAGAGTCATTTCTGGAAGGACCTCACACTTACGACCCAACTCATTTGTTTGCTTTTAACACTGATCAGCTGTAGGACGGCCCTTTGAAGCCCCGCGGCAAGAGTTTAAACAGTTTTTTTTTCCCTCTAGTCATCAGCTGGGACTCAGGAGGCAGCAATAGATTGGGGGTGGGGCCAAATAAAAGGTAAGAATAACGTGGGGGGTGGGGGGTGGGAGGGCCGGGGGGGGAGAACCAGTTCGGTGACGTCATATCATCACCGCTACCGGCTCGGCCAAACCAGACCAAACTGGGAGGAACCCACCACTGAGTACAGTACAGTGAGAGATGTGCAGATCTGTACATTGGAGAAACAAAACAACCACTTCATAAGCGCATGGCACAACAAAGGAGAACAAACCCATCAGGAGAAGATTCAGCTGTCTGCATTTAAAAGAGAAAGGCCGCTCTTTTGAAGACAGCAAAGTCCACATCTTGGACAGAGAGGACTGCTAGTTTGAAAGAGAGGTCAAAGAAGCCATCTATGTCAAAATTGAACAGCCCTCTCTCAATGAAGGGGGAGGGATATGACACTGTCTATCTCCAGTCTACAACACAGTCCTTTCAATAGTTCCAAGAAGGTGTCATACCCATTCACACTACTCAGGTGACCCTGATGAGAATGATAAATTCCAGGTGGCCTCAATGACTTGCTAGAAGAATGCAAATGACAGGCTATCTGCAAGAAGTCTAAATCCTTCCATTCCCCACTATCCAGCTAGAGCTGAAGAAGCTTCTTGGATGAGAAGTGAAACATCTTCAAAGAAAAACAAGAAAGTCCAGTTGCCCCTTGGAAAAAAAATAAAAGCATTTTTGGGACAACCATGACCTGCATGACTGAGAAACTCCATGGACAGCTGGAATTAAGGAGAAACTTCCTAACAGTGAGAACAATCAACCAGTGGAACAGCTTGCCTCCTTGTCGTGGGTGCTCCAACACTGGAAATTTTTAAGAAAAGACTGGACAGTCATTTGTCTGAAATTTATTTATTTATTTTATTAGGCTTATGTGCTGCCACATAAGCCACATTGGTGCCACATGTCCAACGGACTCAGGGCGGCTCACAACAATAAAACCACAATAATCCATTATACAAAGTTAAAATGCCTAATTAAATCAGATAAAGGTAAAAAAAACATATAAAACCCTATCAGTCCAGGCTGGGGGACTCGAATAACCAAGTTTTTAATTTGCGGCGAAAGGTGCGAAGGTCAGGGGCCAACCAGAGCCCCAAGGAGAGTTGATTCCAGAGGGTGGGTGCACCCACAGAGAAGGCTCTACCTCTGGGGGCCGCCAGCTGACATTGTCTCGCCGACGGCACCCTAAGCAGGCCCTCCCTATTGGCGCGAACTGGGCGATGGGATGTTGTTGCTGGCTGCAGGTGGTCCGCCAAATATCCTGGGCCTAAGCCATGTAGGGCTTTATAGGTCATCACCAGCACCTTGAATCTCACCCGGAGGGCAACCGGTAACCAATGCAGGTCGTGCAGGAGAGGTGTTACATGGGAGTATCGGGATTCTCCCATCACAACCCGCGCGGCTGCATTCTGTATCAGCTGAAGTCTCCGAGTGGTCCTCAAGGGCAGCCCCATGTAGAGAGCGTTACAGTAGTCAATACGGGAGGTGACTAGCACATGAGTAAATGGCAGGGGTGTCAAGCTTGCAACCTGTGGGTCAGATGTGTCACGTGCTGGCCATGGCCACCTTGTTCTGTCCCCAACCACACGCACACACACCAACAGACTTGAACATCTGAAGAGTTAAAGACCAAACCAGCCGGCAAAATCCTTTTCCTTATGATAACAGAATTTGGCAACAACCTAGTGGCTGCCTGCCAAGAGTTTATTATTTACGAAGAGGAGAGATAACTTCTCCCCACTTCTGGTACATCAAAAGAAACAGCTCTATAATTACAGAGTCAATCAAATCCAGAGATAATCCAGCAAAGTCTATAGCAAAACGTCCGGCAATGCAGAATGGTGTGGAAGCTTTCAGCTTTGTTTGTCACAAGGTTTGACTGGCCACCACGCTCCCTTTTATATCCTGTGGGGTCCAGTGACTCAGCCTAATCTCTGGCACCCCTTTCCTTCTGTTGCGCACGCTTATCTCTGCAACGCTGGCGTGGATCCAGCCAAGACTCATTACCCTCATCACTGTCCATCTGTGGCTGCGTGGATGTGCTTGGCCCCGGCCCTATCTCTTGCCCTTCAGCGGACACTGAAGGCATTGCCAGAGAGGAAGGTCCTGGAGAGGGAGGCCTTGCCAACTCCTCTCCTTCACTCTCGGAGTCCTCTCCTGCCGATGACACAGGCTCAGGTAACGGAGCCACAACACACGTCTGGTTTAGCGAAGGGGGGAAAAAGTTGTGATACATTACGTGATGATGTGACACCGCGAGTTTGACACCTCTGGTATAGGGTCTCCTGCTGGGTTGGACTAGAAGACCTCCAAGCTCCCTTCCAGCTCTATTCTGATTGATTGACCTGATTTTAAGGAGTCTTGTCATAGACAGCTCACTCCTTGCTTGCTCTGGAGTTGTCTATAGCTACCTCACAAACCGGGGAAGGGACCATTTGTTCACTCTGCTCCATGGTTTTTGATTGATAGCCCTAATTGATTCGTGGTGAGTTTTTACTTGTTGCCTGGAAGGAGCAGATAATGGTGGTCTCGGATCAAACCATCCTTGTGTTGTGTCTTGGTGATCAAGGATCCTGGGTTTTGCTAAGAGTTTCAGAAAACGAAAGATCAGAATAAATGCCTTGGGCAATGCTGGAGGACGACAAAGGGCGAATCTGACAGAGCACAGATTTACCCACTGGCTATAAGAAAAACAAAATGATGTATTTCTTTATTCTTGTGGCATCTGCAAATAGCTAGCCAGCAAATCTGGCTTTGGCTGATCGAATCCCTTCTTGGCAAGGGGAGGTTGAGGAAGAATTGCTGCACGGATTGCTCTAGGCATCTGTCGAATAAAAACCAGTTGGATCCAATCAGAGTTGGACTCTTAATTGGGCTGGTCTTACGGAAGAGAGGGAGGCACTGTCAAGTCTGCCATCTTTTTTTTTTTTAATTTGATTTATATGCCACCCTTCTCCAGAGACTCAGGGCATCTTACAATGCGCTAAGCAATAGCCTTCATACGTTTGTATATTTATACAAAGTCAGCTTATTGCCCCCACAAACTGGGTCCTCATTTCACCTACCTTTGAAAGGATGGAAGGCTGAGTCAACCTTGAGCCTGGGGAGATTCGAACCTGCAGAAATTGCAGGCAGCTGTGTTAATAACAGGGTGATTAAACCACTGTACTACCAAGGCTTCTTTGCACTGTACTACCAATCTTCACCTTCTTTATTTCGCTGGCATCCTGACATAAGATGCAGGGAAGTGGGGGTGGGGTGGGGAAAGCATTTGGAGAAGTGAAAGTCGGGCAGGGGAACAGGAAGACAAAGGAAGGGTGTGTGACAGGTTGACTACAACTGCAGGTGCCAAAATCAGAATAAACCAGCCGCCACGGACAGCTAGCCTGGGAACAGAAGGTGAAACTACATCAGAAGGCACCAGACTTCAAAGCAGTTCCCAGAACATCCAAACAGCTTTCTATTGGACACTGATGGACTGGTCAAGGGAGGAGGAGGGCCAGACAAAGGAGGAAAAGTCTGTAGAGATTCTCAGACTTTTAGCTATACAAATTGGAATGAACACCCTTGAAATGGGATGGGAGTAGGAATGGATCTCCAGAGGAAAAATTGCAGACTATGTTGTGACCTAGGCTCACTTAGTCATTACAGGACACAATTAGTCTCAAACTAAACTATTTTATTATAACAGCTGAGAATTACTTCATTCCCAGCTTAATCCAAATTAATTCCAAAATGAGTCCTTCAGAAAAAGTCCTTTGGTCTTATCACAAACCTTTATCTTCTTTGGCACCCTTTGCCAAAGGCCTTTCTTGGCAAAGCCCCACAAAGTTCAGAAACAAGAGATGCTGACTGGAAAACAGATTTAGCAACGATGCTTTCCTACCAAGAGCCCAAGAGCCTTTGCTGCTCTTTTAAGCCTTATGGGAGGGGCCAATCATCTTCTGGCTTTACTCCCGAGTCGTCCCTTTTGCTTTAGCTGCTCTTGCCTTCTGGCAGCTCTGCACATGCGTGCATTAGGAACAGGCTTGTTCCTCTGCCTCTGTGCTGTCCAACTCTAGAGGCTCCGGACTCCCAGATGGCCATGGCCCCATCTCTGCCTCTGATGCAGAGCCCTCATCCGGGCCTTCCCCAGACTCCAGGACTGGCCCATGGTCCTCCCCAGCCTCCTCACTGTCCGACTCCACTGCTAGCTCCATGGGCTGCTGATGGACTATAATAGACTACAGGAACCAGGAGCATTACTCAGGTGACCCTGAGGGCACAGATAAACCTCCAGTGGCCTCAATGACTCTCTAAAAGGATGCAAATGACCAGCTGTCTGGACGGAATATAAATCTTTCCATTCCCCACTATCCTGTCAGAGCTGAAGAAGCTTCTTGGATAAGAAGTGAAATGTCTTCAAAAGTAAAATCAAGAAAGTCCAGTTGCCTTCTTAAAAAGCACCTTTGGGACTAGGAGGAAAAGTGTAATCTTTGTGCTGGAATACTCAGATCTAGCTTAACTTTCGCTGCAACCACTTAACTTTAGTAAAAGAACCATTCACCTCAACCAAATGGAGTTGAGGGTCTTTCTTTCCTAAATGTCTAAGTTGGGGCGCATCTGACAGTCATGGTCTTGCACCATCTCTAAAGCACCTGAAGGCAGGCAGGCAGGAGAAAAAGCAATGGTTGGAAACTGATCAAAGGAGAACGCTAACTTAGAAATAAGGAGAAATTTCCTGACAGTGAGAACAATTAACAGTGGAAGAGCTTGCCTCCAGAAGTTGTGGAAGCGTTTTGGATGAGAAGTGAAGCATCTTCAAAGAACAACAGAGCTGAAGAAGCTTCTTGGATGAGAAGTGAAACATCTTCAAAGAACAACAGAGCTGGAAAAGCTTCTTGGATGAGGAACGAAGCATCTTCAAAGAACAACAGAGCTGAAGAAGCTTCTTGGATGAGAAGCAAAATGTCTTCAAAGAGCAACAGAGCTGAAGAAGCTTCTTGGATGAGAAGCGAAGCGTCTTCAAAGAACAACAGATCTGAAGAAGCTTCTTGGATGAGAAGCGAAGCATCTTCAAAGGAAAACAGAGCTGAAGAAGCTTCTTGGATGAGAAGCGAAACATCTTCAAGGAAAAACAAGGAAGTCAAGTTGCCTCTTGAAAAAGCACCATTGGGATTTCAGTGACGGTATTTCGGTTTATTTTTATGAGAGGGAACTCCAGATGGTTTATTGGATCTGAGGAAGCTTTTTCCAGCCTTGCCGGTAGAAGCCTTTGTTGACGCAGATAAAAATGAAATAAAAATGAAAACCGAAGTCCAGATCTCGTGTGTTTCGCAAACATTCAAACATGTGAAATTGCATCCTCGTAATATTTGGGAATCTTTCACGCAAAGTTTCCAAAAGATGTTGTCAAAACATTCGCTGATGATCTATAATTTTGCTCTTTTTAATGAGTTTTCATGACTTTACAGCTAATGGTGGGGGTTTTTTCCTCTCATTTTTTTGGTCTTTCTTCCTTTTAATTAAAAAAAAAAACATTGTAAGTAGTGTGAGAGAACTTCTCACTTTCTTTTTTGTTCACTTTATTCTTAAAATGGGAGGGAGATAGGCTAGACATGAAATCCAACCTCTTGCTGTGAGACAGTAGTGAAATGTAAAATTTGTTACTACCGGTTCTGTGGGCGTGGTTTGGTGTGTGTGGGGGGGTAATGTGACTGGGTGGGCGTGGCCAACTTTTTTTTTTTTTTAACTTTTAAAAGCATTTTTTCTACAATCTCTTGGGGTTGCAGAAAAAATGCTTTTAAAAGTCTCTGATAATCAGGCAACTCAGCTGGGATCGTCAGAGGCTTTGAAAAACATTTTTTTGCAGAAAAAAATGCTTTTAAAAGCCTCTGACGATCCCAGTTGAGCTGTATGATCATCAGAGGCTTTTTTTTTACTTTTAAAAGCATTTTTTTGGCCAGAGAGGTTGTAGAAAAAATGCTTTTAGAAGTAAAGAGAAAAAGCCTCTAATGATCGCGTGGCTCAGCTGGGCATGGTGCGGGGAGGGGGGGGCAGGGATTTTTGCTACCGGTTCTCCAAACCACCCGCCACCATCACTACCAGATCGGGCAATCCGGTCCGAACCAGGAGCATTTCACCCCTGCTGTGAGACCTCAGTGGGGGAAACCAATGGCACATGCAGAATTTCCTAATTTTTTACCTCTGGATGATCAAGGCAGGACACCTATCTATGATGGAGTACAGCAGGGGTGAAATCCAGCAGGTTCTGACAGGTTCTGGAGAAACGGTAATAGAAATTTTGAGCAATTCAGAGAATCGGCAAATATCACCTCTGGCTGGCCCCAGAGTGGTGTGGGAATGGAGATTTTGCAATATCCTTCCCCCAGGAGTAGGGAGGGAATGGGGATTTTACAGTATCCTTCCCCTGATACGCCCACCAAGCCATGCCTACCAAGCCACACCACACCCACCAAGCCACGCCCACAGAACCGGTAGTAAAAAAAATTGGATTTCACCACTGGAGTACAGGTAGCTCTTGACTTATGTACATAACAGAGCCTGGATTTTCTGTCATAAATCATGATGATTCTGAATAATAGAGTTGGGAAGGACATTAGAGGTCTTCTAGTCCAGCCCTCTGCTCAAGCAGGAAATCCTCTACCATTCCAGACAAATCTCTTCTTGAAAATGTCTAGTTGTTGGACCTTTGTAGGCAAACTGTTCCATTGGCTAATTGTTCTCACTGTCAAGAATTTTCTCCTTATTTCTAGGTTGATTAGGGGACTGGAGGCTAAAACTTATAAAGAACGGTTGCTGGAATTGGGTATGTCTAGTTTAATGAAAAGAAGGACTGGGGTGACATGATAGCAGTCTTCCAATATCTCAGGGGCTGCCCCAAAGAAGAGGTAGTCAAGCTATCCTCCAAAGCACTTGAGGGCAGGACAAGAAGCAATGGACGGAAACTCATCAAGGAGAGAAGCAATCTAGAACTAAGGAGGAATTTCCTGAATGTTAGAACAATTAATCAGTAGAACAACTTTCCTCCAGAAGTTTGATTGCTCCAACACTTTTAAGAAAACATTGGACAACCATTTGTCTGAAATGGTATAGGATCCCCTTTGTGTTCATAAGTCAAGGACTATCTTACAGACCCTTTGGACTGTCCAAGTAAATAACACATAGGATCATATTTTTGCACAGCTATTGACCTAATTCTCATGAGGATTTGGCCTGAGTGATTTACATTTCTAGGTTGGTGAAAGTAACAACCTTTTTAACAGAGGTGCTCGGAGGACAGAAGGCTGCATCACACTGAATGTTTGAGATCACTTTTGACAAGAGTGAAGAGAGGAGGGGTTTAAATAGGAGAAAAAAATTAAGGCCTGGCTCAGCAAATCTTTACAGACCCACAATTGCTTTGTGTCAATTGTCCCTTTTCAAAAGGTGTTTGAAATCCATCTTGATGCACACATCTCCAGGGGGATCACAGCTCTGGCAAGGTGTGAGGTTATGAAACGAAGAAGAAAAAAAATCCCAGCCCAACTTATTTATTTTCACTCACCTTCTTGGCAGTGTCAGAAAAGTAGAAAGCCAAGGAGGATGGAGAAATGCTTGAAAAAGTTATTGCCAACTTGGCAACTGTGATCAAGGATTGGGGAAGGAAGGATGGATGGAAGAGAGACTGGACAAAGGCAGCAAAATCAAGAGTTTCCAGTTTCAGGGGATTGATGCTCTCTGAGGTTGCTTGTTTTCTTGTGGATGCTTCATTACTCAACTAGGTAACATCATCTCTGGAGGAGAAGGAGGAGGAGAGCGAAATTGGGGTCTTTGGTGCTCTCTGAGCTTGGTTGTTTTCTTGCAGACATTTCCCAACTAGGGAACATCAGTGCTAGAAGAGAGGAGGGATTGTGGAGGAGGAGGAGGAGGAGGAGGAGGAGGAGGAGGAGGAGGAGGAGGAGGAGGAGGAGGAGGAGAAGAAGAAGAGGAGGAGGAGGAGGAGGAGGAGGAGGAGGAGGAGGAGGAGGAGGAGGTGGAGGAGGAGGAGGAGAAAGAAGAAGAAGGAGAAGGAGAAGGAGAAGGAGGGGAGGGGAGGGGAGGGGGAGGAGGAGGAGGATGACGACAATGACTATGGGATCTTTGGTGCTCTCTAAGCTTACAGATGTTTCATTCCCGAGCTAGGGAACATCATCAGTGCTAGAAGGGAGTGGGGTTTGTTCTGTAAACATCTTGCCAGCAATCAACACCCAGATAGGCAGAGATTACCATCAAGATTAACACTAGACCAACAATCAAGCGGTAAACAAAACCCCTATCAAGGAACTGCCAACTCAGTCCGCAAGAGCCTAATCAGGCAACCACCGAGAACATGGAAGGGAACCGTGGAACGAGTAGGAAGGAAAATTTAGTAACCTTTCACATTCTAAACTTCTTACAATTGCTAGTTTGAACACAGTGAAGAAGAAGAGGTAGATTCTCAGCAGAATCTTCAATTTCCCACAGGTCTACCTGATGCTAACAGTCCAGTGTCTGCCCAATAGAAATAATCCTCACGTAGGCTGATGGACGGACGCTGTATCCTTTCACTTAACCTTCCAATATTTACATTTCTCATCTCAGAAAATTCCTTCTGGGATGGATCCATTTGCTGAGCCATCCATGCACAAGAAAGAAAACTGAGCTTTGATTCAGAAGACAACTCCAAGTGGCCATGATCCTGTGCAAATTCAACCACAGAACAGTCTCCAGAGTCTTATTTCGTTGCTGGCTGAAGTGGATTAGTAACGATGGGTAAGCTATAAGTCATAGAATCATAGTGCTAGATGGGACATTGAAGGTCTTCTAGTCCAATCCCCTAACTAAGGCAGGAGTCCTTATACTATCGCAGACACATGGTTGTCCAATCTTTTCTTCAGAACCTCCAGTGATGGAGCATCCACAACTTTGTTCCATTGATCACTCATTCTCACTGCCAGGAAATTCCTCCTTGTTTCCAAGTTGGATCTCCCTGTGGTGAGTTTCCACCCATTGCTTCTTATGAGTCTACCCATTGCTTCTTGTAAGGTAGCAGTCAGGTTCTTCTTCCCAGGCCCTTCTCTTCAGGTCTAACATATGTCCAGTTGTCCATATCCCAAAAGTGGGAGCCCATTCCTCTTCCAGCTTTCTGGTGTGCATGTGTGTGCGATGATCAGATGGCCTTTTTGCATGAGGCAGTGCTGGAAACTAGAAGAGCTGGTCTCCATTTTCCTACGTGAACATGTGTGTTGATCAGCTGATTGTTGAGTGTGAATGCACACCAGAAACCTAGAAGACTAGCTGGCTGAAACAGGAAGTTCAGTAGCTGAAACCGGAAGTCTATTTTCAGGCGCACGCATGTGCCCTGGGCAGCTCCTCTTCTGGGTTGCTGCCCAGACACGTGCATACTCCCTTTTCGGCACTCGGTGCCAAAAAGGTTCGCCATCACTGCCCTACACCTTTTGGGACATCCTGTTAAATGATGCAAGATATGGTTGGTGGATCAGGCTTTCAAGACTCTGTTATGATGTCCTCACTGAGAACAATTAACCAGTGGAACGCCTTGCCTCCAGAAGTTGTGGGTGCACCATCAGTGGAGGTTTTTAAGAAGAGACTGGACAACCATTTGTCTGGAGTGTCCCAAAGGTGCTTTTTCAAGAGGCAACTGGACTTTCTGGTTTTTCTTTGAAGAAGTTTTGCTTCTCATCCAAGAAGCTACTTCAGCTCTGAGCTGAAGAAGCTTCTTGGATGAGTTGAAGAAGCTTCTTAGATGAGCTGAAGAAGCTTCTTGGATGAGAAGTGCTGAAGAACTGAAAAAGCTTCTTGGATGAGAAGTAAAACATCTTCCAAAAAAACCCCAGAAAGTCCAATTGCCTCTTTACAAAGCACCTTTGGGACAACCATGACCTGGATGACTGAGAATCTCCAAAGACACTTGTCTGGAACGGTATGGGATCTTCTGCTTGAGCAAGGGGTTGGACTAGAAGACCTCCAAGGTCCATTCCTCCAAGGACCTCTTAGAAGACCTCTTAGAAGACCTCCAAGGTCCTCTTATTCTATACTCTGTATTCTAATAACTGGGGAAGTTCTCAAATTGAGTTGTCAGCCAAGTATTTTCTCTTCCTGTGGTTGATCAAAGGAGATGGACAAATCATTGCTAAGATCTTTATACCTAAAAGTTCAACCCAATGACTCATGTGCTAGTTAGCAGGACTGGCTGGTAAGTTATGTTCTCGATATGAATATTATTCTTCCCTTTATGTCAGGAAAATAACGAACTGAAGATAAATGAGTGTGATTAAGGATAAGTCAGAATTTCCCTTCCTCTGCCTACACAGTGTCAAAATCCTAGCATCACCTGCTGACCAGGTAATTAATACCTGCCAATTTAACTTTACCCACTCTTACTATTTTTAAGTTACATTTCTTTTGTAAGAGGGAGAGAGAAAACCAGAGGGAAAAAATTGCATTTTTTTTATCTCTTGCACACACAGGTGGTAAAGTCAAAGAAGCTAACATTTAACCTTGCTTGCAATGCTTTTCTTATTATAGCCACTAATGTTAGGTCCCATTAAACAGTTGGCATATGTATACAGTGTTTTAATGATGGTGCATTGGAGGGAACTTTTCCTATTTAAAAAGACTGTTTGCATTAAGGACAGAAGAATTTGTAGTCCGGTGATTCTCCCCTGAGACTCTGAAATTCTTTATTGGTTGATGGAGGAGAAATTGTAATTAGATGCATAGCTCAGTCAAAAAGCAGCTTGGTTGGTTTGGATTTAATGTATTGTATGAAGCCAGCCAATGATGGCTTATTCAATAAGCTATGATTTGGGTTATTCAATAAACAATCATTTAGGAGCTTCATGTCAGATGAAAAACCAGTCAAAAACCATACAGGAACACTTCAGTCCCCCCAAGATATATACTAGGTATTGCACCAGTATTTTTTCCAAACTTGGCAATTTTAAGACATGTGGGTTTCAACTCCCAGAATTGAAGCAGCAGTTCAATTTCCTGGCAGCTATCCGCAATTATTCATTGTAAATCGTAATCTATTCACATTTGCAAATTCTTTATTCTCTATTTACCAGATTCTTTTATTTTCCTTCCTTCCTTCCTTCCTTCCTTCCTTCCTTCCTTCCTTCCTTCCTTCCTTCCTTCCTTCCTCCCTCCCTTCCATTCTTCCTTCTTTCCTTCCATTCTTTCTTTCTTCCTTCCTGCCTCTCCCCCTGCCTCTCTTTCCCTTTCTATTTACATATCTGCATTTAAAATCATTTTATTAAAAAAAGTAAGATAAACATTTCACGCCTCCAAAAACCCAACTTTTGAGATGACTTAGAACTCAGTTCAGACAGAGATAACGTGACCCAGAAGGGAGATTCTTTGAAAAAACACCAGAAACTGGATTTGATTTTCTCTTCCTTATTTTAATGAACCAGATAAATTAAAGCAAAAGCAACTTAGAGGTAATTCATGGACTATAGGATCCCAACGGTTATTTTCAATCTCAATCAAATGCAAATTAAATCATCAGAATTTGGATAGAACTGATTTGAATGATGAAAATACTAATATGATAAATGATAATAATCCATCCAGTTTTGGTCACCCCACTACGAAAAAGAAGTTGAGACTCTAGAAAGGATGCAGAGAAGAGCAAGAAAGATGATTAGGGGACCGGAGGCTAAAACATATGATGAACGGTTTCAGGAACCGGGCCTGGTTGGTCTAATGAAGAGAAGGACCAGGGGAGACATGGTAGCAGTCTTCCAATATTTGAGGGGCTGGAAAAAAGTCATTTATGATCATTTTGCACACTTACAACCATTGTAGCATTCCCATGATCCCATGATCAAAATGCAGATGCTTGGCATCTTTTGCAACCTTCTGATAAGAAAAGTCCATGGGGGAGCCGGATTCACTAAACAACCAGGTTACTAACTTAACAACTGCAATGGTTCACTTAGTAACTGTGGCAAGAAAGGTCGCAAACTGGGACAAAACTCACCTAACAGATGTCTCACTCACTGAGCAACATAAATTTTGGGGTCGTAAGTCAAGGACTACCTGTACTGAGTTGTTATATATTTGAAACCAGCTTGGGCAATCTGGGAATTGGAGTTATGGAGTGGTTATGAAATGTATGTGATTTTCAATAATTTCATGAAAAAATATTAATGCTTGACATTTTTAAAAAAATGACTTGAAGGTTGAAATGGATTGAAAAAACAGATTTGAGGGAGCATCATTCATCTCTTGAGAGCAAGGAGAAGAATTCCATGAAATCTTTTGCTCTCAAAGGTAGAACAATTGAGTAGGGTAGGGTAGGGTAGGGTAGGGTAGGGTAGGGTAGAGTAGAATAGAATAGAATAGAATAGAATAGAATAGAATAGAATAGAATAGAATAGAATAGAATAGAATAGAATAGAACTGGACGAGATGGGACGGGACCTTGGAGGTCTTCTAGTCCAGTCCCAAGAACCAGTACCATCTCAGACAAGTGACTGTCCAGTTTCTTCTTCAAAATCTCCAGTGTTGGAGTGCCCACAATTTCTGGAGGCAAGTTGTTCCACTGATGAATTGTTCTAACTGTCAGGAAGTTTCTCCTTAGTTCTAAGTTGCTTCTCTCCTGGATTAGTTTCCATACGTTGCTTCTTGTTCTACCCTCAGGTGCTTTGGAGAATAGCTTGACTCCCTCTTCTTTGGGGCAGCCCCTCCAATACTGGAAGACTGCTATCATGTCACCCCCAAATTATTCTTTTCTCTAGACTAGCCAGACCCAAATGCTGCAACCGTTCTTCATATGTTTTAGTCTTTGGCCTTTACAATCATCTTAGTTGCTCTTCTCTGAACTTTTCCCAAAGTCTCAATACCTTTTTTGTAGAATGGTGACCAAAATTGGTTGCAGTATTCCAGGTGTGGCTTTTTTTTTTTTTAAATTTGATTTATATGCCGCCCTTCTCCGGAGATTCAGGGCGGCTTACAGTGCGTTAAGCAATAGCCTTCATCCTTTTGTATATTTATACAAAGTCAGCTTATTGCCCCCACAAACTGGGTCCTCAATTTACCTACCTTAGAAAGGATGGAAGGCTGAGTCAACCTTGAGCCTGGCGAGATTCAAACCTGCAGTAATTGCAGGCAGCTGGTCTTAATAACAGGGTGCTTTAGACCACTGTACTACCAAGGCCTTACTAGCGTTTTATAAAGTGGCACTAATACTTCACGTGAACTTGATTCTATGCCTCTGTTTTCACAAACCCAGGATTGTATTAGCTTTTTTTGGCTGCTGCTGCACATGGCTGGCTCCTATTATGAAGAATGGATGGCAAGGATGGAGAAACTATTACTTTACTAAAAGGAAAAGAAATATCAACTCCAAAATCGAAAGGCATTTATGTGGAGAAGAAAATAATAGGTATGATGTATTGTCTATGATTTGGCCTCAACTCCAAAACGAACGAGTTGAACAATCAGGCACTATAAGGAAGAATAGATTTAATTGAAATGACAGGAGCTTTCTGAAGTGGATATAATCATTGGAATTCTGCTCATTGGTTATAGAATCTACGAAGTAATAGAATGTCACTCTTGTAATGAGACCGCAGCATAAGTCAACGAGGCTGTGGAATGCAATAAATTAGATGAAGCAGATCAAATTTAGTTGCAGAAATATATTGGTTAGAAATATCCAGTGGGGAAAAAAACCATATCATATTCGAGGAGTTATGATTATCCCTACACTGAAGTTCTGTTCTGTTCTGTTCTGTTCTGTTCTGTTCTGTTCTATTCTATTCTATTCTATTCTACTCTACTCTACTCTACTCTACTCTACTCTACTCCAGTCCACTCCACTCCACTCCAGTCCACTCCATTCCACTCCATTCCACTGTATTCTATTCTATTCTATTCTATTCTATTCTATTCTATTCTATTCTATTCTATTCTATTCTATTCTATTCTACTCTACTCTACTCTACTCTACTCCAGTCCACTCCAGTCCACTCCACTCCACTCCATTCCACTGTATTCTATTCTATTCTATTCTATTCTATTCTATTCTATTCTATTCTATTCTATTCCATTCCTTATTCCATTCCTTATTCTATTCTATTCTATTCTATTCTATTCTACTCTACTCTACTCTACTCTACTCCAGTCCACTCCAGTCCACTCCACTCCACTCCATTCCACTGTATTCTATTCTATTCTATTCTATTCTATTCTATTCTATTCTATTCTATTCTATTCTACTCTACTCTACTCTACTCTACTCTACTCTACTCTACTCCAGTCCACTCCACTCCACTCCACTCCACTCCACTCCATTCCACTGTATTCTATTCTATTCTATTCTATTCTATTCTACTCTACTCTACTCTACTCTACTCTACTCCAGTCCACTCCACTCCACTCCACTCCACTCCACTCCACTCCACTCCAGTCCACTCCATTCCACTCCAGTCCACTCCATTCCACTGTATTCTATTCTATTCTATTCTATTCTATTCTATTCTATTCTATTCTACTCTACTCTACTCTACTCTACTCTACTCTACTCCAGTCCACTCCACTCCACTCCATTCCACTCCAGTCCACTCCAGTCCACTCCATTCCACTGTATTCTATTCTATTCTATTCTATTCTATTCTATTCTATTCTATTCTATTCTATTCTATTCTACTCTACTCTACTCTACACTACTCCAGTGCACTCCACTCCACTCCATTCCACTGTATTCTATTCTATTCTATTCTATTCTATTCTATTCTATTCTATTCTATTCTATTCTATCCTATTATTTCCAACTTTGGAAGATGTGCCAATGGTTAATATTAAATTATTGGAATTTAGGATGTTGCTGGGTTGATCCGACCTTCCTTTTCAAAAGTAGACAAACACAATTTTATGCCTTAGGTTGAGCAAAAGAGCTCTCCTTAAAGAACTGGAAAAAGTTGGATCCGATGGGGGGAACGGAAAGATCCTGAACTCTGGCAGATAAATTGACTGCGTTTGAGGTTGCTGCTTGTCAAAGTCTGGAATGCCCAACCTGATTCAGTTGTTTCAGCTACAAATCTTCACAGTTTCAGTCACAAGTGGGCTTCTGTGGACCTTACTTCAAACTTAAGCGGTCAGTAAGAGGGGGCGTGCATAAGTGGACTAGCGTGTTGATCGTCCCCGTTATTGTATTTTTATTCTCTTTATTTATTTATTTTATTTTTATTTATTTATATTTTATTTATTCGTTTTATTTCATCAAGTGTATATTTTATGACAGACACCAGTGTAAACCTAATTATAAATACATGAAAAGGATAGGAATAAAAGAAAATATTAGGACAGGGACGGTAGGCACGCTGGTGTGCTTATGCACGCCCCTTACAGACCTCTTAGGAATGGGGTGAGGTCAACAGTAGACAGTTTAAGGTTAAAGTTTTGGGGGTTTGGAGAAGAAACCACAGAGTCAGGTAGTGCATTCCAGGCATTGACCACTCTGTTGCTGAGTTCGTATTTTCTGCAATCAAGTTTGGAGCGGTTTACCTTGAGTTTGTATCTATTGTGTGCTCGTGTATTCTTGTGGTTGAAGCTGAAGTAGTCATTGACAGGTAGGACATTGTAGCAGATAATTTTATGAGCTACGCTTAGGTCATACCGAAGGCGACGTAATTCTAAGTTTTCTAGGACCAGAATTTCAAGTCTGGTGGCATGAAGTATTTTGTTGCGAGCAGAGGAGGACTCTTCTTCTGAAATATTTCTGGACATGTTCGATTGTATTAATGTCCGATATGCAGTGCGGGTTCCAGACAGATGAGCTGTATTCAAGAATTGGTCTGGCAAAAGTTTTGTATGCCCTAGTTTGCAGTTCAATATTACCGGAGAAGAAGCTACGCAAGATTAGGTTAACAACTCTTTATGCTTTTTTAGCAATGCTGTTACAGCGAGCTCTGGCACTTCTTCTAATTTTTATTTGACCAATTCCAATCAATAAATAAATCAAATAAATAAATATACAAGCAAGAGGAATATCCTAAATTTCCTTTTTTTTTTTTTTTTTTTTTGCAATGATATCCTCACAGTCTTCCTTGCGACATTTAGAGCATAGGGTGTGCGGTACATTCAAGCAAGCTGTTAAAATTTGCAGCGAAACCTGTGCCTTGTAACACCTCGGTTGAAGCCATTCTCACCCAAGGTAGGTAACAGAAGTAGGACAGCAAATTTACAGGACGGTTGACAAAGGAAAAGAGAAATTCTCCCAGGGACTCAGTGTACTTGCAATTTCTCCATCTACTGGAGAAATACATATATAGCATGCCTCCTTGGAGGAAGACAGACTGGGCGAGGAAGATGGCTTGAGTTTTCTCAAATTGGAGTCAGATTAACAGATTAACAGAGTTGGAAGAGACTTTGGAGGTCATCTAGTCCAAGCCCGTGCCCACCCAAGCAGGAGACCCTACATCATTTCTGACAAATGGCAGTCCAATCTTTTCTTGAAAGTCTCATGTGATGAAGCTCCTACGACTTCTGAAGGCAACTTCTGTTCCATTGGTTGATTATTCTCACTGTCGGGAAATTTCTCTTCATTTCTAGCTTGAATCTCTCCTTGATCAGTTTCCATCCATTATTCCTTGTCTGGCCTTCAGGGCTTTGGAAAACAGGTTGACCCCCCTCCTCTTTGTGGCAGCCCCTCAAATAGTGGAAGATGATATCATGTCTCTCTTGGTCTTTCTCTTCACTAGACTAGTCATGCCCAGTTCCTACAACCGTTCATCATATGTTTTAGCCTCCAGTCCTCTAATCCTTTTGGTTGCTCTTCTCTGCACTTTTTCTAGAGTCTCAACATCTTTTTTTATAGTGTGGTGACCAAAACTGGATGCAGTACTCTAGGTGTGGCCTTACTAAGGCTTTATAGAATGGTATTAGTACCTCACTTGATCTTGATTGTATCCCTCTGTTAATGCAATTTAGGATTACACTGGGTTTTTTGGCTGCCGTTGCACACTGCTGGCTGATATTTAGCTGATTGTCCACTAAGACTCCAAGATCTCACTCACAATTCCTGCTATTAAGCCTGGTTTCACCCAGTCTATATGTGTACCTTGGGTTTTTCTTGCGTGTAAGACTTGATTTTTCTCTATATTGACTTTCATTTTATTAGATAGGGCCCAGTGTTCAAGTCTGTCAAGATCCATCTGGATCCTGAGCCTATCATCTAGGGTCTTAGCTATTTCTACCAGCTTAGTATCATCCGCAAATTTTGTAAGTTCACTTCTATTCCTTTATCTAAGTCATTTACGAAGATATTGAAGAGTATTGGGCCTAAGATGGAACCTTGTGGCACCTCACTGCTTACTTCCCTCCATGTAGAGTCTGGACAAGATTCTTTTTTTTTTTGCCACATAGATGAGATGTCTGCTGTTGTGACCTAGGCCCAAGTAGTTATTACCAGACCAAATAGAGCTTCAGAGGCTTTTTTTCTTAATCTGTTTCAGAGGCAGAAAAAAAAGCAAAAAAAAAAAAAAAAAAGCAAGGCACAGAGCTCACAACCAAAGAACTTATTGCTAAAATTCATCTCTGGGAACAGCTGATAGGGGGTATTCCGGGAGGCCGTTCAGCTTTTTTCTTATTTTCCTCCCCAAAAAACTGAGGTGCGTCTTATACTCCGAAAAACACAGTAATATGGTTCTGATGGCTTTCTAACCGCATACATTTCCAGAGCAAAAAAGAAGATGTGATGTATCCTGATATTTGTCTTTCTTTTGAGGGACTGTGTTGTGGCTCTGTTACCTGAGCCTGTGTCATCGTCAGGAGAGGACTCCGAGAGTGAAGGAGAGGAGTTGGCAAGGCCTCCCTCTCCAGGACCCTCCTCTCTGGCAATGCCTTCGGTGTCCGCCGAAGGGCAAGAGATAGGGCCGGGGCCAAGCACGTCCACGCAGCCACAGGTGGACAGTGATGAGAGTAATGAGTCTTGGCTGGATCCACGCCAGCGTCGCAGAGATAAGTGGCACAACAGAAGAAAAGGCGTGCCCAAGATTAGGCTGACTCACTGGACCACACCCCACAGGATATAAAAGGGAACGTGGTGGCCAGTCAAACCTTGTGACGAACAAAGCTGAAAGCTTCCACGCCATTCTGCATTGCCGGACTTTTTGCTATAGGCTTTGCTGGATTATACTTGGACTTAAATTACTCTGTAATTATTGAACATTTTACTTTGATGTACCAGAAGCAGAGAGAGGTTATCTCTTCCCTTCGTGAGTAATAAACTCTTGGCAGGCAGCCACTAGGTTGCTGCCAAGTTCCGTTATCATAAGGAAAAGGATTTTGTCGGCTGGTTTGGTTTTTAACTCTTGGACGTCTGTTGGTGTGTGTGCGTGTGGTTGGGGACAGAAAAGACTGTTCGCCTTGTGTGTTGTGGTTCACCAGCAGCCTGTGGAGCTGGCAGCGGAGTCGGAGAGCGATGAGGCTGAGGAAGAACAGGGGCCAGTCCTGGAGGCTGGGGAAGGCCCGGATGAAGGCTCTGCGTCAGAGGCAGAGATGGGGCCAGGGCCATCGGGGAGTGATGCGCAGGCTCCGGAGCCTCCAAAGGCTGATAGTAGAGAGGCAGTTTGTAGTTTGCATTTTGTAATGCTTGATCACCTAATAAAAATGTTTGAAACTAAGAAAATTACTTGTGAAAAAAGAACTCAGAACCATAACAGAATAACAGACTTAGAAAAGGGCCTTGGAGGTCTTCTAGTCCAACCCCCTGCTCAGGCAGGAAACTCTATACCCTTTCAGACAATCATAATTGATCAGGAGCCACAAAAAGACACCTGCAGTTTTAACAGAATAATAGAATAACAGAGTTAGACTATGACCTTGGAGGTCTTCTAGTCAAACCCTCTACCATTTCAGACAAATGGCTGTCCAATCTCTCCTTAAAAAGCTCCAGTGATGAATCGCCCACAACTTCTGGTGGCAAGTTGTTCCACTGATTAATTGTTCTAACTGTCAGGAAATTCCTCCTTAGTTCTAGGTTGCTTCTCTCCTTGATTAGTTTCCACCCATTGCTTCTTGTCCTGCCTTCAGATGCTTTGGAGAATAGCTTGACTCCCTCTTCTTTGGGGCAGCCCCTGAGATATTGAAACACTGCTATCATGTCTCCCCTAGTCCTTCTCGTCATTAAACTAGACATACCCAGTTCCTGCAACCGTTCTTTGTATGCTTTATCGTCCAGTCCCCTAATCATCTTTGTTGCTTTTCTCTGCACTCTTTTTTCCTGTTAGTCTTCTGTCTGTTTGTACTACATAGTGACTGTTACAGTCCTTATGCTATATATTGTGGAAGTAGATCTCTAAACTTTCAACTAAGGCACGTTGAGTTGGTAAAAATCAGAGGTGGTATTCAGCCGGTTCAGTAGTAGAGATCGTGGATGGGTCCACCCATCCGTCTTGGCACTATGCCATCCTATTTAGGCATGTTTTCGAGGCTGGACGCATGAGCAGATGATGGAGTGAACCAGTGGTAACAATATCTGAAACCAGTGGTGAAATCCAATTTTTTTTACTACCAGCTCTGTGGGCATGACTTGGTGGGTGTGATGTGGCTTGGTGGGTGTGGCTTGGTAGGTATAGCAGGGGGAAGGATAGTGCAAAATCTCCATTCCCACCCCACTCCAGGGAAAGGATAGTGCAAAATCTCCATTCCCACCCCACTCCAGGGAAAGGATATTGCAAAATCCCCATTCCCACCCCAGTCTGGAGACAGCCAGAGGTGGTATTTGCTGATTCTCCGAACTGCTCAAAATTTCCGCTACCAGTTCTCCAGAACCAGTCAGAACCTGCTTGATTTCACCCCTGCTGTACTCCATCATAGACAGTTGTCTCTAAACTTGTGAAAGGTTGTGATTTCTCTCCTCTTCCTCTCTTGTTGATTATTTGCATGCAAGGAATACATTCACAGCGATATGCACCAAGTTCTGAATGAAGAAATGTTCCCTTTTATTCCTCGGAAGGCTCCTGTCAATCAAATTTCATTGGGTGACCCCCAAATCCTCGTCTTCAGAGAAACATGGAATCAGTTCTATTTACTCTCTGCCAACAGCTTCTGATGTTATCTCTTTATATTTGAGAATTGGTCTATCTCCAATCAGTTATTGTTTCTTCTTTGAACCCTTCACATTTTTTTTTCCACATAAAATGCTCCAGTCATTTAAACTTCATTATTTGTTTTGTTTTATGAAAAGATGGTCCGGATTTCTAAAAAAATAAATAAAATAAAATCGGTCCTTCTGCTTGATTTTTTTCCAGTTTGACAATGCTTTATATATATTTTAATTGTGTCAGACACACTGGTATATAATATTCTAAATACACACCAGAGTTAGAAAATAGCTTTATGATGCATGCTGTTATTTTGAGGTTTCTAATAATACTCTGGATTGCATTTATCTGTTTTCTTTTTCTTTTTCCTTTTATTTTATTTAAGTCCCTGATTTGTCACCATCGTGAGTTGGAGATTGGGGAGTGCTGAGTATATTTTCTTTTATCCTTGGTAATTAAATGTTAAGCGTAGAATGAATTTTACCGGGCAGGATGATGTTGGTGCAAACAGATACAGTGAAATCCACAGGTGTGGGGTGGGAAACACTTGGCTTGCTCACAGGAGGTGTGAAAGAAACCCTGAAAATTGTGATGTTCATTAGCTTTGCAGGAGCCAAATATCACTAGCAATAGCCCTTAGACTTATCTACTGCTTCCCAGCACTTTCCAGCCCTCTCTAAGCGGTTTACAGAGTCAGCCTCTTGCCCCCAACAATCTGGGTCCTCGTTTTACCCACTGCGGAAGGATGGAAGGCGGAGTCAACCTTGAGCCAGTCAGGATCAAACTGCTGGCAGTGGGCAGAATTAGCCTGAAATACTGCATTCTAACCACTGCACCACCACGGCTCCTAGGTACCAGAGGGGCTACCGTTTTAGCCAGAACTATTGGTTTTCTCACTTCTATTTGTTAGAAGTATATACTTCTACAGCCATAGTAAGTAAAGTACTTAGTACTTTACTAAACACTTAGTAAGACCACACCTAGAATACTGCATCCAGTTTTGGTCACCACACTATTAAATAGACGTTGAGAAAGAATACAGAGAAGAGCAACAAAGATGATTAGGGGACTGGAGGACAGGGGTGGTGGGTTCTATTTTTTTTTTGCTACCGGTTCTGTGGGCATGCCTTATTTTGTGGGCGTGGCTTGGTGGTGGGGTAATGTGACTGGGTGGGCATGGCCAACTTTTTTTTTTTTTAACTTTTAAAAGCATCTTTTCTACAACTTTAAGAAGTTGCAGAAAAAAATGCTTTTAGGAGCCTCTGATGATCAGGCAACTCAGCTGGGATTGCCAGAGGCTTTTAAAGGCTTTTTTTTTTTTTTGACAACCTCTTCAGCTGGTTGCTTGCAAAAATAAATGGGTAGAAACTGGAACGCTCCAAGAACAAATGGGTAGACTGGTACAGCTCTGCAAGCAGTTAAAAGCCTGGTAGACCAGTACCTCTGCTAAATCCTAAAGAATTGTCACATGACCATCAAGCCATGCCCACAAAATAAGCCACACCCACAGAACCAGTAGTAAAAAAAAATAGAACCCATCCCTAAGGCTCCCTAGAACCCATCCCTAGGAGCCTGTGTGGCGCAGCAGACTAATGCTATTGTTAAAGGTAGTATTTAGCTTCCAGCTGCCTGCAATTACTGCGAGTTCAATTCTCACTAGGCTCAAGGTTGACTCAGCCTTCCATCCTTTCTAAGGTAGGTTAAAATGAGGACCTGGTTTGTGGGGGCAATAAGCTGACTTTATATAAATATACAAAAGTATATTTTGTATAAAGTATAAAGAGCCTGTAGTACAGTGGACTAAAGCACTGTTATTAACAACTGCTGCTTGCAATTACTGCAAGTTCGAATCTCCCCAGGCTCAAGGTTGACTCAGCCTTCCATCCTTTCTAAGGTAGGTGAAATGAGAACCCAGGTTGTGGGGACAATAAACTGACTTTGTATAAAATATACAATAGTATGAAGGCTATTGCTTAATGCATTGTAAGCCGCCCTGAGTCTCCGGAGAAGGGCGGCATATAAATCAATTTTTTTAAAAAAAAATCCCTGCTGCTAATAATAAAAGTGCAGGATCGATGCATAAATGACTAGCCCTCACACAAACACACATGAAGCTGATCAGAGTGACAGTCGGGAATGTAAAGGCAAATAAAGAGTGGAAGCACAATTATAGGGATGTGTTCTACATATTTAAAGCTGCTTGATTATTATTACCAGCAAGGACTCTGGAGACAGGCGTTCCCATTGGAAAAAAAAAAAATCAATAAGAGCACCTCTGTGATTGCTGCTGCAAGCGACATCATTTCAATTAGTGCTTCAGAGGAATGCAATCTTTCCTTTGGGGCTGTCACCTGTTAATTTCATTGGAACCTGATGTATTGCCGTTTTACGTGGGTGCATCAGCTCCTGCGGTGGGAAAAAGAGAGCAATGGGCCTTCGTCTGGGTTGCTCTAAAGATAGGCAGGCGTGGATCTGTACAGGTGTGAATATATATGAAGGGAAGGGAAGGGAAGGGAAGGGAAGGGAAGGGAAGGGAAGGGAAGGGAAGGGAAGGGAAGGGATGGGATGGAATGGAATGGAATGGAATGGAATGGAACGGAACGGAACGGAATGGAATTGCTGTGGTTTGCCAGCAGCCTGCAGAGCTGGCAGTGGAGTCGGACAGCGATGAGGCTGAGGAAGAACATGGGCCAGTCCTGGAGTCTGGGGAAGGCCCAGAAGGGCTCTGCGTCAGAGGCAGAAATGAGGCCAGAGCCATCGGGGAGCCTCCAGAGGCTGACAGCAGAGAGGCAGAAGAACAGGAGGAGCCTGTTCCTAGTGCACGCATGAGAAGAGCTGTCAGAAGGCAAGAGCAGCTCAAGCAAAGAGGACGACTCAGGAGTAAGGCCAAGAGATGATTGGCCCCTCCCATAAGGCTTAAAAGACCAGCAACGGCTCTTGGGCTCTTTGTTGGAAAAGAACGTTGATAGACTTGTTTTTGTCTTGCTGCACTTATCTCTGGTCGGCGTCTTCTGCTTCTGAACTTTTGCCAAGAGAAGCCTTTGGCAGTTTGCCTAATTATACCAAGGTTGGTGATTAGACTGAAACATTTGTGTTATGAAGAGTTTGTTTTAATTTAGTTTGGACTACGCTGAGAATGAGTTAATTCTCAGCTGTTCTAATAAAGTTTGTTTGTTTTGGAACTGTTTGCGTCGATTACTACCTACTTGGGCTTGGGCCACAACAGGAATAGAATAGAAGAGAAGAGGAATAGAATAGAAAGAATAGAGTAGAGTAGAGTAGAGTAGAGTAGAGTAGAGTAGAGTAGAATAGAATAGAATAGAATAGAATAGAATAGAATAGAATAGAATAGAATAGAGAATGGAATGGAATGGAATGGAATGGAACGGAATGGATCAAAACAGAAAGAATGGCATGGCATGGCATGGCATGGGATAGGATAGGGTAGGGTAGGGTAGGGTAGGGTAGGATTTATTTATTTATTTATTTTATTCAATTTATATCCCGCCCTTCTCCAAGTGGACTCAGGGCGGTGCACAGCCAGAACTAAAACACATATCAATACAAAATTTAAAATTATTAAAAGAATTAAATAACTGTGGCCCAAAAATTTAAAACATTGAAAACTAAAACCCCTTTGACAATTTAAAAAGCTAAAAAACTAAAAAAAAGGATAGGATAATAAAATATAGAATGGAATGGAATAGAATAGAATAGAATAGAATAGAATAGAATAGAATAGAATAGAATAGAATAGAATGAATCTTGGAGGTCTTCTAGTCCAAACCCCAATCAAAAAAGTAAACAATGCCCCAATCAAAGAATGGTTAATTCAGATAATAAACTGTAAGCAACTCCCACCAACATCGACAGGAGAAGTCACTGTATATATAAACAGAAAGCAACAAACCACCCCCCTCCCAAAAAAAATCTAGCACTGATGATGCTACCTAGTTGGGTCATGAAACATCTGTCAGAAAACCACCAAGCTCAGAAAGCAGGACCCATATAGCTTCAGATTGTATCCTGCACTCATTCAATATGGATGGTTCAACCTTTTTCATGTTGAAGTTGTTACTATCCTTACACTAGCATCTATGGTCTCTGTGGATGAATACCTGTGTGCCAAAATGTCTATGGAGATTCTCAGTCATCCAGGTCATGATTGACCCAAAGGTGCTTTTTCAGGAGGCAACTGGACTTCCTTGTTTTTCTTTGAAGACATTTCGCTTCTCCTCCCAGAAGCTTCTTCAGCTCTGACTGGATGGTGGGAAATAGAAGGATTGATGCTCCTTGCAGACAGCTGGTCATTTGCATCCTTTTAGAGAGTCGTTGTGTGCCAAACTCTACAAGATGGCAACATTGTGGTGCCACCATTGCCTCTTAGACAATGCACCATCACTTGGTAGCATTTGATCCTCTCACGCATACCCATAGATACCATTGCTTGAGTAATGTTCTAAGAACCACACATTAAAAAAAAATAATCAGCTAGACTAGACTAAATCTTCTTTAAATTAAAATGCAACAGCAATTACATTCACAACAGTTAGGTATCCAAGTCAAGGTGCTGCTTGGGTCCAGGGTACTTGAAGGGCCATCTTTTCCCAATAATATCACTCTTTCCTACAACTTTTATATATAATTTATAAGTATAAACTAAACAGAACAATGAAACGTATAAAACATAAAAACATATAAACATCCATTTCAATACATGTCCAGTTTGTCGCAACTATAATATACATTTCTCTTTGTATTTTGACTCTTCCTTATTTGGTCATTCCCTTTTATCTATCTAATATTGATCTTTCTTAACCTATGTCTGTTGTTTGCTTCCATCATATTATATTTGGTCATTTTATTTACTTCCTATTGCTTCATCTCTTTCCTATCTTTCGACCAACTATACCACTTTTCCCATACTAAGCAAAAGTCATGTTCTTCCCTATTTTGTAATTGCTTTCCTACAACTCTTTCCTATAACTTTTGAAGGCAACTTCCGTTCCACTAGTTGATTACTCTCACTGTCAGAAAATTTCTCCTTATTTCCAGGTTGAATCTCTCCTTGGTCAGTTTCCATCCATTATTCCTTGTCTGGTCTTCGGGTTCTTTGGAAAATAGGTTGACCCCCTTCCTCCTCTCTGTAGCAGCCCCTCAAATATTGGAAGACTTTCTATCCTGGCTTCCCTGGGCCTTCTCTTCACTAGACTAGCCATGCCCAGTTCCTGCAACCGTTCTTCATATGTTTTAGTTTCCAGGCCTTTGATCATTTTAGATAGATTCAGATTAACAGAGTTGGAAGGGACCTTGTAGGTCATCTAGTCCAACCCCCCACCTCAGCAGGAGACCCTGCACCATTTCTGACAGATGGCAGTCCAGTCTCTTCTTGAAAGCCTCCAGTGATGAAGCTCCCACAACTTCTGAAGGCAACTTCTCTTCCATGGGTTGATTGTTCTCACTGTCAAAAAAATTCTCCTTATTTCCAGGTTGAATCTCTCCTTGTTCAGTTTCCATCCCTTGTTCCTTGTCTGGCCTGATTTTTCCACTGCTGGAATATCTTCTCCTAGAAAATAATTTTTAAAAAACGTTCAGCACATATGCGCAAAAAAGCCATGCAGGTGTTTCTCCAGCTTTTGTGTCATTCATGGCAAAACATTTTGTCAGCTTTTTGCTGACAAAGATTTCTTCCTACCGAGGTCCACTCGGCTCATTCTGCTGAGTCACTTCCGACAGCACCAGAGCCTCTATCTATTTGCCTTCCAGCTGGGTTTATTTTTATTTATTTATTTTTTTATTGAAAGCAGAAGAAAGGAATAAAAAATCCCAAGGAAACAAAATAATCAACCAGCCTCAAAATTATTTCTGGGGAAAGAAAAACAAAAGTTGACACCGAAGTATTCTTGGAGCAATCCCAGTTAGTTTATCGACATCCGTGCTTGGCCCAATTCTCCCTTGCGATTGTGTTGGGTCTTCTTTTGCTGTGTGTTTTTGTGTGATTGTTCCCCTTGCGAAGACTTCATCAATTATCCTGTCCACACATTCCCAGGTTGGGCAAGAAGCCTCTTTTGTGTCTGGTGACATTTTGCGATAAGCGCATTAGAAGGACTAGAAGGATTAAAATATGCAAATGCCTCAAGAAAGTTCTCCCTGCTACAATATGAGTCTTTCAGCCCTTAACTCGGCCAATTAAAAAAACAAACACAGTTTGTTAGGGTTCCAACCGATGCCCTAATAAAAGCAGGAACTTCGAGCCAGTTTTCAAGATATATCCAGTGGTTTATTAGGAGAGCTGTGTCAGCCTGGACTACTGCAATGCTCTCTACATGGGGCTCCACTTGAGGAGCACCCAGAGGCTCCAACTGGCGCAGAGTGTGGCCGCGCGGGTGGTTATGGGAGCAACATGGCATTCCCATGTGACACCTCTCCCGTGCGAGCTGCACTGGCTCCCGGTGGTCTTCCGAGTGAGCTTCAAGGTTCTGGTCACCACCTTTAGAGCGCTCCATGGCCTAGGGCCTGGTTATTTACGGGACCGCCTACTGCCACAAACAGCCTCCCACCAGCCGGTACGCTCTCATAGAGAGGGGCTCCTCCGGGTGCCGTCAGCTAAACAATGTTGACTGGCGGTGCCCAGGGGGAGAGCCTTCTCTGTGGGGGCACCTACTATCTGGAATGAGCTCCCCCCGGAGATACGGAGGATCCCGGATTTACACACCTTGCGCCGTGCTCTTAAGATTCTCCTATTCCAGCAAGCCGGCCTGGCCTAATTTTCTCCCCTGTTTTAAAATTCTTTTACATCAAAATTTTAATTTGTTTTAAATTATTGGGTTTTTTAATTGTCTTGGGCTAAATTATTTAATCTGGTTTTAATTATATCTTTTAACTTTTGTATTTATGTATTTTATTTTGTGCCTGTTCACTGCCCTGAGTCCTTCGGGAGTAGGGCGGTATATAAATCTAATAAAAGAAAGAAAGAAAGAAAGAAAGAAAGAAAGAAAGAAAGAAAGAAAGAAAGAAAGAAAGAAAGAAAGAAAGAAAGAACAGACCTAGTGAAGCCATCTCTGACCCCACTCAGTTCGCGCCTTGCCTCTGACCCTGCTTCCCCCTCCCCCCCAAGGAGTGTCATCAGTCACATTCCCCAATGAAGCAATTTCGCGGGTCATAGGAGTCACTCCCCCTGGCCGTTACTGGTTTCTGCGGAGATGGCCTTGACTTTGGCCGGCTAGGATATGAGTTGTTTTGACTGAGGTGCAAATTTCCCGATACAGCTGCAAAGCTTGATTCTCCATCCCTAGGGCAACTCGGGAGCAGGTTAGGGAAGCTTTGCGAGTTGACATTTGGCTTCCCTCACTTCCCAAAGGCAACCTGCAAAACAGTTCGAGTGCAGGTATAAATTTTAGGGGTGTGATTTCCCCCTCCCCAGGCTTTGTCAGGTTCCTTTCATGGAATTTAGCTATGAAGTGATCAGTTTGGATGTTTCTGCTCTTTACCCAGAATGCCTCTGATAGATGGTACACAGTTCTATTGGAATCAAAAGTGCCTTACCTTAGAACAGTGTTTCTCAACCTTGATAGCTTGAAGATGGGTGGACTTCAACTCTCAGAATCCCCCAGCCAGCGGCTGGGGGATTCTGGGAGTTGAAGTCCACCCATCTTCAAGCTACCAAAGTTGAGAAACACTGCCTTAGAAGGTGCAGACCAGGTGAGTAGAAAAGAAAGAAACTTGGGTCTTGTACAGAATTACGTTATGAAGACGTTAGCAGCTTAGATTCTCCAATGAAGGAAGCAGAAAATGCTTACATTTGTTGACCTTGCCCACGTGTTAAGATTGGCTCCTGAGATGAAATTTAGGAACCGTCAGAAAGAAGGCACAAAAATGTGGCCTCCAATCACTTGGGTTTGATCAAATGTGTGCCTTGAACAGAATAAGAGAGTTGGAAGGGACCTTGGAAGTCTTCAAATCCCTACTCAAGTGGGAGACTCTACATCACGTCCGACAATGGCTACCCGTGTTTTCTTGAAAACCTGCAAGGTTGGAACCAGGGGTAGGTTCTACTTACCTTTACTACCGGTTTGCAACAGGGCCGCGCACGCACACTCGCTTCACTTGTGTGCGCGCATGCTCTTCTGCGCAAGAAGAAGACATCAGGGTCAGTGGGCGTAGCCTCCCGCAGGGTTTACTACCAGTTCTATAGAACTGGGGGCAACCTACGACTGGTTGGAGCACCCAAAACTTCTGGAGGCATGTTGCTTCAGTTCACTGTTAGGAAATCTCTCCTTAGTTCTAGGTTGTTTCTCTCCTTGGTGAGTTTTCAACCATTGCTTCTTGTCCTGCCTTCAGGTCAGTGGTGAAATCCATTTTTTTTTTACTACAGGTTCTGTGGGCGTGGCTTGGTGGGCATGGTGTGGTGTGGCTTGGTGGGTGTGGCAGGGGAAGGATACTACAAAATCCCCATTCCCACCCCACTTCAGGGGAAGGACACTGCAAAATCTCCATTCCCACCCCACTCTGGGGCCAGCCAGAGGTGGTATTTGCCAGTTCTCCGAACTGCTCAAAATTTCCACTACCGGTTCTCCAGAACCTGTCAGAACCTGCTGGATTTCACCCCTGCCTCAGGTGCCCAGGAGAATAGCTTGATTCTCTCTTCTTTGTGGCAACCCTTGAAATATTGGAAGACTGCTATCATGTCACCCCTGGTCCTTCTTTTCATCTAACTAAGGTAAAGATTCCACCACACATGCATACTAGTTGTTTCTGGCTCTAGGGGATGGTGCTCATCTCAGTTTCTAAGCCGAAGAACCAGTGCTGTCCAAAGACGTCTCCATGGTCATGTGGCTGGCTTGACTAAATGCCAAAGGTGCACAGAGCACTGTTCCCTTCCCACCAAAGGTGGTCCCTATTTTTCTACTTGCATTTTTTTTATGTGCTTTTGAACTGCTAGGTTGGCAGAAGCTGGGACAAGTAACGGGAGCTCACCCCATTACATGGCACTAGAAATTCAACCCGCTGAACTGCCAACCTTCTGATTGACAAGCTCGGCATCTTAGCCACTGAGCCACCACATCCCTTCATCAAACTAGACATACCCAATTCCAGCAACCGTTCTTCATACGTTTTAGCCTCCAGTCCCCTAATCATCTTTGTTGCTCTTCTCTGCACTCTTTCTAGAGTCTCAACATCTTTTTTCTACATCGTGGTAACCAAAAATGAATGCAATATTCTAAGTGTAGCCTTACCAAGGCATTATAAAATGGTATTAAAGCTTCACATGATCTTGAATTTAGGATAGTCCTTCTGAAAGGACTTTCACACTTGTGTCAGCAGAAAGGAGTCGTGATTTCCAATCCTATTAAAGATTGCTTGGAGAGCATGCTCATAATTTCATGGCAACCAACACTGGATGGAGTATTCCAAGTGTGGTCTTACTAAGGCTTTGTAAAGTGGTAGTAACACTTCATGTGATTTTTGATTCTATCCCTCTGTGAATGCAGCATAGGATTGTGTATTGGCTTTTTGGGCTGCCACCACACACTCTTACAATCTTTAACACAACTTTCATTCATGTCAATGAGATAGGCTTTAGAGCCTGATTGCAAATAGACTCTTATTTATTGCAAAGAGGAAGGCAGTAATATTCATATTTTGTAAATATGAAACTGTAATGCTAGTCACCGTACTCCTTCAATAGCTCCTTACTCTTTTTTTCCCCACTCATTACTAGAGATAAAATTTATAGAATTTGAAATAAATGGCAATAATAAACATAATTATTACAGAGGCCCGGGAGAAAATTAATAGCTTTCCATATATTATTCCGGTTTGTATTCAGACAGGGTCATCAACAGAAACTTCCTCCGTAGCCTTCGCTTCTGCTGTGTAGAGCAAAAACAAACAACATTTTACCTCTTAATTTTTAATTGGGCCTCGAAGCCAAGCACGCGATCTGGACCTGCCTTTGTTGAGAAACGGGAAAAGGAAATAAAACCTGACTAATTATTTAGAGATAAATACCTAGCTATAAGAAACACAAGAATACCGTTTGGGGACCATCAGAACACTCAAGTAGCCCTTCAGCCTGCCCTAAAGGCCAAGAACCTGGTGGGTTCTTACGTTGAGTAAAAGGCATCTTTTTTTTTTTATTGAAAAAGTTTTTCAAATACAAATTTTCCCCCTTTTTTTCCCCCTCCTCCCTAACCCCCCTCCCCCTCCCCTCCCCCTGTGACTTCTTCATAATAAAACCCAAATTCATAACAGATTATATCATACTTTACCATCCACTTACTCCATCCCCATATACTGACCCTTTCTTTCTAATAAAATTATCATATCCCCCTTATACTATACATTTCAAAGTGACATTCTACTATAACATTATATAATAACTCCTAACTTAACATAATAATATTATTATATCTCCCAATTTAGCGATTTCTGCTCATAATCTACCCTTTTTCTACCCCCATACATATATCTCTTAAGTCAAATCTTTTATGTATATTAATATAACATTTCAAAACCACCTTCCACTATAAAACTATATAATAAATCCTAATTTAACATTGATTCAGTTCATAGTCTACCCATTTCCTTCACCCCCATCATTATATCTCTTAACTCAAATCTTTTACATATATTCATATCTAAACATAATATCCCTTTTTTTAAACTAAACAATCAATAAACTAACCTGTCTCCACCCACTTTCCTACAAGACTACCATACTTAATAAATCTTAATATCTTTATTCTTCTGCCCACTCCACTAAAAAAATTCCCTTATATAAATAAAATCCTCTTAAAAAGACTTTAAGCTTGTAATCCATATAATATCTTCTGTAATGTCTTTCAGATAGATTATAAACTCCATCACCCATGTAAGGGTAACATCACATCCTAATTCCAACAGTATTTTCGGTATCTTCAATTACCATCTGCCCCCATCAATAGCAAATATCTTCATATTAAAAAAAAAACAACAACCACCCAAGTGACTTTATATTTGTATTCCATATAGTGTCTCTAGAGGTGTCTTTTATCCAGATTATTAATTCCAACCACCGTAATAGGGTAACAACCAGATCTTCTGCATGCACCAATCCCGTAAATCCCTTGCCTTGTGGCTCAGCATAAACGTAGTATATTTATCAAAAAATCCCCCCCCCCCAAAAAAAAAGATAGTTCCAATCCATTCAATTTAAGGCCGTTTTCACATCCCAAAAGTTCAGCACTGCAGAGGTCTGTCACTCTCCTCAGGATAAAATAAACCAATACTTTGCCAATTATCTTTTCATATATTCAATCATCTCTTAAATAACTGGCATTACACTGTTGTTTAGTTTAAAGTTTTTGTTTTTGTGAGACCTGCTTCTTCTTTTTTTGACTTTTTGTGGGTTGGATCTCCATCCTGAATTCCTTTCTGTAGATTGTATATCGACTATTTGGTTTTCATGCTGGTCTATAACTTGATCTTGTTGGTTTTGCTTTTGTGGCTTAAATCTTTCTGGTTCTATAAATTGTATATCAACTGATTGATTTCCATGCTGGTTTGTGACTTGATAAGTCGTTACATTAGAATCCGGAACTGCCTCTCTTATATTAAATAGTCCAGCTGAGACCTCTGAAAGAGAATCCAAAAGCGGCTCATCTGTAGAGACCTCTGTAACTTGTTGTTTCTTCATTACTTCCATCTCCTTCTGCTTTTCTTGAGTTTCTATCTCTTGTTGATTTTGCTTTTTAAGGACCTTGTAGTAAAATTCTTCCGCTTTTTCAACAGTATTTAACTGATATCTTTCTCCTTGATATCTCAATATTATACCCACTGGAACATCCCACCTGAATAAAATATTTTGTTTCTTAGCTCAGTCACCAAAAGTCCAAATTTCTTTCTCTCTTTTAACATCTTAGGCGGCAATTCTTTATATATCCAAATTTTTCTCCCATACAGTTGTGGAGTAGAATTAAAGGATTTTTGCACAATATCATTTCTTATTTCTTTATCTGTAAAGTAAATCACCACATCTCTAGGCAGTTGCCTTTGCTTTGCAATCCAAGAATTTACTCTATAGGCCTTGTCAATTTTACAAGATACCTCCTCAGGATGAACCTTTAAAATCCCAGCCAGAACTTGAGCAGATATTTTTCTTAGATCATCTCTATTGTTTTCCTGTAACCCTCTCATTCTGATCGCAAATTCTGTGAGCCTGTATTGCATCATTACAACTTCTCTTTCAATCCCTTGCTTTATATCTTTTTTTTTTTATACCGTCTTTTGTTACCAATAGCCTCCCACCGACCAGTTCGTTCTCACAGGGAGGGACTACTCAGGGTACCGTCAGTCAAATTATGTCGACTGGCGACTCCCAGGGGGAGGGCCTTCTCTGTGGGGGCTCCAATCCTTTGGAATGAACTGCCCCCAGAGATACGGAATATCCCTGATCTCCGTGCTTTTCGCCATGCCCTCAAGACCCTGATGTTCCAACAGGCGGGGCTAAACATACGAACATGTCAATGATTTTTTAAATGTTATCTAATTCTGGGTTTTATTTAATTGACCAAACTAAGTAATAATTTTAATTAGCAATTTTATGATGTTTGTGTGTCTATATGTTTCTTGACTGTACACCGCCTTGAGTCCTACGGGAGAAAGGCGGTATAGAAATATAAATAAATAAATAAATAAATAAATAAATAAATAAATAAATAAATAAATAAATAAATATCTTTTGCATTGTAAGTCTCGTGACCAGCTTCCTTTTTAGACTTTACTTCTAAACTATTGTCTTGAATATTTATCAAATCATTTTCAATTCTTTGTATTTTATTGTCCAAATTATAAATCTTATCATCAACTTCCTCCATTTTAGACTCTAGTAATTTGATATTTGTATCCATCTTTATAACAACTTCTGAAAAAGCATTAGTCACTGTTACAATCTTTCATTGCAGATTATCATACTTTAGTTGTATCATTTCTTTAATTTCCTGCCTTAATTTTTCAAATTTCTGGTTCATAGTCTCATGATATTTTGCCATTTCCTCCTGAAGAAATTCTTTTAAATTAAAACCATTCTGCAAAGTCTGTAGGCTCAAAGCTTGTTCAGATAATTGTGGATGGGGGAGCACTCCCCCCCGCACTGCTTGTCTATCAGGCTTTATAAGTTTTAACGCCATCCTGCCAACAAACTCTTTTTTTAAAAAAGGAAAACTTTTCCCCAAACAAGATCAAGTACAAATCTCCAAGGAAAAAGAAACTTAAAATAACTATTTTTCTTCCAAATTGTAACCAGCACTATTTATTCCTCTACTTCATAGCTGTTACGGAAGGACTCTCACTTTCGGTTTTCTTCTACTTCCCAAGCCTCAGCAGTCGCCATTTTAAAGTTTTTTTCTCCTTCACTCTAAAATGCTTATAAATTCATTAAGGATACTTGCAATTTAGGGTCCCAAGTCCAAGTCTTATCTTTTTTAATTAATCCATCTGTTAGGTTCGTTGATTGATCCGGTTCGCCTAGCTCTGCAAAAAGGCAGAGTTCTCCCGATGCCCGGAGCAGTGGCGAGCGGGAATAGGGAGCCACAACCTGCTTGTCCCCAAGAGTTTAAAAAAAACTCTGGGGACTTCGCAGAGGGCTCTACCTGCCCTCGCCTGCTCTGACTCACATTTCCATCAGGAAATGGAGTTTTTCGAGCCGCCTTTCAGGTGTAAAGGTGGCTCTTTACAGGCATCGGGGCTGGCGGTCTCAAAGGACCATCTGGCGGCAGCAGAAACCAGACTGGAAGTCGAGTAAAAGGCATCTTGACCACCCGGACAAATAGAGGAGGATGAAGAGATGCTGGCCATTAAACTTACCTCTGCTTTGACTGGCCCTTTGAGACCTGGGGGCGCAGTGGTTAGAATGTCATATTGCAGGCTGACTCTGCCCAGATGTCAGCACTTCAAGCTGCATTTACTCTAGTGCTGACATAAGAAGGAGAGGCGGAGGCGTCTGGAAAGGGACGTTTGACTTTTCACCTACTTATTTTCCCTGGAGATAATATCCCCTAGGAGATGGGATGAGAGGGGGAAATTCCTTTGAACTGGAGCTGTAGATTAGGGGTAGAGTGACTTGGAAGATGGCCAATGAGTGCAGGGGAGTGGGGAATGGAAAGGGAGGGTTTTGAGTCTGGAAGTCAGTGTTGGCTTCGATGGAGTCGGATTTTAGAATGTCGTGCTTAATAAATAGGAGTTTTCTTTCAAAGACTTCATTTGAAATGCAATTTATTTGAGACAACCTCGAAACCTGACACCGGAGTTCGATCCTGACTGGCTCAAGGTTGACTCAGCCTTCCATCCTTCTGAGGTGGGTAAAATGAGGACCCAAATTGCTGGAAGCAAGAGGTGGACTCTGAAAACCCACTTAGAGAGGGCTGTAAAGGACTGTGAAGTGGTATATAAGTTTAAGTGTTATTGCTATTTCCCTCCTTCCTTCTGTCAGCATTCCAGAACAACCCAACTCCAATTAAAAACTCCAAGACAGGCATCATCTCAAATCTTCCATTTATTAGAGTAGCTATACTGCCACATCTGGGAAAACCTGAATCTGAGAGTTCCAGGTTTTCCCTCAGTAAATCAAAACCCCAAATCCAGCCCCTGCACCCATCTGTCCATCACATGGCCCAATCACCATCTGTCCCAACTTGAGACACCACTGCAACCACTCCTCCTCCAGATGCAGGAACACCATGACTTTGACCAAAAAGAAGAATGCTATTATGTCTAACTACCACCCTTCTACTAAATCCCACTCCTACTTTCCCAAGAAGGTGGCAGGGTGGAAGCTTCCGGTGTTAATATGGCTTCCAAAGCTGACACCTTTCTTCCTTCTTCCTTCTGTGAAGTTTCCGAAAGATGCCCTAATTAATTCATGAGCCATGAGCCAAACTTCAAAAGAAATACAGTCATTTATTAGGAGCACCATTTTGGCAATATTCGGATGCAGTTAGAACTAATTCCACGTAGATTTACGTCCCCCTATGACCCTGTCTCTCCCCTCCTCCCTGGCCATGTCATAAATCACATTCTCCAATTAACCACTTTGGCTGGCTGTGAAATCCAACACCCTCTGACTGATTGAGGTAAGAAAGCATGTATGGAATGTAGCTTCAGTTAGGGAAATCAATTAGCTCTATCAGTTCTCCCTCCCTCCTGCTCATGGCAACTTGAAAACTTTGCAAGTTGACACCTTCCTTCTTTCCTTCCTTCCTTCCTTCCTTCCTTCCTTCCTTCCTTCCTTCCTTCCACCCACCCACCCACCCACCCACCCACCCACCCACTCATGGTGTACAGTGGTTAGAATGCAGAATTGCAGGTTGACTCTGCCCACTGCCAGCAGTTTGATCCTGACTGGTTCAAGGTTGACTCAGCCTTCCATCCTTTTGAAGTTGGTAAAATGAGGACCCGGATTATTGGGGGTAAGAGGCTGACTCTGTAAACTGCTTAGAAAATGTTGGAATAACTAGATATAACCTGACAACTGTTAAGTAGGGTGAATGGATTATAGCTCCAGCTTCTCCTGGGGCAGATGTTCAAAGCATGGAGTAAGGCCACACCTGGAACACTGCATCCAGTTTTGGTCACTATGTTACAAAAAAGATGTTGAGACTTTGGGAAAAGTGCAAAGAAGAGCAACTAAGACGATGAAGGGCCTGGAGACTAAAACATATGAAGAATAGTTGCAGGATTTGAGTATGGCTAGTCCGGAGAAAAGAAGGACTGGGGGGGACATGATAACAGTTTTCCAGTATTTGAGGGGGGGGTCAACTTATTTTCCAAAGCACTAGAAGGCAGGACAAGGAACAACGGATGGAAACTAATCAAGGAGAGAAGCAACCTGGGAGTAACTCCTGCTCCTCCTTTTCCTCCAACCCCAGTCCCTTATGAACTGATGATGTTCCCTAGTTGGGTCATAAAATCTCTGAAAGAGAACCACTAAGTTCAGAGAACATTAAGGATCCCATAGTCCTTTCCCACCTCCTCCTCCTCCTCTCCACCAACCTCACTCTCTTCTAGCTCTGATGATGCTACCTAGTTGGGTCATGAAACGTCTGCAAGAAAACCACCAAACTCAGAGAGCACCAAGATCCCCACAGTTGTCATCGTCCTCCTCCTCCCCCTTCTTCTCCTCTCCACAAGCCCCGGTCCCTTCCTCTACTGATGATGTTCCCTAGTTGGATCATGAAACATCTACAAGGGAACCACCAAGCTGAGAGAGCACCAAGGACTCTACAGTTCAGCCCTGAGCTGCAAATATTCTCTTCTACGGGAAACGTCAAGTGGGCATCTCTGCAAATTAAACCTCCCACACTCCACTTCTTGATAATAGGCAGGTGATTCATTGCGAAGGAATGCTGTTTGCATTCTTGAAAGCTCTGGGAGGAATAACTTTGCTTTTGCAATAGATCTGGCAGCTTTCTTTCTTCCCGAGATGATGATGATGACGGGGCAGAGAGAAGCTTTCAGTTCTGAAGAACAGAAAGGTGGGAAGTGGAAGGAACTATCAACGGAGGCACCCGTGGCAACAGTGGCAAGGTTTTTACGGGGAGGCGATGCTGGAGTGGAAGAGACACAAAACCCTATAGAAAAGCCACCTAGAATAAAGAATGAATTGGGTGGGTGGGAAAGGACGGAGGGTGGAGCTGTAAAATAGGGTCAGTAGACATGTTGGGGATGAAGAAAGTAGAAAGAAGAACATTTTGGAAGGGACCTTGGAGGTCATCTAGTCCAAGCAGGAGAGTGCCAACCTTCCGACTGATGAACTCAGCCAAGCAAGCATGATCGAGACAATCCAATCTCTGAATGCCAAACTTTATTGAGTACATCATTTCGACACTGATTAGGGCAAAACCAGATCTAGGGAATTCCCACAGAAACCCACATAATTAAAGCATTGAATTTTCCCTCCCCCTATTCGTGCAGGTCACATTGTCCAATTGAGCCTCATTATATCGTTATGAGAAAAGTCTTTAGCTTTGGCAAACGCCTGCTGAAGTGTCCTTGGCTCTCATGCTTGTCTTCTTGATGTCTGGAGCCTACATTTCATCCTCCCCTCCCCTCCCCTTGGGTGTGTTGGCAAGCTGGGATGCGATAATGCACTTCGAACCTTCACAGAGAATTTATGCCATTTTAGACCAATGGCCATCCAATCTCTTCTTAAAAATCTCCAATGATGGAGCCTCACAATTCATCCCACTGATTAATCATTCTCACTGTTAGGAAATTTCTCCTTAGTTCTAGGGTTGGATCTCACTTTAATGATATTCCACCCGTTACTTCTTGTCCTGCCCTAAGATGCTTTGGAGAATAGGTGTACTATCCTTCTCTCTCTCTCTTCTCTCTCTCTCTCACACACACACGTGATATGGTGGGTTTATTAATATTCCCCCGCAACTCCCTTCCCCAAAAACTCAGAACTGTTCCAATTAAGTCCAGTCACAAGTCGTCCAATGCTGGTCCACAGAGCAGTAGCAATAACACTTAGACTTATATACTGCTTCACAGTGCTTTACAGCCTTCTCTAAGCTGTTTACAGAGTCAGCCTCTTGCCCCCAACAATCTGGATCCTCATTTTACGCACCTCAGAAGGATGGGAGGCTGAGTCAACCTTGAGCTGGTCAAGATTGAACTCCAGGCGGTGGGCAGAGTTAGCCTGCATTCTAACCATTGTGCACCAGGGAGGGAGGGAGGGAGGAAGGGAGGAAGGAAGGAAGGAAGGAAGGAAGGAAGGAAGGAAGGAAGGAAGGACAATAGCAATAGCACTTAGACTTATATACCGCTTCACAGTGCTTTCCAGCCCTCTCTAAGCGGTTTACAGAGTCAGCGTATTGCCCCCAACAATCTGGGTCCTCATTTTATGCACCTTGGAAGGATGGGAGGCTGAGTCAACCTTGAGCTGGTCAAGATTGAACTCCAGGCAGTGGACAGAGTTAGCCTGCATTCTAACCATAGTGCACCATGGAGGGAGGGAGGGAAGGAAGGAAGGAAGGAAGGAAGGAAGGAAGGAAGGAAGGAAGGAAGGAAGGAAGGACAATAGCAATAGCAATAGCACTTAGACTTATATACCGCTTCACAGTGCTTTCCAGCCCTCTCTAAGCAGTTTACAGAGTCAGCCTCTTGCCCCCAACAATCTGGGCCCTCATTTTACCCACCTCAGAAGGATGGGAGGCTGAGTCAACCTTGAGCCAGTGAGGATCGAACTGCAGGCAGCTGGCACTCAGCAGAAGTAGCCTGTAAATACTGCATTCTAACTACTGAGCCACCACAGCTTAATGGCTAATGAATCCACTTGAAGGCGCTTGAAAGCTTCCCAATCTAAATAAACCCACCAGGCAAAATTAAATCCACAATACCAAGAAAAGTCCACGAGGCAAGAAAAGTCTGCAGTTCCCAAGGCACGATCCAAGTCAAGGTGTGGTGTCAATCCAAAACAAGGCAAGAATCATAATGATCAGAAACCACACAGCTAGGAAATGAACACCTTGTTCCCAGCATCGCTTCCCTCTGTCCGCTGTGCTAAATAGCCATCTTCTGCTACAGCCCATCAAGAAGGGCTGCCTCCTCACTAGTGATCTGGCTGACCTTCTCTGCTCCTGCCTTTTCTCTGCCCTACCTGTTCTAGAATGTGCAGAAATGAATCAACTAACATTTGGAATTAAAGAAAAGGAAGACACTGAATATTTTGAGGTATGGGATCTGTTCTATCGATGGCTGGATGGGAGAAACAGGAGTTAGAACTTCGAAAATTACAAGAGAAGGATTAATTTTACTATTAGAGTTGTCTAACTTATTAATTTTGATTAATTTTGATTGGCATTAATAATTAACAGGTATTAATATTATGAAGGAAAAGCACTGTTACTATGAGATTACTGTTGGAGAATGCTATTATTGTTACTGTGTTGAATGTTACTCAAAAGAATTGTAACCGGACAACACATGGTTTCTGTGGATTTTAAACATGTTGCTCTTTTTATTTATATTAATAAAAAAAAAAATTAAAGGAAAAAAAAAGAACTGCTAGGCTGCCTCCTCATGAGTAATCTGGCTGACCTTCTCTCTGTCTGGTTTTGATGCTATTTCAAAATAAATGAACTTCCAAACTGCCGATCTTTAAGGAAATTTTCTCTTTATTCGAGCACAGCAATCTGATCCTGACTTTTTTCACGGTCAGTACTGACCTTTGTCCCCCAATCCCTCCCTTTCCGATCCCCAATTCTCTGCTTCTCATTGGCTATCTTCCAAGTCACTTTCCTGATTCCTTCTTCGTCAGATCACAGGAATGTCTCCCCCCTCCCCATCTCCGAGGAGACCGAATCTTCAAAGGGATTTAGCAGGCAAAAGTTCAGGCTTCTCCTCCCTTTTCTATGTCAGTGCTGGGATGCTGACACTCTCCTTCTGCCTTTTCTCTGCCCTACCTGTTCTTGGATCAGGTGCAGAAGGCAGTTCCTCTTCTTCATCACTGACCAGCTGCAGCTGTATGTTCTCCCCTCCTGAAGCTTCTGACCTGTCCTGCTGCACTTGTGCTTCAGCCAAATCCCTCTCAGAGAGCTGCTTGACTGACTCCCCTCCAGACACGCCTGGAAATGGTTCATCTTCCTCCAAGGTGACATCTGGAGAGATAACTTGGGAAGCATTTAGGGAAGTCATCACAATAAGTCAACCCCCTCTTTGCCCTTCAAGTGTTGAAAACTAAACATCTATCTGGACTCAAGGGACGTGGTGGCTCAGGGACTAAGATGCTGAGCTAGTTTATTGAAAGGTTGGCAGTTCAGTGGTTCGAATCCCTAGTGCCGTGTAACTGGGTGAGCTCCAGTGACTTGTCCCAGCTTCTGCCAACCTAGCAATTCGAAAGCACGTAAAAAATGCAAGTAGAAAAATAGGGACTACCTTTGGTGGGAAGGTAGCAGTGTTCCGTGAGCCTTTGGCATTTAGTCATGCCAGCCACATGACCATGGAGACGTCTTCGGACAGCGCTGGCTCTTCGGCTTTGAAACAGAGATGAGTACCGCCCTCTAGAGTCAGGAACAACTAGCACATATGTGCGAGGGGAAGCTTTACCTTTACTATTTGTACTTGGGATCTTCAATACATCAACCCACTGACCCCTTTTTTTCAAGAGGCAACTGGACTTTCTTGTTTTTCTTTGAAGACATTTCACCTCTCACCCAAGAAGTTTCTTCAGCTCTGACTGGATGGTGGGGAATGGAAGGATTGATACTCCTTGCAGACAGCTGGTCATTTGCATTCTTTTTAGAGAGTTGTTGAGGCCACTTGGAAGTTTATCTGTGTCTCCAGGATCACCTGAGTTGTGCAAATGGGTTTTGAGCCTTCTTGGAACTGTTCCACACCCATTTGCACTCCACACCAGTGGTGAAATCCAATTTTTTTTACTATCGGTTCTGTGGGTGTGGCTTGGTGGGCATGGCAGGGGAAGGATACTGCAAAATCCCCATTCCCTCCCCACTCCAGGGGAAGGATACTGCAAAATCCCCATTCCCTCCCCACTCCTGGTGGAAGGATATTGCAAAATCCCCATTCCCACCCCACTCCTGGGGGAAGGGTATTGCAAAATCCCCATTCCCACCCCACTCCTGGGGGAAGGATATTGCAAAATCCCCATTCTCTCCCCACTCCTGGGGGAAGGGTATTGCAAAATCTCCATTCCCACCCCACTCTGGAGCCAGGCAGAGGTGGTACTTGCTGGTTCTCCAAACTACTCAAAATTTCCGCTACCAGTTCTCCAGAACCTGTCAGAACCTGTTGGATTTCACCCCTGCTCCACACCCATTTGCAACGCTCAGGTGAAATTCAAGGATATTTAATTTATTTATTCACAGTTCTTTTATCCAATTTTACTTGAAGTGAAAGTTAAAATAAGGAAGGCAGCATCATGACCCCCATATAAAGTAGATATAATGATTCAAACAATTCATAGAAATATTTAGCAATTAATGTGCTTAGACGGTGCTACACGGACAACGGTTCGGTGGCAGCATTCAATAACTTTAATGTAGGCTGCCAAGAAGTCAGTTCTGAAATTAAAATATGTATCTTCTGTGTTCATTTTAAAATTGGATTTCTTCTCTTGATGATAAAAGTGCTTGATCCTAGCAGGAAAGGCCAAGAATGGCTTTCATATTAGGAAAAAAAAAATAAACAATTTTATTCTAATTATGACCTGATGGCTATGCTAGTAATAATCTCAGGCAAATGCACAATGATTAAATGAGGTTGATGGGCCATTTATCAATTCCTTTTCTATTTTTTACATCTATCTGCTTCACTCAATTACAGTGGAATAGATGTTTCAAACCTAGAAGGCTGGGTCGGATACATTACAGCCTCTCTGTGCAGTCACTTAGAGTTGGCACTGCCTTGATGACACATAATCATTCATCAATCAATCAATCAATCAATCAATTTCACAGTAGATATTTTGAAAGGAAAATCAAGAATTTGGTTGTTTGAGCTGAGATTGGTTGGTTTTTTGTTTGTTTGTTTGTTTGTTTGTTTGTTTTGTTTCATTACCTTTCATTACCCAACTAGTAACATCATCAGTACTAGAAGGGAGTGGAGTTTGTGGACAGGAAGAGGAGGAAGGAAAGGAGAGGAGGAGGAGGAGGAGGAGGAGGAGGAGGAGGAGGAGGAGGAGGAGGAAGAAGAGAGGAGGAGGAGGAGGAGGAAGAGAGGAGGAGGAGGAGGAGGAGGAGGAAGAGAGGAGGAGGAAGAGAGGAGGAGGAGGAGGAGGAAGAGAGGAGGAGGAGGAGGAGGAACAGAGGAGGAGGAGGAGGAGGAAGAGAGGAGGAGGAGGAAGAGGAGGAGGAGGAGGAGGAAGAGAGGAGGAGGAGGAGGAAGAGAGGAGGAGGAGGAGGAGGAAGAGGGAGTTATTCTTTGTCCAAACCTATAGACAGAATCTTGCCAGACCGAACAGTCTACTCTCTGTGTCTGCTATATTCTCTTGGAACTAATGAGGAGTAGCTGCCCTCACCCTCTTTCTCTCACACACGATCTCTAGACTGAATTGTCTCCGATTCTTGTAGACTGCACCCCTTTCCTCCTGGGAATCCACCTCCTCATTAGATTCTATCACACTGGTTTTGCCATCTATCGAAAATCTTTAACCACTCTTCTACCTTTCCCCTTGCATGAAAGATTGGGGGACATTCTCCAGTGGCTGCTGATGTTGAGCAGAAGAGAAGGAAATAACCAATGAAGGAGAATATTGGTAGCACAGGGTTGACCCAACTACGTAACATTGTTAGTTGCGCTAGAGATGTTACCTAGCTTGAGTAATGCAACACCTGCAAGAAAACAACCAGGCCCAGAGAGCACCAAGGACCTCACAGTCCCCCCTCCTCCTCTTCCTCCTCTTCTTCCTCTTCCTCCTCCTCCTCCTCCTCCCAAACCACACTCCCTTCTAGCAGTGATGATGCTACCTAGTTCGGTAATGAAATGTCTGCAAGAAAATAACCAGGCCCAGAGAGCACCAAGGACCTCACAGTCCCTCCTCCTCCTCCTCCTCCTCCTCCTCCTCCTTCTCCCAAGCCCCATTCCCTTCTAGCACTGATGAGGTTACCTAGTTGGGCAATGAGACATCGGTCAAGAAAACAACCAAGCTCAGAGAGCACCAAGGACCCTTCAGAAAGAAATAAAGTTAGGAGAATCTATCAGTGTCTGACATTAACATGTCCTGCACGCTATAAATAAGGACCGTGGTATCTCCTAGGCTCATATCTGTGGTAAGATAATGGTCCACCACAGTGGTGGGTTTCAATTTTTTTTACTACCGGTTCTGTGGCTGTGGCTTGGTGGGCATGGCATGGCTTGGTGGGCGTGGCTTGGTGGGCATGGCAGGGGAAGGATATTGTAAAATCTCCATTCCCTCCCCAATCCAGGAGAAGGTTATTGCAAAATCCCCATTTCCTCACAATCATCTGGGACTTGAGAGTCAGAGAATAGATGGGGGCGGAGCCAGTCAGAATTTTTACTACTGGTTCTCTGAACTACTCAAAATTTCCGCTACCGGTTCTCCAGAACTGGTCAGAACCTGCTGAAATCCATCTCTGGTCCACCATTGTAGGCTCTCGTGCCTTTTCTATCGTTCTAAACAAAAGACACTCACGTCTGGAGTAGTTTTCCAGTTGCTTGCTTTACTGAAACGCCTAGAAGAAATAATTCCAACGAACCTGCCAGAATTACAAGATATACAAGTGGCCTAAGGCAACCTAGCAACAGTACATGATCAGAGGCATGCTTAATCAATCAGTAACCATAATCCCCAGTACACTACAGTACAGGAGAAATCGCATTTTATGCCAATATAGCTTTCTGCCAGCCCAAGGGCTGAAGATAACACTTTAATTCAAAGAAGTAGAGTCCAGAATCAACTTGTCTTCCATCCCTATGGCACAGTCAAGCACGAAAAAAATATCAGAATTTTTTTTTTTCCCAAGAAGGGATAAACAGCCTCGAAGATAATATTTTATTGTCTCCGATTCAAAATAAATAAATAAATACAACCCTTTCCATTCTTTATTTGCTATATAGGCAATAAGAAGATCTTCTAAAACAGTAACGGTGAGAGGGATCTTGGAGTCCTAGAGGACAATCATTTAAATATGAGCCAGCTGTGTGCAGCAGCTGCCAAAAAAGCCAACACAGTTCTAGGCTGCATCAAGAGAGGGATAGAATCAAGATCATCTGAAGTGTTAATGGCACTTTATAATGCCTTGGTAAGGCCACACTTGGAATCCTGCATCCAGTTTTGGTCACCACGATGAAAAAAAGATGTGGAGACTCTAGAAAGAGCACAGAGGAGAGCAACCAAGAGGATTAGGAGACTGGAGGCTAAAACATATGAAGAACGGTTGCTGGAATTGGGCATGTCTTAATTAGAATTAGAATTAGAATTCTTTCCATTTCTATAGAATTAAATAACAAGGAAGACTCAGAATATTACTCAACCTGGGAAAACTGTTACCATTGGATAGAAAATAAAAATAGGAAATATAAATCTTCTCCTTTTTTAAATTTAAATTTTAAACACAAATTTTAATCTGTTTAATTATGGGGTATTTTAAAATCCAGCCTAAATTATTTAATTTGCTTTAATCTATTTTAAATTTTGTATCTCTGTGTTTTATCCTCTGGCTGTTCACCGCCCTGAGTCCTTCAGGAGAAGGGCGGTATAGAAATTTAATAAAACAAATAAAAAAAAATAAAAAATAAAATATAGATCAAACTAAGACATAAATCGTGTTTACATATATTTGATCAAGAAGGACTATCTGAGAATATATGAATAGAGTTAAGATTCGTGTACTGTTGGAACGACGTTGAATTGTACAACTCTCATGGACGTGTTTTTGTTACAGGTGTATTTGTATTAGTATTTTAATATTTTAAATTTTAATAAAGGTTTTTTTGAAAATTAAAAAAAAAGAAAAGAATTAGAATTCTTTATTGGCCAAGTATGATTAGGCACACAAGGAATTTGTCTCCGGTGTATAAGCTCTCACTGTACATACAACAATAGTGATAGATCATGTTCATAGTCGTAAAAATGCATTCATCGTAAAACATTAAATACAACACTTAGTGATATTCATGGATTTCAGTGGGTTTCAATTTAGTTTTCTACCGGTTCGCTTGTGTGCAAATGCACTCGGTGAGTGGGCGGAGCCTCCCACCACCAACACTACTGTTTTGTCCAATCCAGGGCAAACCAGTAGCAACCCAGTAACTGTCATGAATACTAAACAAACGATCGACATAAATCATACCATGTTTTCCCAAAAATAAGACCCTGTTTTATGGCCTTATTTTCGAGGAGGTCTTATTAATTTGGGGCGCACGGAGCAAGATGGGGGCTCCTCTTGCCATCTTACCCCGATTTCCAGCTCTGTCTCCCTAACCCTAACCAGAGGAAATGGCGGGGACCAGCTGCGCATGCGTTCAAATATTTTTGGGGAGGTCTCACTTTTCGGGGAGGGGCTTATTTTTAGCGCATGCACTCAAAAGCCCGATTGGGCTTATTTTCCAGAGAGGTCTTATTTTCAGGGAAACAGGGTACTAGGATACTAAGTAAGCTATATAAATCGTAAGATACAAGCAATTAAGTTATAGTCGTGAGAAGATGAGGAGATAGGGAATAGGGAAGATGAGACTAATGATGGGAATACTGCCTTTCTAGATAGTTTGACAGCGTCGTGGGAATGAGTTGTTTAGCAGAGTGATGGCATTTGGGAAAAAACTGTCCTTGTGTCTAGTTGCTCTGGTGTGCAGTGCTCTATAGCGTCGTTTTGAGGGTAGGAGTTGAAACAGTTGATGTCCAGGATGCGAGGGGTCTGTAGATATTTTCACAGCCCTCTTTTTGGCTCGTGCAGTATACAGGTCCTCAATGAAAGGCAGGTTGGTAGCCATTGTTTTTTCCACAGTTCTAATGATCCTCTGAAGTCTGTGTCTGTTTTGACTGTGTCTGTCTTGACTGTCTTGACTGGTCTTGACTGGTTTGGCAGTGCCAAACCTGACAGTTATAGAGGTGCAGATGACAGACTCCATAATTCAATAATTATTTTAATAAAAAGAAGGTGACATGATAGCAGTCTTCCAATATCTCAGGGGCTGCCCCAAAGAAGAAGGAGTCAACCTATTCCCCAAAAGCACCTGAAGGCAGGACAAGAAGCAACGGATGGAAACTAACCAAGGAGAGAATCAATCTAAAACTAAGGAGAAATTTTCCGACAGTGAGAACAATTCAGCAATGGAACAACTTGCCACCAGAAGTTGCAGATGCTCCATCACTGGAGGCTTTTAAAAAGAGACCAGGCAGCCAGTTGTCTGAAATAGGATAGGGTCTCCTGCTTGAGCAAAGGGCTGGACTAGAAGACCTCCAAGATCCCTTCCAATTCTGTTATTCTGTGTTCAGACTTCAAATTTAGCTCAGTGTTTCTGGGAGAAAATGATCCTGTGTACCCCCAAAAATTCTGGAGTTATTGAATGTTATTTATGATTCTCCACGGAATTCCATTGACCAAGAAGTACAATAGAAATGTCTGCGATCTTCCTTGAATTTCAAAAATTTGTTCTTTCCCTCAACGTTCATCAAAAGAAGTCATTCTTTTCAAAGACATTCAGACAATAATTCTTCTGGGCCATCTCAAGCTTAGAGGTCCATCTGGTGGGACCAAGAAGAAGGGCCTTCTCCATGGTGGCTCTCTCCCTGTGGAACATCAATCATGTGGATATAGGGTTGGCCCCATTTTGACACTCTTTTGAAAGGTCCTCGGTGGGTCTGGTGATCACCAGTGGGTCTGCTGACCGCAGGTTGATATGGAGCCCATTAAATGATTGGTTCGATTGTGGTTCGATTGTGGTTGCTGGGGGAGGTGAGGGGGGTTTATTGACCTATGTATTGGGGGTTAGGGTTCGAGTTGGGGTAAGCCAGCCAGAGTCGGTTTGAGTGAGTTGGGAGGCTATGTAACTTTTCTCAATAAACAAATAGCTACATAAATTGTGTTCAAGGTGTTAGGGTTAGGGTTAGGGTTAGGGTTAGGGTTAGGGTTAGGGTTAGGGTTGGGGTTGGGGTTGGGGTTGGGGTTGGGGTAGGGGTAGGGGTAGGGTTAAGTTTGGGGTGGGGTTAGGGATAGGATTGGGTTAGGGGTAGGGGTAGGGGTAGAGGTAGGGTTAGGATTAGGGTTGGGGTTGGGGTTGGGGTTGGGGTTGGAGTAAGGTTAGGGTTAGTGTTAGGGTTAGTGTTAGGGGTAGGGGTAGGGTTAGGGTTAGGGTTAAGGTTAGGGTTGGGGTATGGGTATGGGTAGCGGTAGGGGTAGGGGTAGGGTTAGGGTTAGGGTTAAGGTTAAGGTTAGGGTTGGGGTAAGGGTAGGGGTAGGGGTTAGGGTTAGGGTTAGGGTTAGGGTTAGGGTTAGGGTTAGGGTTAGGGTTAGGGTTAGGGTTAGGGTTAGGGTTAGGGTTAGGTTAAGCCACCCAGAATCACTTTGAGTGAGTTAGGAGGCCATGTAACTTTTCTCAATAAACAAATAACTACATAAATTGTGTCCAAGGTCTCTAGTTCGAGAGTAGATGGAACCTTCATTAAGAAGAGAAGCAACCTGGAAATAACAAGGAATTTCTTGAGGGTGAGAAAAATTAATCAGTGGAATGGCTTGCCACCAGACCGTGTGGCTGCTCCAACCATGGAGGCTTTTAAGAAGAGATCGGACAGCCACTTGTTGAGAATGGAATAGGGTCCTCTGCTTGAGCCTGGGGTTGGACTAGAAGACCTCCAAGGTCCCTTCCAGCTGTTATCCTGCAATTCCTTCGTGAAAGGGGGAATATAAAGACAATGTCATAATTGGCTTCCCCCCCCTGTATTTTGGGGAAATCAGATTGCTTCTAATTTAATAGCGCACGTTTACCGAGTGTTGCTGGGCTACATCGATTCATGAAAACTGAGAATGGAGCCAACTGCCCAAGGAGAACAATAGGAAACTTGGAGAAGGAAGGAGAGTGAAAGAAAAGAAAGGAGGAAGAAGAAAGAAGTACATCATTGACATTCTGGGCATGAACCACCTGAATTTAAATCGTTTGCCCGTTTGCTTAAAAATACACAAGGCTTCAGACCAGAAGATTTCAGTCTTCCGTGTTTCTCGTTTCTAATCTTCGCCACTTCATCGGCTCACTTCTGAAGGTTGGGGAAGGAGCCCAGTTTCTCTAGTAAAGGCGGGTTTGCAAATCGCTTGGCAAAAATTGGGGGTCAGAGTGTGCTCCGGTCTTCCATTCTTCTGCACAGGGCAGACCATGTAATCCTCAGTCTGACAACGTCAGGGAGGGGTGGAGGGAAACAGGGTTTTGAAAGAAAGAGGAAAGAAAATTGTGAATGAAGAGCCTGAGAGGGGTGGGCTGACAAGGGCAAAGGCTGCTTTGGGAATCTCTCTGCCCACCCCCACCCCCCAAAACCCAAGCCTTATGCCCAACCTATTTCGGTGGAAGAAGGAGAAGAAGAAAAAGGAAGAGAAGGAGAAGGAGGAAGGGAAGGGGAAAGGAAGGGCAGGGGGGAAGAGGAAGGAGAGGGGGGAAGAGGAAGGAGGAGGAGGAGAAGGAGAAGGAGGAGTAAGAGAAGAGGAAGAAGAGGAAGAAGAAGAAGAAGAAAAAAGGAAGAGGAAGAGGAAGAGGAGGAAGGAGGAGGAGGAGAAGAAGAAGAGGAGAAGGAAGGAGAAGGAGGAGGAGAAGAAGTAGAAGTAGAAGAAAAATAGGAGGAGGAGGAGTAGAAAGAAGGAAAAGGAGGGGGAGGGGAGGGGGAGGAGGAAGAGGAGAAAGAGAAAGAGAAGAAGAAGAAGAAGAGGACCCAGTTTGTGGGGGCAATAAGCTGACTTTGTATAAATATACAAAAGGATGAAGGCTATTGCTTAACGCATTGTAAGCCGCCCTGAGTCTCCGGAGAAGGGCGGCATATAAATCAAATTAAAAAAAAAAAAAAGAAGAAGAAGAAGAAGAAGAAGAAGAAGAAGAAGAAGAAGAAGAAGAAGAAGAAGAAGAAGAAGAAGAAGAAGAAGAAGAAGAAGAAGAAGGAAGGAAGGAAGAGGAGGAAGGAGGAGGAGGAGGAGGAAGGAGGAGGAGGAGGAGAAGAGAGGAGAAGGAGGAAGAGAAGAAGTAGAAGTAGAAGAAAAGGAGGAGGAGGACGAGGAAGAGGAGTGATGCATTCGGAATATCCAGGGACTACAGTTCTCATGTTGCTCACCCATCGACCCCCCTGAAAGAAGCTCAAATTACAGAAGATTGGCTTGTGTGCCCTTCACACTTTTGTGGTGTTGTGCAATGGATTTCCTCTTACTAATGTGTTGTGTTCATTGATACAAAGACTTTTAGACATGTAGTTGTCTGATTAACTGCAAACACAAGGCATCCCAAAATAATCCTGCAGGAACCAGTGAAAATGAGTGGAAGCGACACAAAAGCAGTTGCACAATCGGCTTCTGGTCATCCTAAAGTTACGCAGGACATCCTCCACGTACAACCAAAACCAAGCCCCCCCCCCCAATTTTTTGTTGCTAAATGAAACATCTGTTCAGTGAATTTTGACCCGTTTTGTGCCATGGCTGATAAGTGAATAACTGCAGTTGTTAAGTTAGTCACACGGTTGTTAAGTGAATCTGGCTGCCCCCCCCCCCACGGACTTTGCTTTTGTGTGACTCCTGCAACCGTCATGAGTACATGCCAGTTGCCAAGCATCTTGAATTTTGATCACGTGACTGCGGGGACGCTTGCCACGGTCGTAAGTGTGAAAAATGGTCATCGGCCGCTTTTTAAAGCAACCTTGTGACTTTGAACGGTTAGTAAGTGAACCGTTATAAGTCGAGAACTACCTGTATATATTATTTATTTTGCTTTTTTTCTGCAGCACACAAATCAGTGCATTGGATTTTCCCGACCCACAATAGATCCAAAAGAGAGAATAAGTTGAAAAATAGTTAATTAGACCAAGTTCCCATTATAAATTTCACACATAAATAAAACTACAGAGGAATAAAAACAAATAAAAACATCCGCGGCCGGGAAAAAGTGAATGACGCCCTCAACTTACGTCCACTTGCTTAGCGACCGTTCAACGTTCCGACAGTCCTAATTAGGACCTGGATTTGAAGTTGCAATGTTTGGCCATGGGCCTTCCGTAGCCACATGGGCCACATGGAGGGTCTTTGGCAAGGTCTCACAATCACGTCACCGTCTTTTAGGATCACTTTGCCCAAAACTGGTATTTACTTATGGATTTGGGCAACACTGCACCCATGGCACGACCCTGGGTTTTGTTTAATGACGGCGGTGTTCCCTTTATGACAGCAATGCTTGCTTAAGGATCGAGGTGTTTGATTAAAGATCATCACAATACATGTTGTAAAAACAGGTCTGGTTCCTTCCTTCCTTCCTTCCTTCCTTCCTTCCTTCCTTCCTTCCTTCCTTCCTTCCTTCCTTCCTTCCTTCTCTTCCTCCCTCCCTTCCTTCCTCCCACATTTATTTATTCTTCCTCCTTCCTTCCTTCCTTCCTTCCTTCCTTCCTTCCATCCTTCCTTTATGCATTGATTCTTTCCTTCCTTCCTTTATGCATTGATTCCTTCCCTCCCTCCCTCCCTCCTTCCTTCCTTTATGCATTGATTCCTTCCTTCCTTCCTTTATGCATTCCTTCCTTCCTTCTGTAGGAAGTTAGCACCCACCCCTTTCCTAGAAGAATGAAATATTTTAGGAAATATTAAAAAGGCAGAATATTATGTTTCCCTGGATGAGAAATGGAGATGCATGTTTTAAAGACGAAGCAGCTGCCACCTTCTTGCCCGCCTCCCCCACCCTTTGTCAATGGGCCAGAGGCAGAAACTCAATCTTTGTCAATGGACCATCATCTGCAACACAATAGGACCCGTCTAGCAACAGAAACTCACCACATGGCACCTGGGAAGATTACATCGGCCAGCAAGGCTAGCTAAGACCCCCACCCCCTGGGACTCTGACAACCAATCAGCATACTCTTCCTGTGCCCAGGAAGTTCAAAGCCAGAGAGGGCATAAAACCCGGGGATTCGCTGTATCTCGCCCCTTTTCTGTTCAGGAACTCAAACTATGTGATCCTGTCCACCATTAAACCATCTTTCCAAGCAGTCTCCATGTTTCCAGTGTCTTTTTCCCCACTTGGAGCTGAACCCAGAAAGATATTTCTCCCTCCCTCCCTCCCTCCCTCCCTCCCTATTTAGTTACCTTCCTCCTTCCTTACCTTGAGGCACCTGGGGTTTGTCCTCTGAGCCCCTTCCAGGAGGGCATCTACCCTTTCCTTACCATTGCAAAGCATGGCAAAATGCACAGAGAAGAGCAAAGAGACTTTTTTGACATCTCTTCTGTTTATTTTCAGGAATTAATCAGGTTTTTCCGTACCAGTCTGAAGATTCTAATCGGTTTTATCAATAAAATGAAAACGACAGCAACTGTCTGGGCTTTAGGTATTGATTTATTGATTCAATTGATACAGCCACCCGTCTCAGCAGGTGACTCTGCAGTGACATTAAAAATAAAGTGTTACTAAATACATTTTTCAAATGAGGTTGCTTGCAAATTCTAGGAGTATAAACTGAGATAGATTTCTGGGTTCTCGGGTTTTGGGTTCTCATTTTCTTAAGAAAACAATAAATGCTGGGAATTCCTTCCTTCCTTCCTTCCTTCCTTCCTTCCTTCCTTCCTTCCTTCCTTCCTTCCTTCCTCCCTCCCTCCCTCCCTCCCTTCTTTCCTCACTCCCTTCCCCCTCAACCATACATTCCCTTCCTTCCTTCTTCACTTTCTCCCTTCCCTCTCAACCATGCATTTCCTTCCTTCCTTCCTTCCTTCCTTCTTTCCTTCCTTCCTTCCTCATTCCCTCCCTTTCCCCTCAACCATACATTCCCTTCCTTCCTTTACTCCCTCCCTTCCCTCTCAATCATACATTTCCTTCCTTCCTTCCTTCCTTCTTTTCTCACTCCCTCCCTTCCCCCTCAACCATACATTCCCTCCCTCCCTTCTTTCCTTCCTTCCTTCCCCTCTCAACCATACATTCCCTCCCTCCCTCCCTCCTTCCCTCCCCTCTCAACCATACATTCCCTCCCTCCCTCCCTTCCTTCCCTCCCTCCTTTCCTTCTCCTCCTCCTCCTCTCCGCAAACTCCATTCCCTTCTAGCACAGATGATATTGCCTAGCTGGGTCTTGAAATGTCTGCAAGAAAGCTACACAAGCCCAGAGGCCACCAAGGACCCCACAGTCCTCCTCCTCCTCCCCCCTCCCCCCAAACCCCATTCCCTTCAAGCAGTGGTGCTACTTCATTTAGTAATGAAACATCTGTAGGGAAACCACCAAGCTCTGGAGAGCTTTAGGATCTCCACCGTTCAACCCCGAACTACAAATCTTCTCTTCTATTGGTAAAGTGGCATTGCTTGAACCGGTAGCTACTGAGAAGCCCAGAAAAGCAGATCCTTCCCCCTCCTCTTCTTCCCCTTACCCCCTTGCATTCCCCCTGCCCCGGGGAGGAAGCTTGTTGGCCCAACACAGAAGACCCTAGACGTTTAGCATATGGTAGGGACCCGGCCACAGTCTTCACAAGTCGTGTGAACTGGTGAAGAGCAGCTCTGGGTTTGCCACCTGGGCTTTGGTGGTCAGCCAGAAATGATGGACTCTGCAGGACCCTGAACTTTCAAACATGGTGGGGGTGGGGGGGAGGAGAGCAGGGCAAAAAATCCTTTTCTGGATTTTTGGGCACAGAGAGCGGCTTCAAGCCTCCCTGCTCCAACTAGGCACCCCTCCAAGCCCTGAGAGAGGTTGAAATGAACGATCTCCCTTTCGGCGCTTTCCAGTTCTTCTCCGCGGGAAGGCAGCAGCGAAGAGATTGCCTGGCGCGCCTGCGCAGAGGCTCGATCCTCCACCGGGGCTAGGCGAACCGAAAGGCGCTCGGCTCCCCGTTCCCACGTTCATTACGCTTCATTCTTTCTTTCTTTCTGTCTTCCGTTCTTTCTCTCCCTCCCTCCCTTTCTTCTCACGTTTCCCCGCGGGTGGGTGGGTGGAAATCAAAGACCTCTCCTCTTCCTTTCCAAACAAGGGACCCCTGTCGACCCCCCCTCCTCCCTACCCACCAGACCCATTTCCCCCATGCCAACCCCCCCTCCCAACCCCCTCTAATCCGGACCAAGAGCAAACCTTGCCATAGCCCGTCCCTTCCAACCGAAGCCCCTGCCCAGCTGTTTCTCACCCCCGCCACCCCTACAAAGCTTTGCATCTGCTCCGCCACCTTGCAAAGCCCCTCCCCCACAGCGATCCCCTGGGGTCTCTGCCGGTCCCCTCCCCCCCCCAACTCCAACCCCCCTCCCCCGTTTCCCGCGTTCCTCATCCGGACATCGCGCCCTGCCAGCCAGGTAGCGCGGGGGCTCTTGCAGCGACCTCTCCAAGCCTCTCCAAGAAAGTTTTCCCGGGGTGGGTTGCCCCGGGGACCGTCGGCTGTTGTCTCGCTTAGCGGCGGAGCCCTCTCTTTCCACTCCCGCGGCTTGGCCTTTTGCGGGGGAGGGAAGAAAAGGACGTGTTGGGGGGGGGGAAGGAGGAGAAGGAAGGATGACAGCGCGCTTATGCCCGACTTGCCTCCTGTCGGAGAGGCTTCTGCCGGTTTGGCAAAGCGAGCCGTGCGCCCGAGAGCGCGCAGCGATCCGTCACTGGCTCTTTTCCCACCCCTCCTCTCTTGCCCGCCCTCCTCCTCCTCCTCCTTCTTCTCCTCCTCCTCCTCTTCCTCCTCTCCATCCCTCTCTTTCTCTCTCTCTCTCTCTCTCTCTCTCTCACTCCCGGGCGAGAGAGCTGGAAGGAAGCTTATAAAAAGCCTGATGTAATCCGCGCTGCAGCCTCTGGGTACCGCGAAGCATCGCGTCCAAGCCGCCCGGGGGAGAACCGAGAGCGCAAACCAGCGAGCAGCCCCAGGTAACTAAAAGAACCGGGCGAGGAAGAGGAGGAGGAGGAGGAGGAAGAGAAGGCTATTTCGGGAAGAAGGAAAGGGGCTTTCAGGCAGCGGAGGGAGCCTTATTGGGGGGGCTCCGTCTGCTCCCTCCCCAACGCCGAAGAAGGAAGCGTCTAAAGCCCAGCCGAAGCCGCGGGGCTGTGCCGGTGCGAGGAACCGCTTCGTCGGTCGGATCTCCGGACTTCTGTTCAGCCACATCCTCCGTCCAGCTTGGGCTATTCATTTCCCCCTCCACACACACACACCCCACTTCTTGGTTTAAGGAAGCTCGCGCCCACCCAATTACAGAATATTTTGATTTTTCTTTTTAAATTCGGACTTCGCGTCTCTCTCTTTTTCCTTTTTGAACTAAACAAGAACAACAACAACAAACCAGGAGCCCCGACGTTGTGTGTGTGTGTGTGTGTGTGTGTGTGTGTTTGCGAGTGTGAAAGCGTGTGTAAGACTTTTCCAAGTTTCGTTTGGGGTGTGGGTGTGTGGTTTTTTTTTAGCTCGTGTTTTTGTTTTTTGTTTTGTTTTTTCCAAAGAGTGGGCTGGACGCAAAGAAAGGAGAAGGGGGGTGGGGGGGGGAAAAAGGAAAAAGAAACCCCCAAACTCCCTGTCCAAAAATCAAAATCAAAATCTCGGTCTTGGTTCGCTGGTTTTGTATTGAGTGGAGCCCATGGCTCGTTTTTCCCTTCTGGATTTGTGGAAGTTTTCCATTTGGGATTTGCTCCGGCTGACAACAAGGATATAATTGCCTGGATTCTCTTAAAAGGTAAGATTCCATGATGATGATGATGATGATGATGATGATGATGATGATGATGATGATGATTTTTAAATCCCTTAATAACAGACTGCTTTAATTCAGTTGTGCATTGGAGATTGTACGGTAGCCTTCTGGGGGGAGGGCTGAGAAAAATCGATATATTTTGGGTGAGTTGGGTGTGAGAGAATCTCATCCCACGCCTAATATCTAACCCTGCATCCGACTGTGGAAAGATGATCTTTCAATTTTATTTTATTTTTTTGGCGGGGAGTGGGGGGGGGTGTCTCTTTGGCCCCCGATAGAAATCCTCGGGGGCCCCCAGCTTTTGAGGGACAACTTTGTTGGAAGCTGCAAACAGAAGCTCTGAAATGCAGCTTCGTTGGGTTGGAAGGGGAAGAAATCAAACCCGCGCGGGTTGATTTCTCGAAGGTCTGGAGGCAAAAAAATAAATAAATAAAAATGCGCTGTTGTTGGCCGGATCCACAAAGTCCGGACGCCCCTCACCCGCTCCCCCCACCCCAAAGCAGCTTGCTCTGGAGCTGGGGAAGGGGCGACAATCGGACGGGGGTCTCAGAGGCTGGATGTAAGGGGGGGGCGGCTCAAGCCTCATCCGCTCCGAATTTCATTTCCCTCTCCGGAATCTGCTAACTAGCCAAAGCGCCGATCCAGCTGGCGTTGGGATGGATGCTTTGGATCGCTCCCTCCGCCCTCAGGATACCGAGTTTGGGACTGCGCCCCGCGGGCTTTACTCGGGAGTAAGGGCGAGAGTCCCTGCTTCAGACCTTCACCCGCTATAAGGCAACCCGGCTCCCTCGCCTTCCCCTCCCCCTCCTCAATCCTTCTCCCTCGTCTTCTCTTGCGCCTTTAAGGACCCTTTTAGGATCGGAAAGGTTAGAAAACGCAGAACGCGAACTTCGGAAGGGAATAACCCACCATTGAAGGGCGGAGGCGGCGGAGGCCAGAAGAAGGAGCCTTTCTCCGGGTGGGGGAGGGGGAGAGGGAGGGAAGAGCCCCCTCGGATGCTTACTCGCAAGTAATCCCGTCGACTCCCTCCCTCCCTCCCTCTCCAAAGTGGGATTACGCATTTGGCAAGCGAGGCGTTTTGCGGCGCGCGCTCCCGCCTCTCTCCCTCCCCGGGAGCTTGAGAGGAGATGCGGGGAGCCACATTATTTGAGGATGGAGTGGGGGGGGGGCAAACTTTCGCCGGGCTGCCAAAAACATCGCGCCGCCCCCCTTCCCCTTCCACCCACCCCCCAAGAAAACGACCTTCTCTTGCCTTGCAAGAAGGGGCGAGAGGATGGTGTGGGGATGTTAAATGCTTCTCCCCGGGCACTTTGGGGGGGTGGTGGTCTCCCGCTAATTTCGGGGAGAGGGGGACAAGATTCTACCCACTCTCTCCTTCAATCCCGAGGCTTCTTCTTTTTTTAAAAATAATAATAATAATAATAATAATAATAATAATAATAATAATAATAATAATAATAATAATAATAATAATAATAATTCCCGAATATGGTAAGGCGCGGGAAGGGTTGCACCAGATCCGGAGGCGATAACCGAAAAGCTTCGATTTCATCCCGAGCCAGATGCTTTTTTAGCTAAAAGAAAAAAAGAAAAAAAAGTTGCCTTGCTGATTTATTTGTTGCAGTGATTAGGGGGTCTTTTTTGGGGGAGGGGGGTTGCAAGGGAAGTGGGAAAGCCCGGGCCTCATAGCTCTAGGTTTTTAGCCTGGCTAATAATAATAATAATAATAATAATAATAATAATAATAATAATAATAATAATAATAATAATAATAATAATAATCCGAATGGAGTCTGAGGGGCATTTCTTCCCGTTTGGATGAAAAAGGCCAGGAACTTTCCATCTTCTAGCCAATGAATGGAGCTGCAGCTCCAAAAAAAAAAAAAAACAAAAAAAAAAAAAACAAAAAAAACCCCTCCAGCCCCTTAATTAAATGAGTTAGTTGGAAAAAAGATGCTACAGAGTCCTTTTTGGTTCTTTTGTGGGGTTGTGTTTTGTTTTTTGTTTTTTTTTTTGGATACTGTAGACCAAGATGAAGTAGGGACTAAAGAAATCCAAGGAATGGGTTGGCTTTGAAGCAAGATGGAGAGGAGGAGAAGGATGACCAGATCAACCAAGGCTCTTTCCCTCCCTCCCTCCCTCCCTCCCTCCCTCTCTCCCTCCCTCTCTCTCTCTCTCTTATAGTTTGGGTTGGAAAGAGGTTCTACAACTCACTAGATACTACCGCCTGATCCTTTGCGCTCAGCAAAAGAAGGAGACATCCACGTATTGATTCCGGGAGACGTTGGGGCCACCTTCTTCCCACGTCTCCATCCCATACCTTTGGGGGCCTGTGTGTTTTGTGGGCCAAAGAAAATGGGGTGGGTGGGTTGAGAGGTCATCCCTGAGCAGTCCATCCTAAATCTAGAAAGGAAAGTTGACCTGTTGACCAGCTTGTCTTTCAGCTTGGAAAGCCAAGCAGAGAGAGAAGAAGGTTGGGAGATGTTCTTCAAGCCAAATTTGAAGGTTCTAGTTCTTAGGAGGACAAATGATGATGCAAGGAGAGGTGGGTGGGAGAGAGAGAGAGAGAGAGAGAGAGAGAGAGGGAAAGGGAGAGGTAACTTTAATTGGTTCCCCCCTTGAGTTGAAGACATGCTGGTTCCTGGCTTTAGTGGAAATCTTTAGGTCATCCTTTCCTTCCATTACAGAAAGTAGATAGGATAGAATAACAGAGTTGGAAGGGACCTTGGAGGTCTTCTAGTCCAACCCCCTGCTTAGGCAGGAACCCCTACACCACTTCAGACAAATGGTTATCCAACATCTTCTTAAAAACATCCAGATGAGAGCTAACTTGGAATGGAGAGGTCTATACACTTCTCCTTTCCCTTTTATTCCCCCTTCTTAATACCCACAGGACCAGTTTTTTTGGGGGGGGGGGGTGGGAAGCCCCACTGTTGGAGGAACTACCAATTCCTACTGCAAGTTTGCTCTGCCCACTCTTCCAACCCTCCAACAACCCCCACCCCTAAGATCCAGGCCTCCCCACAGTAATCTTCCACCTTCATCTTCTCCATCATCTCTGCAGTGCTTCCATCTGCAGCATGGGCTATATGTGGAGAAGGAGGAGATAGGAATGACCTTTTAGCTGGAAATGAGGAATGCCTTGAAAAGGGGTTCACACTCACATAGATGCACACCCAGAGGGACACACACACACAGAGAGAGAGAGATGCAGCAACCAGCCCTGTTAGGAAGGAGATCTTGGAGAGAGAGAGAGAGAGAGACCACATGCACCCCTCCCCAATGAGAGTGGGTGCCCAACAACCCACGACCCCACTGCCAAGCTTCCTCTGTACCAGTGTGTGGATTGAGTGGGTTTGTGTCATTGGGTGTGTTGACGGTAGAAGATGTTGCGTGGGTGCCCCTAAGCAAGCTAAGGGGAATTCTAGAATTTTTTTTTTATTTTTTTATTTTTTTTTTTAGCATTCTGCAAAATTTTGGATACTCCTCTAAGGCTGGATTTCACCCTCTTGCTTTCCCCACAGTTCTGATCCAAATGCACAGGATGGATCGTGGATTGATACCTGGGATGATTTTTATGGGTTTTGGACAGCAGGGGAAAAAGTCTGGCCGGTAGGCAGGCAATGTGGAATGTGCCTTTTCCCGGGGTAACGAGAGGGGGAAGGGGAAGGGAAAAAAAAGAAGAAGAAGAGAGAGAATAATATTGCATTCGGAAAAGAGCGTGGGTATATCACCAGGCTGCATTGCACCTTTCTCTTTTTCAAAAAAAAAAAGAAGCAAGCTTCGTTTTAACACCCTGCTTTACAGCATACAGGCAATTTATTTTGCAGAGGAGAAAAAGAAATAAAAAAGAAATAAAATAAGAGCAGGATGGGAAAGGGGAATGAAATGGATGGGTTTGTTCATTCATGAATGAGTGAGAGCTTTCAATTGCCGCTCTTCGAAATGCAGATTTTTTTTTAAAAAAAAGACAATATTGCCACTCATCTCATTGTATAAGGAGAGAATTTACCTAATATTTGCATCTCTCAAAAGCTCCAAGTGTTTTTTTTTTTCCCCTTTAATCCTGGTTCTCTGCCTTGCTTTGCAACCTGAGATTCTATCTAGAGCCATCAATCCGAATAGAACTGGAAGGGATCTTGGTTTGAACAGGTTCAGACATAAGAACATAAGAACAGGTTCAGACAGAATATAGCCTTCGCTTGTGAATTGGCTACATCTGAATGCAAAACCCTGGTGCATCTTTGCTAGTTGGGAAGCTATGTTGGGTTTTTGCTCTGCTGATGGGTTCCTGGTGGGAGCTGAGCTTTTCCTCCTTTAGCAAATGAAGAAGTTATACCCTATTTGAAGATGTCCAAAGGCATCCTTTTCCATTCTAGAAAGCTACAAATCTTGATCAGTTGCATGCAAGCCAGCAGGATGAAAATAAGCCATGATCATACCTCACAGGATGGGATGGATCCCCAGGAACAGATTTTCCCCCAAAATGCAGACATTCTCTTTATAAGGATAAGAGGTTTTTTTTAAAAAACAAAAAAACTTGTTTAAGTCCACAGCTGTATGCCCAGCTGAATCTCATGGCTCTGCTAATGTTAATCTTGGTTAGTTGGTGTGTGCCTCTGTGTGTGTGTTTGTCTGTGTTTCATTGAGTGGCAAAGACCCTGGCTTGTTTGGTTAGTAAGTTGTTGATTGTTCGGTGTTTCATGGCAGTTCAGAAAATGAGTTAATTGTGTGAAGTCAGTCACTGAGCCTCTTGTATAAACATTTCTGGGATTGCAGTGTTGGAGAAAGTCTGTTTTTTTTTTCCACCGCTAAATTAGAGACCAATTTATATAAATCACTGCTGATTTAAATGTCTTTGCAGAAGCCTTTGGAGTAAACACGAACTGAGCTGCAGTTTGCAGCTGAGGGCAGCCCCTTAATTTCTGCCTATTCCGAAGAAAATCAATCTGCATTGAGTGGAAAAAAATATATACATCTCTTTTTATTTTCAGTTCAGGCAATCCAGAAATTCTTTGCACGGTGTCGACGGTCTCCTCTAGGTGCGACATCCTTGGGGGTGGAGTTAAAACATAGAACGTGGAATAATAGAGTTGGGAGGGACCTCGGAGGTCTTCTAGTCCAACCCCACTGCTCGAGCAGGAGACCCCATACCATTTCAGACCAATGGTTGTCCGGTCTCTTTTTTGAAAGCCTCCAGTGATGCAGCTCCCACAACTTCTGAAGGCCAGGTCTTCCGATGATTGGTGGCTCTCACCATTAAGAAATTTCTCCTTGGTTCTAAGGATGCTACTCTCCTTGATTAGTTTCCAACCATTGTTTCTTGTCTTGCCTTTTGGAAAATAGTGTGATTCCCCCTCATCTTTGTAGGAGCCCCTCAAATATTGGAATAGTGCTATGAAGTCACCCCTTAGTCCTTCTTTTCATTAGACTAAAGGTAAAGGTTCCCCTCGCACATATGTGATAGTCATTCCCGACTCTAGGGGGCGGTGCTCATCTCCGTTTCAAAGCCGAAGAGCCAGCGCTGTCCGAAGACATATCCATGGTCATGTGGCCGGCATGACTCAACACCAAAGGCACACGGAACTCTGTTATCTTCCCACCAAAGGTGGTCCCTGTTTTTCTATTTGCATTTTTTACATGCTTTTGAACTGCTAGGTTGGCAGAAGCTGGGACAAGTAACAGGAGCTCATCCTGTTACGCGGCACTAGGGATTCGAACCGCTGAACTGCCGACCTTTCGATCGACAAGCTCAGCGTCTGAGCCACTGAGCCACCGTGTCCCTCTTTCATTAGACTAGACGTAACCAATTCCTCATTCCCGTTCTTCATACATTTTAGCCTCCAGTCCCCTAAACATCTTTTTTTTAAAAAAAAATTGATTTATATGCCGCCCTTCTCCGGAGACTCAGGGCGGCTTACAATGTGCTCAGCAATAGCCTTCATCCTTTTGTATATTTATACAAAGTCAGCTTATTGCCCCCACAAATTGGGTCCTCAATTTACCTCCCTTAGAAAGGATGGAAGGCTGAGTCAACCTTGAGCCTTGGCGAGATTCGAACCTGCAATAATTGCAGGCAGCTGGTCTTACTAACCAGCTTAATAACAGGGTGCCTTAGACCACTGTACTACCAAGGCTCTTTCTTGTTCTTCTCTGCACTCTTTCCAGAGTCTCACCATCTTTTTTATAATGTGGTGACCAAAATTCCACCCCGCCTCCCTAATCATTTTGGGAGTGATTCATTGTTGAGTTATTTGATGTTCTCCAGAACATAGCAAACCTCAAACACCCTTTTCTTATGATTCAAATCGATGCTATTTAGTTAGAGATCAGCCGTTTGGGCCCGTGAAAATAACCACAGAGGCTACGAAGAGGGATCAGACGAGTGTTCTGTCTGTAAATATAGTTGCCAGATTTTAATTTGGGAGTGTTTATTAAGATAACACGTAGCAATGGTTCACTGGCCACTGTTTATCCTCCCGATGGGACGTACTCTTCAATTATTTTATTTTATTTATTTATTTATTTATTGGTTTGATTTATTGCTGCCCTTCTCCGGAGACTCGGGGTGGCTTACAATGTGTTAAGCAATAGCCTTCATACTTTTTGTATATACCTGCTTAGTAGGGCTTTCGGCTCCCCCTAAGCGGTGTTCTTTTTTATGCAAAGTCAGTTTATTGCCCCCACAATCCGGGTCCTCATTTTACCTATCTCGGAAGGATGGAAGGCTGAGTCAACCTTGAGGCTGGTGAGATTTGAACTCACAGTAATTGCAGGCAGCTGGCAGCTAAGTGCTACTTAACAGCACTTTAGTCCGCTGCACCACCAAGGCTCCTCCTATTCCCTCTTGCATGTTGCATCTCTGCACCAATTCATTGCATCTTTCTCCAAAGTTTCTTCCACGGTTCCGTGGGTGTACAGCTTTCCTCGAAATCTATTTGCTCTGAAAACTTTCTGCTTTAATTCACTGTCTCCTCCCGCTTCGTCTCTGAAGTGCCTTCGGGATTGTAGGAATTCCTTCAGGCATCTCCCTTTTATCACTTTGCAACGAGGGCCAGCTATTTCTTGAGCACGGATGGAGGATTACCATGTTCTTCTTCAATCCTCTACTTGCCAAGATTTGTTCAACACATCCCGGTCAAGACGAGCTTGTCTTTCGGAGAGGTGGTTTGCAAGAATGACGGTGATCCATCATGCCAGTAAATCTCAGCTTTTTCTCAGGGGATGCCACTGCACGGAGAAACAGAAGGTTCATCTGAAAAGGGATGTCAAGCCAGACTATTTTTATTTTCTTCTGGAAAATGTCTTGACCTGCAATGCTGGGCGAGAAAAGAAAGGGGGAAAAAATTGTGACATTCTGAAGTAAAAGCCAATCTATGGTTTCTTCCAAGCTACGGATAGATGGCGCCCTTTCTCCAGTTATGACTTAGCTACGTCTCATTCTTCTAGAGGTTTTGGATATTAGCACTGGGCTCTTTTCTTTTTTTGGAGAATTACTATAATAAGAGAATAGCAGAATAACAGAGTTGGGAGGGACCTTGGAGGTCGTCTAGTCCAACCCCCTGCTCAACCAGGAGATCTTATTATACACCATTCTAGACAATGTCCAGTCTCTTCTTAAAGGCCTCCAGTGATGGAGCATCCACGACTTCTGGTTAATTGTTTCAATGGTCAGAGGTCTGTAGAGATTCTCAGTTATCCAGATCATGGTTGTCCCAAAGGTCCTTTTTAAGGAGGCAATTGGACTTTCTTGGTTTTTTTTTTTTTCCTTTTCTTTGAAGATGTTTCGCTTCTCATCCAAGAAGCTTCTCCAGCTCTGACAGGAGAGTGGGGAATGGAAGGATATATATTCCTTGCAGGCAGCTGGTAATGACTGAAGAAGCGAAACGTCTTCAAAGAAAAAAAAAACAAGAAAGTTTAATTGCCTCCTGAAAAAGCACCTTTGGGACTTCCAACTGTCAGGAAATTTCTCCTTAGTTCTAGGTTGCTTCTCTCCTTGATTAGTTTCCACCCGTTGCTTCTTGTCCTGCCCTCAGGTGCTTCGGAGAATAGCTTGACTCCCTCTTCTTTGGGGCAGCCCCTGAGATATTGGAACCTCCTATCATATCTCTGCTAGTCCTTCTTTTCATTAAACTAATTTCAGCAACCGTTCTTCATATGTTTTAGCCTCCAGTCCCCTAATCATTTTGTTGCTCTTCTCTGCACTCTTTCCTTAAGTCAAGAGCAAGAAAGATGATTAGGAGACTGGACCCTATTGCTGAGACCAGAGGGAATAAAATATATGGATTATATTCTGGAGAATCCATGTCCTTCCTTCCTTCCTTCCTTCCTTCCTTCCTTCCTTCCTTCCTTCCTTCCTTCCTTCCTTCCTTCCTCTCCATTTATCTCCTTCTTTCCTCCCTTCCTCCCTCCCTCCTTCCCACCTCTCCATTTATCTTCTTCCTTCCTTCCTCCCTCCCTTCCTTCTTTCCTTCCTTCCTGTCCATTTATCTCCTTCCTTCCTTCCTCCCTCTCTCCCTCATTCCCACCTCTCCATTTCTCTCCTTCCTTCCTTCCTCTCCATTTCTCTCCTTCCGTCCTTTCTCCCTCCCTCCTTCCCACCTCTCCATTTATCTCCTTCCTTCCTTCCTTTCTCTCCATTTCTTTCCTTCCTCCCTCCCTCCCTTTCCTTTTATATCCATCCATCCATCCCTCCCTCCACAGCTTCCGATCTTACATAGTGTCTCTAGCTGGTGTACATAAGAATACAATCCAAGCATTTAAAAGCCATTAAAAAAGCAACTAATTTAAATTTTAAAAATGGGAAAGAATTGGAAAAGCATAGGAGAGACTGTATTTGACATACTATCGTGCTGCTATCGAGCCTGGCTCCACTCCATATCAGATCCCCTGAAGGCCACTTGACAAAATGAGTCTTAAAGGACCTTCAAATGGCAACAATGACTTCAGGAATGTCTGTGGAAGAAGAGAGATTAAGAAGCGACATTAACCAGGAAATGTGGGCTTTGGTGGAAAGTAACTGTGGTTCTGTCTCCGTGGTTGAGTGGGTCAATCAACCTCTTTCGTGGCTGTCTGAGGTTTCTAGGTCTGAGCACTGTGATCTAAGGTCATAACCTCCGTTTATCGGCCATGGTTAATTATGCAAGCCTTGATTAGCCGGTCCAAACTCAGTCTTGGTTAGCTGCACCGAGGTGATCGCTAGGATGCTTGTTTTGATTGCTTTTATGATATTTATGGTTTTATAGTTTAGGCCCATCGATGCATTATTTAAATGCGCTTGTTGTTCCTCACTACACTATGAGCCTCTTGTGGTTGCAGTGAGCATAAATTGGATAAATTAGTAAATACATCTCTCTCTTTCTCACACACACAGACACACAGAGAGAGAGAGAGCAGGAGAGGGAGAGAGACACACAGAGAGATACACACACAGAGAGAGACAGAGAGAGACAGAGAGAGAGACAGAGAGAGACACACAGAGAGAGATAGAGAGAGACAGAGAGACAGAGAGAGACACACACACAAAGACAGAGAGACAGACACACACAGAGAGAGAGATAGAGAGAGACAGAAAGAGACAGAGAGAGAGAGAAAGAGAGAGAGACACAGAGACAGACAAACAGAGAGAGAGAGAGAGAGAGAGACAGAGAGAGAGAGAGAGAGAGACAGAGAGAGAGACAGAGAAAGACAGAGAGGGAGGGAGGGGGGAGAGAGAGCAGAAGTTAGTATGCAGAACATTTCTACAATAAAGGAATGAAGCCTGATGCACAAAGCACCACAAAGTTGTTCTCCTCCTCTCTGCTTTGTTTCTAGGAATATCTAGAGGATGATCTCCTGCCTCTTTTGCTCTGCACCTCCCCTCCCCAGGAACAAAGCTGTTTTCCTGCCAAATTCCTGAAAATTTAAAAAGAGGTGTCTCACAGAAACCTTCGCATCCAGAGGCCTCTGCCCTCATTAAACACAAAAGCTCTTGACTTACAGGGTTGAATCCTTTGCAAGCCAATACCACTCGATCCACAACAGATGTTGGAGTGTTTAGATTATTTTTAAACATATATTTAAGAAAATCAATGCTTGCTGATCCCATGTGAGACATTTACTGAGCCGGAAACTACAGTGTTCATTAGGGTTTGCTTCTGACAAAGGGTGGAGAACTGGTGGAATCAAAGAAGGGCTGCCAACATATTGAGCTAGGCTTCTATAGAATGGAATGGAATGGAACAGAACTCAGAATAGAATAAAATGCAGAATAGAATAGAAGGGAAGGGAAGGGAAGGGAAGGGAAGGGAAGGGAAGGGAAGGGAAGGGAAGGGAAGAGAAGAGAAGAGAAGAGAAGAGAAGAGAAGAGAAGAGAAGAGAAGAGAAGAGAAGAGAAGAGAAGAGAAGAGAAGAGAAGAGAGATGGAATGGAAAATATGGAATGGAATGGAATGGAGTGGAATGGAATAGAATAGAATAGAATAGAATAGAATAGAATAGAATAGGAAATAGAATAAGGAACAGAATAGAATAGGAAATAGAATAAGGAATAGAATAGAATATGAAATAGAATAAGGAATAGAATAGAATATGAATGGAATGGAATGGAATAGAATAGAATAGAATAGAATAGAATAGAATAGAATAGAATAGAATAGAATAGAATAGAATAGAATAGAATAGAATAGAATAGAATTCTTTATTGGCCAAGTGTGATTGGACACACAAGGAATTTGTTTATGGTGTATATCTCTCAGTGTACATACAAGCAGCAAATGATAAATTATCATAATCATAAAATACCATCATAAATCATAAGATACAACTGTTATCTATAGGATCCTAAATAAAGCAATCAACATACATCATAAGGCACAAGCAACAAAGTTATAGTCATAAGATGCTAAAGGATCTTATAGCTTATAGGAAAGATGAGAAGGATCATAGCAATGCAGCCCTACTAGGTACTTTGACATCACAGGGCATAAGACAAGTGTTGTGGGACTTAGTTGTTCAGCAGAGTGATGGCATGGGGGGAAAAAACCGTCCTTGTATCCAGTTGTTTTGGTGTGCAATGCCCTATAGTGTCGTCTTGAGGGAAGACGTTGAAAGAGTTTATGTCCAGGATGTGAGGAGTCTGTAGTTTATGTCCAGTTTATGTCCAGGATCGAGAGGGACTTTTCCTTTAAAGGTAGTTTGAAGGGTTAAAAGGTAAAGATAAAAGTTCCCCTCGCATATATGTGCTAGTCGTTCCTGACTCTAGGGAGCGGTGCTCCTCTCCCTTTCAAAGCCGAAGAGCCAGTGCTGTCCGAAGACGTCTCCATGGTCATGTGGCCGGCATGACTCAATGCCAAAGGCGCACGGAATGATTTCACCTTCCCACCAAAGATGGTCCCTATTTTTCTACTTGCATTTTTTACTTGCTTTCGAACTGCTAGGTTGGCAGAAACTGGGACAAGTCACGGGAGTTCACCCCGTTATACGCAGCACTAGGGATTCGAACCGCTGAATTGCCGACCTTTCGATCGACAAGCTCAGCATCTTAGCCACCGAGCCACCACGTCCCTGAGTTTGAAGGGTAGCAAAAGGAAAGTTGTTGAGATCTCTCATTATGAGAAGAGCTATGCCAATTGATGTCTCCTCATGAAGACGTTGTGTGGATGAAGTTGTCATGGAGACATTGTGGTGTCTAAAAGGCTAGAGTGGGTTTTCCTTGAGATTAGTGGAGTGATAAAGATGTTGGGCTCAGACAGGAAGACCTAGTCCACCTTCTGATATGGAAATAAACTGGACAACTTGGGGCCATTCACTCCCTTACAGCTGAACTGACCTCATAGGCTTCATATCCCTCAGAAGATATTCTTCAATATTCTGGATATCTTTCAATATCCAGTCTAATGAAGAGATGGACTAGGGATGACATGATAGCTGACTTCCAATACTTGAGGGACGGTCACAGAGAAGAGGGGATTGATCCAGTGGTGAAATTCAAATTTTTTTACTACCGGTTCTGTGGGCATGGCTTGGTGGGCGTGGCTTGGTAGTCATGGCAGGGGAAGGATACTGTAAAATCTCCATTCCCACCCCACTCCTGAGGGGAAGGATATTGCAAAATCCCCATTCCCACTCCACTCCAGGGGAAGGATACTGCAAAATCCCCATTCCCACCTACTCTGGGACCAGCCAGAGATGGTATTTGCCAGTTCTCTGAACTACTCAATATTTCTGCTATTGGTTCTCCAGAACCTGTCAGAACCTGCTGGATTGCACCCCTGGATTGACCTATTCACCAAAACACCTAAGGGCATGACAAGAAGCAACGGATGGAAACTTAAGAAAGAGAGATCCAAGCTAAAATTAAGGAGAAATTTCCTGACTGTGAGAACAATTCAATCAGTGGAACTGCTTATCTCTGGAAATTGGGTGCTCCATGACTGGACTTTTTCAAGAAGCTTGAACAGCCATTTGTCTGGAATCATATAGAGTCTTCTGGTTGAGTAGACAGTCAGTCTAGAAGTCCTCCAAGGTCCTTTCCTGCTCTAGGATTCTATGTAAATACACCCGCCACCACTAAAGCATCTACTCTGGGAACTATTAGGGAGGAACCATCTTCATATTTCTGTCATGCAAACTATCCAACCTGACCAATAGTAGAGATTATTGGTAGCTCAGGGCTGAACTGTGGGATCCTTGGCATCTTCTGAGCTTGGTGGTTTTCTTGCAGATGTTTCATCATTCATCAGGGTAAGATCTTCAGTTCTAGAAGGGAGTGGGGCTTTCTGTTCTTGATGTAGTGGCTGGTCCTGTCAGGGTTGGTTTGAGAGACAGAGAGAAACACACACACATGATAGATAGACGAAAGGTAAGACAGATAGATAGATAGATGATTGATAGTTAGATAGATTGATTGATTCATGGATGATAGATAGATAGATAGATAGATAGATAGATAGATAGATAGATAGATACAGACAGACAGACAGACAGACAGATACAGATAGATAGATGATAGATAGATAGATAGATAGATAGATGATAGATAGATAGATAGATAGATGATAGAGAGAGGGAGATTGATTCATGGATGATAGATAGATAGATAGATAGATAGATAGATAGATAGATAGATAGATAGATAGATAGATGATAGAGAGAGGGAGATTGATTCATGGATGATAGATAGATAGATAGATAGATAGATAGATAGATAGATAGATGATAGAGAGAGGGAGATTGATTCATGGATGATAGATAGATAGATAGATAGATAGATAGATAGATAGATACAGAGAGAGAGAGATTGATTCATGGATGATAGATAGATAGATGATAGATAGATAGATAGATAAATAGAGAGAGACAGAGAGAGAGAGATTGATTCATGGATGATAGATAGATAGATAGATGATAGAGAGAGAGAGAGAGATGATAGATGATAGATGATAGATAGATAGAGATTGATTCATGGATGATAGATAGATAGATAGATAGATAGATAGATAGATAGATAGATAGATAGATAGTAGATAGATTAGATTAGATAGAGATAGAGATAGAGATAGAGATAGAGATAGAGATAGAGATAGAGATAGAGATAGAGATAGATATATAGAAGTAGATGTAGGGCACTCCCATCAACTCTGACAGGGTAAGCCACTAGTATACAAAAAGAGAGCAAACCCCTCTCTCTTCTAGCACTGAAGATATTCCCTAGTTGGGTAATGAACCATCTGGAAGAAAACAACCAAGCTCAGAAAGCACCAAGGACCCCATAGTCATTGTTCCCCTCCTCCTCCTCCAGCCCCACTCCCTTCTAGCACTAATGATGCTACCTAGTTGGGTCATGAAACATCTGCAAAACAAACAAACAATATCAGAGAACTCCAAGGACTGCAACGTTCAAGACCAAACTACCAAACTCAGAGAGCATCAAAGACCCCAAAGTACCTGAACTGAGTTGTCTCTTGTTTCTCTGGAATGCACCCCTCCTTCCCAGGAACCCACTCCACATTACAATACCGGAGCAGAAGACCATGAAATGGCAACAAAGAGGAACATTTGCTGTAGGTTTTCACTTCCACCTAATTTCCATCTGGATTATGCTGGCTGAGGAAAACTTGTGGAATTGAGGTCCACAAGTTGCCAAGCGTGGAGAAACTGTCCTGACCCAGCCTTAGCAGAAGCAAGAAAACAGACTCCTTGTCACGAAAAACCCCTCTTTATTGACCTCTTGTGAATTAATTGACAGAACGGAACCTGATCTAGATGTTTGCAGTCTAGATATGCTGCTCCTAATTAAGACTGTTCTTGAAATCCTTCAGACTTTCCTCATAATAAAAAACAACAACAACAAGGGTACTGCTGGAAAACAAGTCTATGTGAAGACACACAAAGTTGTTCCTGGTTCTTCAGCCTGCAAGACACCCTCAGAGTGTTGTTTGCAAAGCAACTGGCCTTCCTCAGATGCCCCGAAAAACCCTCACAAAACGCCCCTTCCGAGAAGCCAACGAAATCTTCCAGGCGGTGAACAAATCAGAGGTTGCATTCAGTCAATTCGGACCGGTTCGGGCGAACTGGTAGTGGCGACCTGCGGTTGGGCCTGCCCACCAAACATATCACTATGTTTTTGACACCACACGCTTGTGCGGACAACACACGTGAGCAAATTGCCTTGTTGTTTGACGTCGCACGCATGTGCGGATGGTGTACATGAGCAAATTGCCATGTTTTGTGACGTCACTTGCATATTTGGATGGTGTACGAATGAGCAAATCTTCCAGGTGGTGAGCAAATCAGAGGTAGCATTCAGTTGGTTCGGGCGAACTGGTAGTGGTGACCTGCAGGTGGGGTGGGGTGGGGTGGGGTGGGGTGGGGTGGGGTGGGCCCGCCCATCTGCCTGGGCGCAATCCCGTCCTATATCGCTGTGTTTTTGATGCCTCACGCTTGTGCAGATGGCACGTGTGAGAGAATTGCCGTGTTGTTTGACATTGCATGTATGTGCGGACAGCATACGTGAGTGAATTGCCATGTTTAGTGAAACCGCACGTATGTACGGATCAGTGGTGGGTTTCAAAAATTTTTACTACCGGTTCTGTGGGTGTGGCTTGGTGGGTGTGGCATGGGTTGGTGGGCGTAGCTTGGTGGGCATGGCAGGGAAAGGATCCTGTAAAGTCTCCTTTCCCACCTCACTCCAGGGGAAGGATACTGCAAAATCCCCATTTCCTCCCGATCAGCTGGGACTTGGGAGGCAGAGAATAGATGGGGGCGGGGACAGTCAGAATTTTTACTATCGGTTCTCCGAACGACTCAAAATTTCCGCTACCGGTTCTCCAGAACTGGTCCGAACTTGCTGAAACCCACCTCTGGTGCGGATGGCATGTGTTCTCACATTTCCCCACGGAGAGGGCTCGTAACTTGGGCGTCCTCCTGGACGCACGGCTGTCTTTAGAAGATCATTTGACGGCCGTGGCCAGGGGGGCTTTTTATCAGGTTCGTCTGATACGCCAGTTGCGCCCCTTTCTAGATCGGGACTCCCTACGCACAGTCACTCAAGCACTCGTCACTTCCTGCCTGGATTACTGTAACGCTCTCTACATGGGGCTCCCCCTGGGGTGCACCCGGAGGCTCCAGCTGGTCCAGAACGCGGCCACGCGGGGGATTATGGGGGCGACGAGGCGCTCCCATGTGACACCTCTCCTGCGCGAGCTGCACTGGCTCCCGGTGGTCTTCCAGGTGCGCTTCAAGGTGTTGGTGACCACCTTTAAAGCGCTCCATGGCTTAGGGCCGGGGTACTTACGAGACCACCTTCTGCGACCAATAGCCTCCCACCGGCCAGTACGCTCGCATAGAGTGGGCCTCCTCAGGGTGCCGTCCGCCAGACAATGTCGGCTGGCGACCCCCAGGGTGAGAGCCTTCTCTGTGGCGGCGCCCACCCTCTGGAACAACCTCCCCCCAGAGTTACGTACAATAACAGACCTCCAGATTTTTCGTCGGGCCCTGAAAACCCATTTATTTCAACTAGCTGGGCTGGCTTGAGTCAAATTTTTAAATTATTTTAAATTGGAATTGTTTTTAATTACGGCCAAATTATCTAATTATTTTAATCAGTTTTTAGATTTTCTATGTCTTGTTTTTACTTTGGCTGTTCACCGCCCTGAGTCCTATATTGGAGAAGGGCGGTATAGAAATTTAAATAAAATAAATAAATAAATAAATAAATTTCCAGTGCTGGCTGCTACAGAATGTGAACTCCGCTTCTGGAGCCAATGACAAATTAAATTTCTCTTCACGTTTGTTTCCTTTGAGCATCCGAGAGCTGAAAATTGCTTAACCGTCGGGCCCAAAGTGAGGATTCGGTATTATTTTGATTATACCGTGATCATTGTTCCTGATTCTTAAGGAAACCTGATTTCTTGGGGGCGAAAGAATGGTAGTTTAACGCTAAAGAGTAGCTTGATTTGACACTTCATCTCGCTGGGACACACATCAGCGCTTCCTTTATGGAAATTTAAATTGGCTACCTCGGTTGAAGCAAATGAAAGGCCCTTCCATTATTATTTTTTTTTCAAGTGTATGTTTTCTTTTCTTCCACCTCCCCTCTGAGTTATCCAAATTGTATCAGAGGGTGGCTATTTTCTTAACTCCTTTGAAAGTACTTCTCCCGCACCCTCTGCCTTCGATCAGGAAATGATCAAATGATAGAAAATAACAGATACAGGTAGTCCTGGATGCGCGATCATAATTGAGCCCCAAATTTCCAGTTGAAAGTTAACCAAAAAGTGCTTTTTTCAAGAGGCAACTGGACTTTCTCGCTTTTTTTTCTTTGAAGACATTTCGCTTCTCATCCAAGAAGCTTCTTCAGTTCTGAATGAAGGGCGGGGAATGGAAGGATTGATACTCCTTGCAGACGGTTGGTCATTTGCATCCTTTTAGAGAGTCATTGAAGCACTTGAAGATTTATCTATGTCCTCAGGGTCACCTGAGTGGTGCAAATGGTTCCCGTAGTCTGCAATTTTTCTCTCTCTGGAAATCCATTCCTACTCCCACACCATTCAATGGGTGTTCATCCTAAATTGAAATAGAGTAACAGATTAACAGAGTTGGAAGGATCTTGTAAGTCATCTAGTCCAACCCCTCGTTCAAGCAGCAGAATCTACACCATTTCTGACAGATGGCAGTCCAGTCTCTTCTTGAAAGCCTCCAGTGATGAAGCTCCCACAACTTCCAAAGGCAACTTCTGTTCCATGGGTTGATTGTTCTCACTGTCAGAAAATTTCTCCTTATTTCTAGGTTGAATCTCTCCTTAATCAGCTTCTATCCATTATTCCTTGTCTGGCCTTTAGGTGCCTTGGAAAACAGCTTGACCCCCTTCCTCCTCTCTGTGCCAGCCCCTCCAATACTGGAAGAAGGCTATCATGTCTCCTCTGGTCCTTCTCTTCACTAGACTAGCCATGCCCAGTTCCTGCAACCATTCTTCATATGTTTTAACCTCCAGTCCCCTAATCATCTTTGTTGCTCTTCTCTGCACTTTTTCTAGAGTCACAACATCTTTTTATACTGTGGTGAACAAAACTGGATGCAGTACTCTAGATGTGGTCTTACTAAGACTTTATAGAGTGGTGTTAGTACCTCAGTTGATCTTGATTGTATCCCTCTGTTAATGCAATTTAGGATTGCGTTGGCTTTTTTGGCTGCTGCTGGTGGACATGGGTGGAGATGGGTGATAGGAACAATGAGAAGATTAACAGTAATGCAGACTTAGTAACTAGTTTGACAGTGTTGAGGGAATTATTTGTTTAGCAGAGTGATGGCGTTTGGGAAAAAACTGTCCTTGTGTCTAGTTGTTCTGGTGTGCAGTGCTCTATAGTGTCGTTTTGAAGATAGAAGTTGAAACAGTTGATGTCCAGGATGTGAGGGGTCTGTAGATATTTTCCCAGCCCTCTTTTTGACTGGTGCAATAGACAGGTCCTCAATGGAAGTCAGGTTGGTAGCCATTGTTTTTTCTGCAGTTCTAATTATCCTCTGAAGTCTGTCTCTGTCTTGTTGGGTTGCAGAATTAAACCAGACAGTTATGGAGGTGCAGATGACAGACTCAATAATTCTCCGTAGAACTGGATCAGCAGCTCCTTGGGCAGTCTGAGCTTTCTGAGTTGGTATAAGGCCATGATGGTGAACCTATGGCATGCGTGCTGGAAGTGGCACACAGACCCATCTCTCCAGGCATGTGAGCCGTTGCCTGTGGTTCTTCCGGGTTCCAGCACGCCAACCAGCTGATCTTTGTGTGTGCATGCACACCAGAAACCAGAAGACCAGGTGGCCCGTGCACATGTGTGTGCTGGAAACCAGAAGATCATCTTCCTGGCACGTCCATGCACGCCAGGCGGCTGCTCTTCCAGTTACCAACATACATGCGCCCACCCCCATTTTGGCACTCAGTGCCAAAATGGTTCATCAACACTAGTACAAGGTCTCCTACTTGAGCAGGGGGTTGGACTAGAAGACCTCCAAGGTCCCTTCCAATTCTAGTATTCTATGTCCCATATTCCAGGTTGCTTCTCCCCATGTTTTTCAAATCTACCTTGGTTTAGAGCTAATATGGGAATAATAGCAAGGACACTTAGACTTATATACCACTTCATAATGCTTTCTAGCACTCTCCATATGTTTCACAGAATCAGCCTCTTGCCCCCAACAATCTGGATCGTCATTTTATCAACCTTGGAAGGATGGCAGGCTGAGTCAACCTTGAGCTGGTCAGGATCGAACTTATGGCAATAGCCATAGCCCTTAAACTTATCTACCGCTTTGGAGTGCTTTCCAGCCCTCTCTAAGCAGTTTACAGAATCAGCCTCTTGCCCCCAACAATTTGGGTTCTCATTTTACCCACCATGGAAGGATGGAAGGTTGAGTCAACCTTGAGCTGGTGAGAATCGAACTGCTGAACTGCAGGCAGCTGGCAGTCAACAGAGGTAGCCGGCAGTACTGCATTCTAACCACTGCGCCACCATGGAATGATGGTACTTCCAACCCCAAACTTCCACCTTCCTCCTGATTAAGGAGTTACAGTCAAGAGCAGGAAAATCAGAAAGTCCAGGTAGTTGAAAATGAATATAAAGGTTTATTGCATACTAATGCTGTCTACAAGAATCTGAACTATTCTGAAGAATCATTCAGAATAGAGATGGAAGGGACCTTGGAGGTCTTCTAGTCCAACTCTCTGATCAAGCAGGAGACCCTATACAATTTGAGACAAGTGGCTGTCCAGTGTCTTCTTAAAAACCTCCAGTGATGAAGCACCCACAACTTCTGGTGGCAAGCTGTTCCACTGGTTAATTGTCCTCCCTGTTAGGAAATTTCTCCTTAATTCCAGGTTGCTTCTCTCCTTGATTAGTTTCCACCCATTGTTTCTTGTCTTGTCTTCTGGTTCTTTGGAAAATAAGTTGACCCCCATTTCTTTGTGGCAGCCTCTCAAGTACTGGAATAATGATATCATGCCCTCCCTACTCCTTCTTTTCTCTAGACTAGCTATACCAATTCCTGCAACTGTTCTTCATAGATTTTAGTCTCCAGGCCTTTCATAACCTTAGTTGCTCTTCTCTGCTCTTTTTCCAAAGTCTCAACAACGTTTTTGTAACGTGGTCACTAAAACTGAATGCAGTATTCCAGGTGTGATCTTATTAACATTTTATAAAGTGGTACTAATACCTCACATGATTTTGACTCTATGCCTCTGTTTATACAATTAATAACACTCAGAGCAAATTGGCAGTTGGTAAGAGTCAATGTAGGGACATGGTGGCTCAGTGGCTAAAATGCTGAGCTTGTCGATCAAGAGGTCAGCAGTTCAGCGGTTCGAATCCCTAGTGCCGCGTAATGGGGTGAGCTCCCGTTTCTTGTCCCAGCTTCTGCCAACTTAGCAGTTCGAAAGCATGTAGAAAATGCAAGTAGAAAAATAGGGACCACCTTTGGTGGGAAGGGAACAGCGTTCCGTGCGCCTTTGGCACTTAGTCACATGACCACGGAGAACAGCACTGCCCCCTAGAGTTGAGAACGACTAGCACATATATGCGAGGGGAACCTTTACCTTTACCTTTACCTAAGAGTCATTGGAATTGAAGGTGGACGGGGATCTCTTGTGGTTGTGAAGGGATTCGAGACTAATGACATGTTTGACCCAGGGTTGGGTTCTAAATTTTTTTACTACCGGTTCTGTGGGCGTGGCTTATTTTGTGGGTGTGGCTTGGAGGTCATGTGACTAGGTGGGCATGGCTAGCTGGTCAGAGTCATTTCTGGGAGGCCCTCGTACTTATGACCAGTCCTCGCACTTACGACCTGACTCATTTGTTTGCTTTTAACACTGATCAGCTGTAGGGCGGCCCTTTGAAGCCCCGTGGCAAGAGTTTAAACAGTTTTTTTCCCTCTAGTCATCAGCTGGGACTCAGGAGGCAGCAATAGATTGGGGGTGGGACCAAATAAAAGGTAAGAATAACGTGCGGGGGGTGGGGGGGAGAACCGGTTCGGTGACATCATATCGTCATCGCTACCGACTCGGCCGAACCGGACCGAACCGGGAGGAACCCACCACTGGTTTGACCCCTCCCTCAGGCTCAGCCTGGTTATCTCCTATATTTACTGTTCTCCAAGCTTGAAATACAGAAAGTTTTTGGATAAGGATCATGTGGACGTTCATAAATTTAATTCTACATCCAAATTTGGGTTTCCAAAGCTTTGCAGATGACACTTAACAAAGTTACTTAGACAGATGATGAAACAGAAGCAACAATGTCAGTTTCAGGCGTATACAGGAAATTGAAATATTTTTTTTAAAAAAAGAAAAACAAAATTCGTGATTTGGTTGAACTTCATCTCCTTTTGAGACCTAACTCAGTATCCTGAAGAAATTTATTACCTCAGCTGCCTCATTGTTCATGCCACATGCTAGGTCATGGTTTGCTTAATAAATAAAGTACAATGAGCTAGTTTCGTACAGCAGGCTAAATCATAAATCGTGATTTATACCTCTTACTGATGGAATTCATGTGACACGTTGTGAAACCTTTAGACAGGCTCCATTTTTTTTTTAACCAAGGCCATTCTTGGACTTCATCTTTACTCCAGCCATAAAAAGAAAAAAAATTGGAAGGGGATATTTATAGCTCAGGATTGAACTGCAATTTCTGGAGAATTCCTGGAATCTTGGCATTCAGACAAAGCCGCCATCACCAGAAACATAGAGATAAACAACGTTTACCTGCCATTCAAAAGAGACAATCAAAACCCCCAAAAGAAACAAAACGTCTCCCTACCAGGAATCAACACCCAGATAACCAATCATCAATCAATCAACCAATCAGAATAGAGCTGGGAGGGACTTTGGAGGCCTTCTAGTCCAGATAAAGTGGAGATTCACACCAAGATTAATACACCAACATTCTTGAAATTTTATTTTAGTCCAGACATAATAACAATTTAACAACCTCTCTTTATTAGGAAGCTGGATGAGAATTTTGTTAGGTTTATTTTTTGTTCAACACCTCAAAATATGCATTTTTTTCCCAATAAACAAGCAGAAAGATTATTTTGAAATCAGTATTTTTATTAGTTATAATCATAATCTATTTTGAATGTTCTGTCTATCTGGGGTCTTCTTACATCTAAGAATCAAGGTTGAAATTCATTTATTTGCTTTCAGTTATTTGATGTTTATCCCATCTTTCTTACTTTATAAGTCACTCAAGGCATCAAACATACCCAGTACCTCCTCTTCTTCCTCCTATTTTCCCCACAACAACCTTGGGAGGTTGGTTAAGCTGAGTTGTTGTAATTATTACTATTATTATTATTATTATTATTATTATTATTATTATTATTATTATTATTATTATTATTATTATTATTTATTGAATTTGTATACCGCCCTACTCCCGAAGGACTCAGGGCAGTGAACAGCCAAATAAAATACATATAATACAAATGTTAAAAAACCATTAAAATACAATTAAATAATTGGCCCGGAAATGAAATTTAAAACACTTCAAATTCATAAGACAAATTTAAAATTTAAAAATTTAAAAAGTTATTTAAAAAGTTTAAAAGAGAGGTTAGGCCAGGCCGGCCTGCTGAAAAATGTTTTGATGGCACGGCGGAAAGCGTGCAGGTCTGGGATCCTCCGTATCTTCGGGGGGAGCTCATTCCAGATGGCGGGTGCCCCCACAGAGAAGGCCCTCCCCCTGGGGGCCAGCAGTCAACATTGTTTGGCCAACGGCACCCTGAGAAGACGGTCTCGTAGATACCCCGGTCCTAAGCCAAAGTGAAAGTGATTGTCCCCAAAGCTGACTTCCATCCCTAAGGCAGGACTAGAACTCACTATTTCTGAGTTTCTGGCCCAAAGTCACCCAGCCAACATTTGTGCCTAAGGCAGGACTAGAACTCACTGACTCCTGGTGATCAGCCCAAAGTCACCCAATCAGCTTTTATGCTTAAGACAGGACTAAAAATCCACCAAGTTCTGGTGATTGGCCCAAAGTCAGCCAATGGATTTTGCACCTAAAGCGGCACTACAATTCACCATCTCCTGGTGATTGGTCCAAAGTCACCCAGCCAGCTTTCATGCCTAAGGCAGGACTAGAACTCACCGTCTCCTGGTGATTGGCCCAAAGTCACCCAGCCAGTTTTCATGCCTAAGGCAGGACTAGAACTCACCATCTCCTGGTGATCAGCCCAAAGTCACCCAATCAGCTTTTATGCTTAAGACAAGACTAAAAATCCACCAAGTTCTGGTGATTGGCCCAAAGTCAGCCAATGGATTTTGCACCTAAAGCGGCACTACAATTCACCATCTCCTGGTGATTGGTCCAAAGTCACCCAGCCAGCTTTCATGCCTAAGGCAGGACTAGAACTCACCGTCTCCTGGTGATTGGCCCAAAGCCACCCAGCCAGTTTTCATGCCTAAGGCAGGACTAGAACTCACCATCTCCTGGTGATCAGCCCAAAGTCACCCAATCAGCTTTTATGCTTAAGACAAGACTAAAAATCCACCAAGTTCTGGTGATTGGCCCAAAGTCAGCCAATGGATTTTGCACCTAAAGCGGCACTACAATTCACCATCTCCTGGTGATTGGTCCAAAGTCACCCAGCCAGCTTTCATGCCTAAGGCAGGACTAGAACTCACCGTCTCCTGGTGATTGGCCCAAAGTCACCCAGCCAGTTTTCATGCCTAAGGCAGGACTAGAACTCACCATCTCCTGGTGATCAGCCCAAAGTCACCCAATCAGCTTTTATGCTTAAGACAGGACTAAAAATCCACCAAGTTCTGGTGATTGGCCCAAAGTCAGCCAATGGATTTTGCACCTAAAGCGGCACTACAATTCACCATCTCCTGGTGATTGGTCCAAAGTCACCCAGCCAGCTTTCATGCCTAAGGCAGGACTAGAACTCACCGTCTCCTGGTGATTGGCCCAAAGTCACCCAGCCAGTTTTCATGCCTAAGGCAGGACTAGAACTCACCATCTCCTGGTGATCAGCCCAAAGTCACCCAATCAGCTTTTATGCTTAAGACAAGACTAAAAATCCACCAAGTTCTGGTGATTGGCCCAAAGTCAGCCAATGGATTTTGCACCTAAAGCGGCACTACAATTCACCATCTCCTGGTGATTGGTCCAAAGTCACCCAGCCAGCTTTCATGCCTAAGGCAGGACTAGAACTCACCGTCTCCTGGTGATTGGCCCAAAGCCACCCAGCCAGTTTTCATGCCTAAGGCAGGACTAGAACTCACCATCTCCTGGTGATCAGCCCAAAGTCACCCAATCAGCTTTTATGCTTAAGACAAGACTAAAAATCCACCAAGTTCTGGTGATTGGCCCAAAGTCAGCCAATGGATTTTGCACCTAAAGCAGCACTACAATTCACCATCTCCTGGTGATTGGTCCATAGTCACCCAGTAGGTTTTTGTGTCTAATTCAGGACTAGAACTCACCATCTCCTGGTGATTGGCCCAAAGTCACCCAGCCAGCTTTCATGCCTAAGGCAGGACTAGAACTCACCATCTCCTGGTGAGTTCTAGTACAATTAAAAGCCCTAACTTCCCTTTTAATTGTAACTTTTAAAATTGGTTTTAAAACATTAGGGGTGTTTTAAATTGTTTTGGGCCAAATTATTTAATCGGTTTTTATATTGTCTTTTAAATTTTGTAGTTTGTGTGATTTATCTTTCTGGCTGTTTACCGCCCTGAGTCCTTTGGGAGTAGGGCGGTATATAAATCTAATAAAAGGAAATGAAAAAAATGAAATGATTAGCCCAAAGTCACCAGTAGGTTTTTATTTGTCTAATTCAGGACTAGAACTCACCGTCTTCTAGTGATGATCCAAAGTTACCCAGCCGGCTTTCACGCCTAAGGCAGGACTAGAACTCACCATCTCCCGGTTTCTAGTTTAGAGCCTTATTCACCGGACCAAACAGGCTCCATAACTAAAACAGAAACATATATATTCCACATTTCATAGATCTGAAATCCTGCACGTGTTCCTTTGGAAGAAGGTTGACTGAATTTGAGTAGACATACGCTCCAACGACATTGCAATTTTTTCCCCTGCGAATTGTAAAACAAAGAAGTTAACCTCCTCTGAAACTGGGATGACTGGGTGTTTTCAACATTTTTCTTCCCAGCTGAACTAACATCTGTAGCTGAGCATCTCATCCCTTTTGCTGGTTTTGTCTCTCCAGGCTGTGATAAACAAAGGAAGCTATAACTGAAACATCAAAAATGAGAAGCCAATTACAGGATGTCACTGTTATATGCAGCCAAACCCTTGATTAAAGGACTATAGTACTCTCGTCTTTGGGTTCTCATCAACCATTATACTAATTTCAACTCCCATTTTGGGCTTCTTTGCCAGCTGAGCAAACAACGGGTCTCTCGGGAACCTCGTTTTGCTCCAATTTTCTTTCCTTTTCAACCTCTGCCTCTGATCTTTTCTTTCCTTTCTTCGTTCTTCTTTCAGTAGTTTTCCGTTTCTCCCTTCCTTCGTAAAAGTCCTTCTGCTTTTAAGAGTTCTACGCAGAGCTCTTCAAGGAAAAGAATAATATTAGTATTTTGAGGTATGGTATTTGTCTCGTTTAGGTTACCTAAAGAGGTCTGAAAATTTAAAGACGGCCTCAGCAGAAGGAAAGGGGTATCTTAAGGGAGGAAGTTGTGACTATTTTAACAGAATAACAGAGTTGGAAGGGACCTTGGAGGTCTTCTATTCCAACCCCCTGCCCAGGCAGGAAACCCTAAACCACTTCAGACAAATGGTTATCCAACCTCTTCTTAAAAACTTCCAGTGTTTGAGCATTCACAACTTCTGCAGGCAAGTTGTTCCACTGATTAATTTTTCTCACTGTTATGAAATTTCTCCTTAGTTCTAGGTTGCTTCTCTCCTTGATTAGTTTCCATCCATTGCTTCTTGTCCTGCTTCAGGTGCTTTGGAGAATAGGTTGACTCCCCCTCTTCTTTGCGGTAGCCCCGAGATATTCCAGAGAGGGAGTCAACCTATTCTCCAAAGCACCTGAAGCACCTCAACTATCTTGGGATAGTTGAAGGACCATGTATGCTGGACAGGAGAGTCTCGTTGTTCCTGCATTTTGTTTAAGGGGACATTATGGATTTACAGGTAGTTCTTGACTGACATCAACTCATTTAGTGACTGTTTGAAATTACAAATGTCCTAAAAAAAGTGACTTATGACCAGTTTTCACACTTATGTCTGTTGCAGCATCCCCATGTTCATGTGATCAAAATTTGGGTGCTTGGTGACTGCTAGGCATTTATGACAGTTGCTAGGTCTTGGGTCCTGCGATCGCCATTTGTGAGTTTCCCAGCTCTATTCTGATTCTGACTTTGGTCTGTTTGTTGAACATTTCTTAACAACCCAGATTGATTTCAACCAAATTGAAGGGAATCAAGTCTAAGTTAAAAATTGAATTAAGTGTTCAAATCAAACCTTCTGTCACATTTCGTGGTCGTCTCGAATAAAATGCATTTCAAACAAAATCTTTGAAGAAAAAAATCCTTTTTATTGAGCACGACATCCTAACCTAAACAAAGCCAACACTGACGTCCAGCCCCAAAACCCTCCCTTTCTGTTCCCCACTCCCCTGCACTCATTGGCCATCTTCCAAATCACTCTCCCCATATCTACTACTTAAGCTCCCAGGAATGTCCCCCCTCCCATCTCATCTCCTAGGGGATATTATCTTCAAGGAAAATAAGTAGGTGAGAAGTCAAGCGTCCTCTTGCCAGCTGCCCCCTCTTCTCCTTCTTATGTCAGCACTAGAGTAAATGCAGGTAGTGCTGACATCTTCTTTGATTCATACAGTCCCGTTAAGCAGAGTTTTGGTAAATTCTTCTTCTACTAGAGTTCAGTCCGTTGTCTCTATTGTTTCCTTCAAGTAATGGAGAAAACAGACTTGGAGTAATGTGACGTTAGTTGTTGTTGTTCAATCACCAAGTTGTGTCTGACTCTGCATGACTCCATGGACCAGAGCACACAGGTTCCCCTGTCCTCCACCATCTCTCAGTGTTTGCCCCAAATTCATGTTCCTTGAATTGATCTATCCTCCTCCTATCAAACCATCTCATCCTCTCCTGTCTCCTTCTCCTTTCACCTTCCATCTTACCACCCAGCATCATGGTCTTCTTCAGTGAGTCCTCTCTTCTCATTTGGTGGCCAAAGTATTTGAGCTTCAGCTTCAGGATCTGTCCTTCCAAGGTACAGTCAGGGTTGATTTAGAATTCTGATCTTTTACGAGCTCTAATGATGATCCCGATAGAAGAGAAGAGAAGAGAATGAGTGCTGGTAAGAGCTTTCCACTTTGTCTAAGAAACTTTCGAAATATTCAGTGTAATCATTTCTTGGTTTCTGTAGTCTCCAGGAGAATTGGAAATTAATCTCCCGTGTGCACAACTAACTCTTGAGAAATAATATTATGTTCAACGCTCTCTGGGTGATGGGGTTCAGGAAGAAAAGGATTTGCAATTGCTAAGTTTGGGCTTTTTATTTCTGCTGTGCTGGACAAAGATCTCAAGGGTAGCTCATCCTGGAGAGCCACCAAGGATTATGAGACAGCAAAAGAGTTTGCATTCAAGAGGCGTCAACAAAAGCAATCCACAAAATATACTTAACCAGTATGAAATTAAATACTATGAATAGCATGACTATATTGTTATATATTACTATAATATATTATTCGTAGTATTAGTAATATTACTAATACCACCAACTGGTGGTCCGTGGACCACTGGTGGTCCGTGAGAAAATTTTGGTGGTCCGCAGAATAATTATTTGCGTTTTTTATATTGCACTAAATCAGAGGTCCTCAAACTAAGGCCACTGGGCCGGATACGTGCAATGAACGTTTCTGTTGCTGCAGAGAGTCTCTCCCTTCAGGGTCTTTTTGTGAGGGTTGGAGGGGGACAGAAATTCTGACTTGGGATCTGCTTCGGCCTCCTGGTGTGGGGCTTTGGGTGAAGGCTGGAGGGAAGCACTCCTGGTGGCGAAGAGCCGGAGGGCCTCGTTTCAGTGGGACTGCCTCATGGCCTGGAACTGGCTGACTATCTCAGCCTGCGGGCGCCGGTACCTGGCCTTGCACTTCCGCAAGTCTTCCCTCTGCTTGGAAAGGCTATGCTCCTAGCCCTCAGTGAGGTGCTTCTGTTGAGCCTCCTTCTTGGTCAGATCCAGTTTGAACTGAGCCAGCTGTTTTGCCAACTCTTTCTCGTGGTGGCTGCTCAACTCCAACAACTGCTTTCTCTTGGGGCCCTAAGAAGCCCGAGCGGGCAGGCGTGGAGTGGCTGGGAGGGGAGGAGTGAGTAGAGGCTGGTGAGGTGTCCCTCAATGTGAGTGACATCGAGTTGGCCATGCCCACCCAGTCACATGGCCACCTAGCCACGCCCACCAAGCCAGTCATTAAGCATTATTAGTGGTCCACGGGATTTAAAATTATGAATTGAGCGGTCCCTGAGGTCCAAAAGCTTGGGGATCCCTGATCTAGAGTACAGTTATCTCACATGAAGTTTGTCACTGCATTTTTGTATTTACCAGATGAGCTCTTATTTTTGAACTTTCAGACTTACCGTAGGTTGCCAAGTTCTTATCTCTAAGCTAACTGTGCATGTCCACATTCCTTCACTTTCTTCTATCTTTCTTTGTTCTCCGGCCAAGAGAGGTGGCCGGGAAAGCTTTGCCAAGATGTAACTAATTAGCTAGTGAGATGTTTTATTTTCTTTATAACAAATAAATGAGTTTTTCTTAGAAAATATATCTTCGGGTTTATTTTCTTAAAGTATACTTCAAGGGAAGGTCACGATCCATTCTCTAATCAAGGTGCACTTACCCAAAAGCAGAATGGGATTAATTGCCACCCTGACAACGGTGTCCTTCAATGAGTTGGCCATGGCGATTTGGCTATGGTGAATTGTCCTAGACCAGGACTGTCAAACTCAAGGCCTGGATCTGGCCCATGGGGTGCTTAGATCTGGCGCATGGGGCCGCCATGGAAACAGCAAAGGACCAGCCTGTGGTGCCTCTGCCAGCAAAAACGGAGCTAGTGAGGGCCACTGGCAGAGGATTGCAAGAGGCCGTTCGGAGCCGAAAATGGAGCTCGGGAGCCCGTTTTCGCTGGCAGAGCGCTTGGGCCGCCACAGGCATGCCCCCCAACATGAATGACATCGAGCTGGCCATGCCCACCCTGGCCATGCCCCCCCAAGGTCAAACACAACCCTGATCCAGGCTTCATCTATTCTCTGCCTCCCAAGTCCCAGCTGATTGGGAGGAAATGGGGATTTTGCAGTAACCTTCCCCTGGATTGGGGAGGGAATGGAGATTTTATAGTATCCTTCCACTGAAGTGGGATGGGAATGGAGATTTTACAGTATCCTTCCCCTGCCACTCCCACCAAGCCATGCCCCACCAAGCCATGCCCACCAAGCCACGCCCACAGAACCGGTAGTAAAAAATTTTGAAACCCACCACTGTCCCATTCCCTCCTCACACCTGGGAGAAGGATATTGCAAAATCTCCATTCCCACCCCACTCTGGGGCCAGCCAGAGGTGGTATTTGCCAGTTCTCCAAACTACACAAAATTTTCGCTACCGGTTCTCCAGAACCTGTCAGAACCTGCTGGATTTCACCCCTGGGAATTATGCATGTCTAGTTTAATGAAAAGAAGAACTAGGGGTGAGATGGGCTACAGTGGGAATTCTGGGAGTCGGAGTCCACATGCCTTAACATACAGGCTGGAGAATTCTGGGAGCTGAAGTCCACCCATCTTAAAGAAGGCTAGCTGAGGAATTCTGGGAGCTGAAGTCCACACAGCTGAAAGCATGCTAGCTGGGGACTTCTGGGAGTTGAAGTCCACACCTCTCAAAGTTACCAAGGTTGAGAAAAACTAGTCTACGCACTTCTTCATAACTGAAATCAGAAAGCTTTGAGGAGGATATTTTGGGGGTTTGGGGGATGGGGCCGTAGGGAAATTTGAGAGCAAGTGATACGATCCGTTTTGTTTATTAAACTTTTGCTAGGATTTTGTGCAGCTGTAGGGAGTCGACCCCCTTTGCAAAAAGTCTCATCACACCCCCACCGCCATGCCGCCCCAACGGAGCGCCATCTGTCGGGCAATAAAATTCCTAAATTCATGGACATTTATTCGCTCTCTGCTGCTATTATGTAGACTGTTGGGATTGCCCCATCCTTCTGTTCTGCCAAGAAAGATGATTAGGGGACTGGAGGCTAAAACGTATCAAGAACAGTTGCAGGAACCCAGTATATTTAGTCTAACGAAGTGAAGGATTAGGGGTGACATGATAACAGTGTTTCAATATTTCAGGGGCTGCCATCAAAAAGAGGGGTGGGTGGGTTCAGCCTGTTCTCCAAAGCACCTGAAGGCAGGACAAGAAGCAATGGATGGAAACTAATCAAGGCAGTGGTGGGTTTCAAATTTTTTTACTACTGGATCTGTGGGCGTGGCTTGGTGGGTGTGGCTTGGTGGGCGTGGCAGGGGAAGGATACTGTAAAATCTCCATTCCCACCACATTCCAGGGGAAGGTTATTGCAAAATCCCCATTTCCTCCCAAACAGCTGGGACTTGGGAGGCAGAGAATAGATGAGGGCGGGGCCAGTCAGAATTTTTACTACCGGTTCTCCGAACTCCTCCAAATTTCTGCTACTGGTTCTCCAGAACTGGTCAGAACCTGCTGAAACCCACCTCTGAATCAAGGAGAGAAGCAACCTAGAACTAAGGAGAAATTTAGAAATTAGGACAAGAAGGGATTTATATGGCATTTATATGCCGCCCTCCGGAGAAGGGCAGCATATAAATCAAATTAAAAAAAAATTAACCAATGGAACAGCTTGCCTTCAGAAGTTGTGGATGCTCCATCAATGGAGGTTTTTAAGAAAAGACTAGACACAGTCTCTTGTCTGGAATGGTATAAGGCAGTGATGAAATCTAAGTTTTTTTTACTACCGGTTCTGTGGCTTGGTAGGCATGGTGTGGCTTAGTGGGTGTGGCAGGGGAAGGATACTGCAAAATACCGCCATTCCCACCCCACTCCAGGGGAACGATACTGCAAAATCCCCATTCCCTCCCGACTCCTGGGGGAAGGATATTGCAAAATCTCCATTCCCACCCCACTCTGGGGCCAACCAGAGGTGATATTTGCCAGTTCTCCGAACCACTCAAAATTTCCACTATTGGTTCTCCAGAACCTGTCAGAACCTGCTGGATTTCACCCCTGGTATAAGGTCTCCTGCTTGACTAGAAGACCCCCCCCCCAAGGTCCCTTCCAACTCGGTTATTTAATTATTCTGAATTGGCGTTTCTTTCCTGCCTTGAGAGCTGCTCGCCCCACCTTTAAAGACGGCGCCCGAACGGGTGAGTGACAGGCATTCCAGAATTGTTGTCAGAATTGATCCTCCTTGATTTGTTACACAGCGAGGCAAATGCCTCGTTTCTGGGGGTCTTTGAGACCTCTCACTCCACAGCACAAAAGCAGCAGCAATTAAGCATCCAATCTACCTCCTAGCATGACAGCCCAAATACCTCCTGCTTAAAAGCTGTCTTTTGTGAAGGTATCCCACAGATTGTATTTCCCCTCTAAGCCCTTTTGAATCTATTGTTGATTAGAAAGCAAGGAGCATTATCTCCCTTGGAGCTTGTTCTTAACTTCTGTTTTTTTTAAAATATATATTCAGGGTTTGTTTGTTTGTTTAAGCAAGGGGAGCTGGCTACATGTTGCTCCTCATACAAAGGACAGCGATGGGATAATAAAACTCAGCTCTTTTGTTCCTTCCATTCTTCTAAAACAAATTCCCATCCTTTGGTTCAGCTCTCCGTTCGGGAGAGATGTCTATTTCTTATCTGGAAGACAGATGAAAAAAGGAAGGATTATCCATGGGTTTTGGGCCAGGCATCCATCAACATAGAACATCCCAAGGAGATTAAACAACGCATTTCATTTATCGAATTCTCCCCTCCCCTTTCTCCACTCTCCGATGCTTAAATTGCTTCCCATTCATTGGAGGTACAATGGCTGTGACCGAGAGTGAAAAGGGGATGCATGGACAGTTGGGTGAACAGGGGTTACCACTCTATAAAGCCTTAGTAAGGCCACACCTAGAATTCTGCATCCAGTTTTGGTCACCACACTATAAAAAAGATGTTGAGACTCTAGAAAAAGTGCAGAGAAGAGCAACCAGGATGATGAGGGGACTGGAGGCTAAAACGAATGATGAACGGTTGCAGGAATAGGGCCTGGCTAGTCTAGTGAAGAGAAGGACCAGGGGAGACATAATAGCATCTTCCAATATTTGAGGGGCTGCCACAGAGAGGAAGGGGTCAAGCTATTTTCCAAAGCACCCGAAGGCCAGACAAGGAATAATGGATGGAAACTGATCAAGGAGAGATTCAACCTAGAAATAAGGAGGAACTTTCTGACAGTGAGAACAATCAACCAACGAAAGAGAAGTTGCCTTCAGAAGTTGTGGAAGCTTCAGCACTGGAAGCTTTCAAGAAGAGACTGGACTGCCATCTGTCAGAAATGGTTTAGGGTCTCCTGCTTGATTAGGGGGTTGGACTAGATGATCTACAAGATCCCTTAACTCTTGTTATTCTGTTTCGATCAAGGAGATTATTCAACCTAGAAATAAGGAGACATTTTCTGACAGTTCATTACCAATCTTGGTAACACCATCAGTGCTAGAAGAGAGTGGAAGACACTCACTTTTTATATGTGACGCTAATGTTGATCAGAATAAACAAGAAGAGATTGGACTGCCATCTGTCAGAAATGGTGTAGGGGCTCCTGCTCGGGGGGGTTGGATTAGATTTATTTATTTATTTATTTATTTATTTATTTATTTATTTATTTATTATATTTCTATACCGCCTTTCTCCCATAGGACTCAAGGCGGTGTACAGTCAAGAAAAATATAGATACACAAACATCATAAAATTGCTAATTAAAATTATTATTATAACATAGTTTGGCCCAATTAAATAGAACCTAAAATTAGATAATATTTTAAAAAACATTGACATGTTCATATGTTTAGCCCCGCTTGTTGGAACATTTCAGGCTTTTGAGGGCACGGTGGAAAGCACGGAAATCAGGGATATTCCGTATCTCTGGGGGCAGTTCATTCCAAAGGGTTGGAGCCCCCACAGAGAAGGCCCTCCCCCTGGGAGTCGCCAGTCGGCATGTGAGAACGAACTGGTCGGTGGGAGGCTATTGGTGGCAAAAGACAGTCTCGTAGGTACCCAGGTCCTAAGCCATGGAGTGCTTTAAAGGTGATAACTAACACCTTGAATCGCACCCGGAAAATAACCGGGAGCCAGTGCAGCTCACGTAGGAGAGGTGTTACATGGGCTCAACGAGCTGCGCCCATAATCACTCGCGCGGCTACATTCTGGACCAGCTGGAGCCTCCGGTTGCTTTTCAAGGGGAGCCCCATGTAGAGAGCATTACAGTAGTCCATACGGGAGGTGACTAGGGCATGATGACCTACAAGGTCCCTTCCAACTCTGTTAATCTGTATCTAACTTTATTGAGAAGGACAACAAAGGTGGAAGATTGAGGCTAAGACAAAGGGGTCCCATGATGTTTTGTTGGGTGGGTGGGTGAGTGTCACAATGCCAGTTCTTCTCCTTTGGAAAATGGTCAGGATGTGGACACATGTTCCAACGGGATAAATATCTTGAATGTCAACCTCATGACCTGATTGAGTAGGGCAACTATAGAAGAGCAATAATCGTTTATTCAATGGTAGACCAGCATGTATAATTACAATACAGGTAGTCCTCGACTTACGACCACAACTGAGCCCAAAATATCTGGGCTAAGTTGTTGATGCTTGGCTACTGACTCATATTTATGACGGCTGCAGTGTCCCGGGGGTCGTGCAATCTCCTTTTGCAATCTTCTGATGAGCAAAGTCAACGGAGAAGCCAGATTCACTTAACAAGCCCGTTACTGACTTAATAAGTGCAATGCTCTGCTTAACGACTGTGGCGAGAAAGGTTGAAAAAACTTAAATGATAAAACTCATTTAACAACTGTCTTGCCTCACGAGAGAAAATTGGTGCTAAACTGTGGCCGTAAGTTGAGGACTACCTGTAAACAGATACTAGGAAAAAGATATAAGAGAAAGACTCCCATGTCAGCAACTTATAACATTAATCAAGTCCACTTATTTAAAAAAAAATGAAGCCTTTGAAGATAGCTTATGCATCTAGATAAGATGAGGTTCACTTAGCTATGCTCAGTGGTGGGTTGCTACCAGTTCGGCCCGGATCGGGCATGTACAGAAGCGTCACATGCACACGTACCCACAAGCAAACCGGTAGCGGCCAAAATTGAAACCCGCTACTGGCTATAGTTCATTGGTTGTAATATGGCTTATTCGACTAAGTTCAAGAGTGTGTGAATTGGGTCCAAGGACAGATTTTTCTGATAAATTCACGGGAGAGGGCTGAATCCATATGAATCCTACTCTTATCCAAATGGAGTGAGTCAGTTTTCAGTTTTTTGTGAAATGGATTAGAATGGAATAGAATGGAATGGAATGGAATGGAATGGCATAGCATAGCATAACACAGCATAGCAGAGCATAGCATAGAATAGAGAATGGAGTAGAGTAGAGTAGAGTAGAGTAGAGTAGAATAGAATAGAATAGAATAGAATAGAATAGAATAGAATAGAACAGAATAGAATAGAATAGAGAATGAAGTAGAGTAGAGTATTGTAGAGTAGAGTAGAGTAGAATAGAATAGAGAATGAAGTAGAGTAGAGTAGAGTAGAGTAGAGTAGAGTAGAGTAGAGTAGAGTAGAGTAGAGTGAGAGTAGAATAGATTGGAATAGAATGGAATGGAATGGAATGGAATGGAATGGAATGGAATGGAATGGAATGGAATAGAATAGAATAGAATAGAATAGAATAGAATAGAATAGAATAGAATAGAATAGAATAGAATAGAATAGAATAGAATAGAATAGAATAGAATGACAAGAGTTGGAAGGGACCTTGGAGGTCTTCTAGTCCAATCCCCTGCTTAGGCAGGAAACCCTACACCACTTCACACAAATGGTTATCCAACATCTTCTTAAAAACTTCCAGTGTTGGAGCATTTACAACTTCTGGAGGCAAGTTGTTCCACTGGTTAATTGTTCTAACTGTCAGGAAATTTCTCCTTAGTTCTAAGTTGCTTCTCTCCTTGATTAGTTTCCACCCATCGCTTCTTGTCCTGCCCTCAGGTGCTTTGGAGAATAGCTTGACTCCCTCTTCTTTGTGGCAACTCCTGAGATATTGGAAGACTGCTATCATGTCTCCCCTAGTCCTTCGTTTCATTAAACTAGACATACCTAGTTCCTGCAACCTTTCTTCATATGTTTTAGTTTTAAAGCTTCATACTGCTTTAACAAAGAGGTCAGTTTGATTAAATCGTCTTCCTCAAAAGCACTTTAACAAACAAGAGGCAAACCACAGTCGAGTTCAAAACTCAACACTCAAGGAGAGTATAATGGGCCACAGACCTTAAACATCATAAAGTAAAGAAAATGTAATATGGTTGGGTAGATTATCTTGATGGATTTATTGGACGTGCCCTAAGTGGAACGAGGGATTAATATTTATAGCCGTGTCCAGGTGATAGGTTGTGTCACCATCATTGTAATACCTGAGAAGATACATTGGCAAGGAGAAATTGTCCCACATCTTTTGTGTGTTTGTGTATGTCCGGTGGGGGCAAAAAAGTCAAGATGGCAGCCTTTTTTTTAATATTGGTCAAATGCACAAAGCAAGGGACTTACCATTTTCCCTATCGTTACCTAGGGTTGTGAAAGTTGGACCTTAAAAAAGCAAGATAGGAAGAAAATTGACTCGTTTGAGATCTTGTGTTGGAAGAAACGAGGCAAGGGACATCTGTTCAAGGCTTCAAAAGAGTCAAGATTGTGGTTGCAACCATATGATATAAAGCTTGAACAGATGTTCCTTGCCTCATTTCTTCCTTCAATCTGATTAACTGATCCATTCATTTAACTCTTGGCAATTCTACGGGCCAGATCTCTCCACATCTTCTGAACTTGCATGACTTCTTTGAATTGTTCTATGAAAACTATGGCAAATCTAGACAGCATTCTAAAAAGCAGAGAAATCACCCTGTCAACAAAAGTGCATATAGTCAAGGCGAATGGCAATGTCTGGCTGTGAAAGTTGGACCATAAGGAAGGCTAAGCGCCAAAGAATTGAGGTCTTTGAACTCTGGTGCTGGAGAAGACTCCTGCGAGTCCCTTGGACTGCAAGGCGATCAAACCGGTCAGTCCTAGAGGAGATCCACCCTGACTGCTCTTTAGAAGGCCAGATCCTGAAGATGAAACTCAAATACTTTGGCCACCTAAGGAAAAGGAAGGACTCCCTGGAGAAGAGCCTAATGCTGGGAATGATGGAGGGCAAAAGAAGAAGGGGACGGCAGAGAACGAAATGGCTGGATGGAGTAACTGAAGCAGTTGACGTGAGCTTAAATGGACTCCAAGGGATGGTAGAGGACAGGAAGGCCTGGAGAAACATTGTCCATGGGGTCACAATGGGTCGGACACAACTTCACAACTAACAACAACAACAATGCTCTGGCTGGTGTCAGCTTTGATGGTGTCCAGCCACCATGTTCCTTGGTGGCCTGGTTTCCTTTGACTGTTAACTTCTTCCCAACATAATTGCTTTCTCCAGTGAATTTCCCCCGTGTGACATGGCCAAAGTAAATGAGATACATTCTCAAGAGGCAACTGGACTTTCTTGTTTTTCTTTGAAGACGTTTCACTTCTCCAAGAAGTTTCTTTGATGCAGCCCCGTTTCGAACTGGTAGTAAAGGTAAGTAGAACCCACCCCTGACTTCAAACCCAAGAATACAATAAGGCAGAAGCTTGTCCACCCCAAAGAGAAAACACCCAGACAGAAACTAAGCAACGTGGTATACGCAGTACAATGCAGTGAGCCATGCACAATCTGTATATTGGGGAAACAAAACAACCACGTCACAAACGCATGGCACAACATAGGAGAACAAAAACCATCAGGACTAGATTCAGCAGTCCATCTACATTTAAAAGGCAAAGGCCACTCTTTTGAAGACAACAAAGTTTACATTTTGGACAGAGAAGACTGCTGATTTGAAAGAGGGGTCCAAGAGGCTGTCTAGGTCGAAATTGAACAGCCCTGTCTCAACAGAGGGGGAGGGATATGACAACATCTATCTGCAGTCTACAACACAGTCCTTTCAGCAGTTCCAAGAAGGCTCCACACCAGAGGTGGACCTGAACCTGACCACTTATGGAGAACTGGTAGCAGAAATTTTGAGTAGTTCGGAGAACTGGTAAATACCACTTCCGACTGGCCTCGCCCCCATCTATTCTCTGCCTCCCAAGTCCCAGCTGATCAGGAGGAAATGGGGATTTTGCAGTATCCTTCCCCTGGAGTCGAGTGGGAATGGAGATTTTACAGAATCCTTCCCTTGCCACGCTCACCAAGCGACACCCACCGAGCCACACCACACCCACCAAGACACACCTACAGAACCAGTAGTAAAAATTTTGAAACCCACCACTGCTCCACACCCATTTCCACCACTCAGGTGACCCTGATGAGGTAAACCTCCAGGTGACCTTAACATCCCACTAAAAAGATGCAAATGACCAGCTGTCTGCAAGGAGTATAAATCCTTCCATTCCCCACCATCCAGTCAGCTTCTTGGATGAGAAGCTTCTTGGATGAGAAGTGAAACGTCTTCAAAGAAAAACCAGAAAGTCCAGTTGCCTCTTGAAAAAAAAAAAAAAAAACGCCTTTGGTACATCTCGATCCAATGGATAACCAGATTGAGAAATTAGTATTTTCAACTGGAAGGAACAATTCTTCACCCTCTGATAAACCAGAGCCACAGTTTTTGCAAATCTGTATGATTCATGAAGAACCCTTGAGGATGTGTGCTAGTGGAGGAAGGAGCAGATGGGGAGTCTTGCTGAAGATATTTTTTTTAGGAAAGTGATTTAATGAAGAATTAAATCTAATGACTGAAGGGAAATAGGAATCTGAAAACAACTGAAGAGACAACTGAAGAAGGGAGAAGGTAAAAATCTTGACAGATCTGACAGGAGATCATCCAACAGAAGTCCAAGATTTGTTTTCTGTCCTCCACGTTCAACACAAGAGAGTAACCTGTTGATGATTTTTTAAAAATTTGGATTCTGGATGTGTAAACAGTTTTGTGGGAGAAGATGGAGGAGGTGGTGGAGGAAGAGGAGGAGAAAAAGAAGGGAGAAGAAGCAGAAGCAGAAGCAGAAGAGAAATGAGAAGAAGGAGGAGGAGGCGGAGGAGAAAGAGAAGGAGGAGGAGGAGGAGGAGGAGGAGGAGGAGGAGAAGAAGAAGAAGAAGAAGAAGAAGAAGAAGAAGAAGAAGAAGAAGAAGAAGAAGAAGAAGAAGAAGAAGAAGAAGAAGAAGAAGAAGAAGAAGAAGAAGAAGAAGAAGAAGAAGAAGAAGCAGCAGCAGCAGCCTGGATAGCTCTGCAGACTAAGCACTGAAATTTAACACCAGCTGTCTGCAATTAAAGTAAGTTCAAATTTTGGCAGGCTCAAGGTTGACTCAGCCTTCCATCCTTTCTAAGGTAGATAAATTGAGGACCCAGTTTGTGGGCACAATAAGCTGACTTTGTATAAAATATACAAAAGTATGAAGGCTATTGCTTAATGCACTGTAAGCCACCCTGAGTCTCCGGAGGAGGGCGGCATATAAATCAAATTAAAAAAAAGAAGAGGAAGAGGAAGAGGAAGAGGAGGAAGAGGAAGAAGAAGAAGAAGAAGAAGAAGAAGAAGAAGAAGAAGAAGAAGAAGAAGAAGAAGAAGAAGAAGAAGAAGAAGAAGAAGAAGAAGAAGAAGAAGAAGAAGCGGTATCTGCAGTGTGAAATGTATTTTTTTGGGGAGAATTATTTTATGAAGGTTTCTCCTGAAGTGGACATGGGACAGCGATCTGTTGCAGAGCCTTTAATTTGGATACCTCCAAGTGAGCAGGAGGTGGATTCGTGACCTCAGCGACTTTTCTCCATGCAAGGATTCTATGATGACGCTTCTAGAATCCCAAAACTGATCGCCCACACCAACAGTGAATCATGCAGACAACTCATGTTGTGTGCTGTTCTTTGTAAAGTTAGGAATCCTTTTAACTGACAAGTAAAGTAAAAGATGTAGAGATGTGACATTTCTGTAGATAAGAGGACTGCTCCATTGTAAGCTGAAATGAAGCACCATGGTTGTTCCTTGCTCGCTAATCAAAGAGAATACTTGGAGCTCAGGGTTGAAATGTGGTGGGTGATGGACTTGGTGCTCTCTGAACTTGGTTATTTTCTTGCAGACATTTTGTGACCCAACTAGGTAACATTGTCAGTGCTAGAAAGGAGAGGAGGAGGGGGAGAGGGGGAGGGGGAGGAGGACTGTGGGGTCCTTGGTGGTTTCTGAGCTTGTTTGTTTTCTTGTAGACATTTCATTACTCAATTAGGTAATATCATCAGTGCTACAAAGGAAATTGACTTCTTGATGGTCGTTTTTGAATGGTGTGCGTTGCTCTCTCTGCTCCTTCAGTTTAAGTTCATACAAAGGAAAGTGAAAATATGGTGGAGCAATTCTTGGCTTAGCATTGTAGGAAGAAATATCCTTCTGGGTTCAGCTCCAAGTGGGGAAAAGACACTGGAAACATGAAGACTGCTTGGAAAGATGGTTTAATGGTGGACAGGATCACATGGTTTGAGTTCCTGAACAGAAAAGGGCTGAGATGCTGTGAGTTCCTGGGTTTTATCCCCTCTCTGGCTTTGAACTTCCTGAAAGAGTATCCTGATTGGTTGTCAGACTCCCAGGGGGTGGGGGTCTTAGCTAGCCTTGCTGGCTGATGTAATCTTCCCAGGTGCCATGTGATGAGTTTCTGTTGCTAGATGGGTCCTATTGTGTTGCAGATGATGGTCCATTGACAAAGGGTGGAGGCCAGGAAGGTGGGAGCTGCTTGGTCTTTAAAACATGCTTCTCCATTTCTCAACCAGGGAAACATAATATTCTGCCTTTTTAATATTTCCCAAAATATTTCATTCCTCTAGGAAAGGGGTGGGTGCTAACTTCTTACAGCACAATGCTGAACATTCAGATAGCTGATGGTAATTGTCCAAAATTCTTTAAAATCCTGGCTATAATGTATGAATCTTCACTGTTTGCATAGTCATTGCTCTTTTTTCATTTTGATGACCAGGTCTTGGGGCTTAGGTCTTTCTGTCGGTCAGGAATGATGGCAGATGTTTTAAATTGAGGGGACAGCAAACTCCCTCCTTTGGATTCCATGATTTTCATCTCGTTGGAATTCTTAATCGTTGAACTGGTTTAGGAAGCATCTGAAGCAAAACTTTATATTTCTTCTACAACAGTAATTACAAACCTGCTTGAAAATGATAATGATATTGTCAGCGTTTCAACGCTGGCATGGAGAGCAGAGGAGAGCGAGAGATAAACTCTGAAACTTTTGCCTGCTAAATCCCTTTGAAGTCGGGTTGTTGTGGAAATGAGGGGAGGGGGCACATTCCTGGGGAATGATGAGGAACAGAAGTCTGAAGAATGACTTGGAAGATAGCCAATGGGAAGCAGAGATTTGGGGATCAGAAAGGGAGGGATTGGGGGGCAAAAGGTCAGCCTTGTCCGCGCAGAGTCATGATCCGGTGGCTGTGCTCAATTAAAGAAAGATTTCCTTAAAGATTGGCAGTTTGGAAATTCATTTAATTTTGAGATAGCATCGTAGTCTGACAGATATCTTTAACACCACACACTTAGTAAGGCCACACCTGGAATATTCAGGAACTCCATTTTCACTGGTAGAGGGTTGCAGTGGCTGCAGAGGGCTGCAGGATGTCATTGCAGCCAAAAACGGAGCTCGGGGTGGCCCTCTGGTTTTCACTGGCAGAGGCACCACGGGCTGGTCCTTTGCTGTTTCCAGGGTGGTCCCGTGGGTTAGATCTAACCACCCCATGGACTGGATCCGGCCCGCGGGCCTTGATTTTGTCACCCCTGGGCTAGGTGGACAAAAATGCCAGACCCACTCTGAACATCTGGCTGACTGTACGACAAACAACAGCAGAATAGGAAGAGAAAGAACTGGAGGAGATAACAAAATACAAAGACCTGCAAATAGAAATAGAACAACTCTAGCAAAAGAAGGCAAAGGTGATGACAGTAGTCATAGGTGCCTCGGGTACAATTCCAGAAACTTCTGGAGCACCAATTAAACATGATCGGCATTGACATAATCACCATCAGTCAATTGCAGAGGGCAGCTTCCCTCGGAACAGCTTACATCCTGCGATGATACTTGTAAGACCATCAAACTTCCACATCTGGCCAACCATAAATACAGCAATAATAATGCATAAATACCAATAAGCTAATAATTATGGCATAGGACCTGGGTATTTGCGGGACCACCTTCTGCCGCTGATAGCCTCCCACCGACCAGTACGCTCCCACAGAGAGGGACTCCTCAGGGTGCCATCAGCCAGGCAATGTCGGCTGGCCACCCCCAGGGGGAGGGCCTTCTCTGTGGCAGCCCCCGCCCTCTGGAACGATTTGCCCCCGGAGATAAGAAGGATATCAGATCTCGGGGTCTTTCGCCATGCCCTGAAAACTCTTCTTTTCCATCAAGCAGGGCTGGCGTGAACCCCGCCCCCTTTTTTAGTTTTTAATTGTTTAGTTTTAATTTGTTAATGGGTTTTAATTTGCATTGTTTTAATTCGGGCCAAAGTATATAATTCTTTTAATTAATTTTAAATTTTGTATTGTTATGTATTTTAGTTCTGGCTGTGCACCGCCCTCAGTCCACTAGGAGAAGGGCGGTATATAAATTGAATAAATAAATAAATAAATAAATAAATAAATAAATAAATAAATAATAATTATAATTATAATTATAATAATAGCATGAACGTAAAATGGCATTCCCTGTAGGACACATAATAATAATTTAACTTTTTTTTAAAAAAAAATATTAAACATTTTTAATATAAACAAACGAACAAACAACAATGAAACATACAAACACATAAACAAAGATCCATCTTTACATCTTCTTTTCAACATGTCTCATCGGTAGTCTATATTCACATTTATACATTTTCTCTTTCTTATTTTAACATATCCCTTATACATATATTCCTAATATATCATCTATATGTATTCTCCTAATCTACATGTTTAATTTACTATTTACCTAAACTGGTACTTAATTTCCTATCCACAATTTATATCTACTCATTTATTTCCATAAATAACTTAAAATGGCATTCCCTGTAGGACACATACCATCCTTCTCATTTAAAACACCCATTTGGGAAACGGGATTTCCCTGCAGGCAACACCTTCCTTTTTAGCATATCCGTCATGTTCAAAAAAAAATTGTTTTTTAAAAAATTGTTAAGAGGAAAAGAAACAGTCTCAGGGAAACAGCCCCGTGTTGGCAAATTAGCAGAATCCATGTTATTAAAAAATCATTCTTTGCTCCCAAGATTGTTCTATTTTTAATAAATGGTGCAGCCTAGCACTATAATCTGCTGGCATGGGGCCATTTATTTTTCTAAGATTTTTCTCCTAGCATTTAATTTTTGCAATATCCCAGAATTCTATCTCCAATGGCGCTTTGTGCCAGTGCAGAATGGAATACGTCTGGTTTTCTTTCTAGTAAAATTGCTTTAAATTGAAATGGGCAAGCTGCTTTGAAGTATTATTTGAACCATGGTGGGTCCCAGTGAAAGCTTGGTTTATAATACTACCACCACCCCAACTTGGTTTGTGAACAAACCCGTTTTCTGGCTTCATCCAACTGATGGAGTTACCAAACAACGGGCAGTTGCAGACTACCAAGTCACAATAACTTACCGTATTTTTTGGACTATAAGACGCACCTATCTTTTTTGGTGAGGAAAAGAAGAAAATTGCATAGTTAAAAGTCTGTAGAATTTTTTTTTTTTAATTTGATTTATATGCCACCCTTCTCCAGAGACTCAGGGTGCCTTACAATGTTCTAAGCAATAGCCTTCATCCTTTTGTATATTTATATAAAGTCAGCTTATTGCCCCCACAACTGGGTCCTCAATTTACCTACCTTAGAAAGGATGGAAGGCTGAGTCAACCTTGAGCCTGGCGGGATTCAAACCTGCAGTAATTGCAGGCAGCTGGTCTTAATAACAGGATGCTTTAGACCACTGTACTACCAAGGCTCCTAGATTCTCAGTCATCCAGGTCATATTTGTCCCAAAGGTGCTTTTTCGAGAGGCAACTGGACTTTCTTTGTTTTTCCTTGAAGACATTTCACTTCTCATCCAAGAAGCTTCTTCAGGTCTGACAGGATGGTGGGGAATGGAAGGATTAGGTGGAACATTCTAACTGTCTTCCAGTACTTGAGAGATCAGGGTTAGGGTTAGAGTTGTCACAGAGAAAAGGGGGTTGATTTATTCTCTAGGGCACCAGACAACAGGACAAGAAGTAATGGGTGGAAGCTTAACAAAGAGAGATCCAACCTAGATGTAAGGATAACTTTTCTGACAAGGAGAGCAATTAATCAATGAAATAGTTTGTCTCCTGAATTTGTAGGTGCTCCAACACTGGAGGCTTTTAAGAAAAGACAGGACTGGAAGAGGGTAGAAGTGGGAGAAATACCTAGATTGAACAATCAAGAAGCAGATGCAGATAGATTTTTTGCAAGCAAAAAAAAAGAAGCATAGCAATTAAAGTATTGAAGCGGGCAAGAGATGATGGATAGATGATTTCTCTTTTTTGTTGTTGTTCTGATTTGCTTTTCTTTTTCTCTCTCATTCTCTTCCTTTTTTAGGTAGGTGACATGACTAGAAGTTAGGTAGGATAGAAAGAAAACGTCTTGATATGTCTAGATTGAAAGCCAAGAGGTAGACGCAGACAGAGATAAAGATTCAAGAGAGGAATATGGGAGGCGAGTCAAAAAAAAGCATAGCAGTTAAAGTATTGAAGTGGGCAAGAGATGATGGATAGATGATTTCTCTTTTTTGTTGTTGTTCTGATTTACTTTTCTTTTTCTCTCGCTTTCTTTTCTTTTGTTGGGTAGGTGACATGACGAGAAGTTAGGTAGGATAGAAATAAAATGTTTTTTTAATATAAGGGTGACATGATTAAATGTTAGAATAAGAGCTAGAAATAAGAGAAGGGGGAATATTAGTGTACACGTTTTTATATAATAAAATAAAAGTAATAACGAGAAAACAAGGAATAATTGGATAATGATAGACTGTAACTTAACATTAATGTGTATTATTAAGAGAAATATACAAGTTGACTGAATGTAATAACTGTGTTTAACTTTACTAGTTGTATTCGTATTAGAAAGTATGATACTCAGGTGCCACACTGTTCATGCATTGATATGTTTGTTAAAAAATAAGAAAATAAAAAACTTGGGGAAAAAAAGGAAAAAAAGACTGGACAACCATTTGCCTGAAATGGTATAGGGTTTCCTGCTATAGGGTAGGACTAGAAGACCTTAAAGGTCCCTTCCACCTCTATTACTCTGTTATCTTTGAAGGCATACCTTAAAGGATATGTGGTTGAAGATGGATATTATTCCAATTTCCTTTTCTACCCTAGTTAATTATCTCCAGTCTTGTTTGGATGGAATAAAAAAATGCTTGCCCAGCTGGAATAGTCCAGAATTATTTTTTTTATTTTTTTTTTTTGAGAAAAAGTGTAGGCCTGCTGTTAAATATTTAAAGAATAGAAATGATTAATTTGATAGTTTTAAAATAATTCCAAAACATGAGTAGCCTCTTGGAAGAATCTTTACTAAAATCGTGTTGTAAAATTGATATTACAGGGAAGAGGAATCTCATTTTTTTTGCAAATTTCTTCTTCTGCAAATTAAAATAATTTAAATCTTGGATGGCGGAAGGGTGAAGGGGACATGAGAGATTCCATAGAAAGCTGACCGCTATTTCATCCAGTGCTTGAAATTCCTTTACGGCATCTGAAATTTAAGAAAAATAGATGTGTTTTGTAATAACTATCTAATCGTAATAAGAACCAATAAGGGGTTCATTCATTTATTCTTTCAAGCATGGTCTTTGGTTTATTTTGAAGAGAAGTTTTGACCCCAGTCCAGCCGTGAGGCCAGGATTATGTAGGTACACATTAAAAATATACCGCACTAATCTCTTTGAGATGCAACAAAAGGACAAGATATGGATAGATTGCTCTTCTTTGATGATGATTGATGATGCATTTGTGTATGGAGGAGGAGGAGGAGAATGACTATGGGGTTCTTGGTGCATCAGAGCTAGAAGGAAGTGGGTTTGCAGAGAGGAGAAGGAAGAGGAGGAAGAGGGGAGGAAGAGAAGAGGTGGAAGTGGAGGAGGAGAATGACTGGGGTTCTTGGTGCATCAGTGCTAGAAGGAAGTGGGATTTGCAAAGAAGAGAAAGAAGAAGAGGAAGAGGGGGAGGAAGAGAGGAGGAGGAAGTGGAGGAGGAGAATGACTATGGAGTTCTTGGTGCAAGTGGGATTTGCAGAGAAGAGGAGGAGGAGAACTGAGGGGTCCTTGGTGCTCTCTGAGCTTGATAATTTGCTTGCAGACATTTCATAACCTAACTGGGTAACATCATCAGGAGTGTGGAGTTTGCTCCCTGTTTACATGTAGTAGCTTGCCCTTTCAGTGTTGATGGGAGCACGAGACAATAGAGACGTTCACAACAGTAATGGGTTTCACTTACCTTTGCTACTGGTTCAGAACTGTGAGGGCATGCTCACGCACAGAGCATCCGTGATGACGTCTGGGTGGGTGGGTGGAGCCTCCCACCGCTGTCGCCACAGTTCGTCCAAACTGGTGCAAACCGGTAGCAACCCACCACTGATTCACAACAGACAATAAAAATCTAATAAAAAAAAAACCTGACAAAACCAGATTGTCGTCTCCAGCAATCCACACCCAGATAAGCAGGGGTTAAGACCAGACAAACAATCAAGCAGAAAACAATACTCTAATTCAAAACCTCAAAGAAAGAATCCATACCAACACTGGCAGGGCAAGTTACTGTGTATAAACAAAGCGCAACCCCCACCCCCAGCCACACTGATGACATTGCCTAGTTGTGCAAAGAAACATCAGCAAGAAAACAACCAATCTCAGAGAGCACCAAGGACCTCACAGTTCAGCGCCGGGAACATATATTCTCTCCTGTCAGAAGTTAAATGCATAAACTGTCTTTCAGCAGGTTATCTTACTGAGCTGCCTTTTAAGCTCAGGAAGTGATTTGTGGATCAGTAGGTGACGGAAAACTGGTATATCACAACTGATTTATTTTTTAAAAAATCTGAGTTTAGAGTTTAGCACAGCATGAGAGAGCAGCCTGCCTGTATGATTTTATTGCAGAATTATTAGAAAGTCAGGGATGAAAGAAACTTGGGAGAACATCTAACGCTGATCAGGATTATGAACGATCAAAATTCCTGCACTGAAAATGGCTAAAGTAAAGAGAATAGATGAGCTGTAATAAAATGTAGAATAGAATGACAGAGGTGGAAGGGACCTTGGAGGTCTTCTAGTCCAACCCCCTGCTTAGGCAGGAAACCCTACACCACTTCAGACAAATGGTTATCCAACATCTTCTTAAAAATTTCCAGTGTTGGAGCATTCACAACTTCTGGAGGCAAGTTGTTCCACTCATTAATTGTTCTCACTGTCAGGAAATTTCTCCTTAGTTCTCGGTTGCTTCTCTCCTTGATTGGTTTCCACCCATTGCTTCTCGTCCTGCCCTCAGGTGCTTTGGAGAATAGCTTGACTCCCTCTTCTTTGTGGCAGCCCCTGAGATATTGGAAGACTGCTATCATGTCTCCCTTAGTCCTTCTCTTCATCAAACTAGACATATCCAGTTCCTGCAACCGTTCTTCGTATGTTTTAGCCTCCAGTCCCCTAATCATCTTTGTTGCTCTTCTCTGCACTCTTTCTAGAATCTCAACATCTTTTTCACATCGTGGAGACCAAAACTGGATGCCGTATTCCAAGTGTGGCCTTACCAAGGAATTATAAAGTGGTATCAAGACTTCATGTGATCTTGATTCTATCCCTCTGTTTATGCAGCCTAGAACTGTATTGGCTTTTTTGGCAGCTGCTACACATTGCTAGTTCCTATTTAAATGGTTGTCCACTAGGACTCCAAGATCCCTCTCACAGTTACTACTATTAAGCAATAGGGAATTGGGGAACCAGTGATGTTGGAAACATGGGAAAAAATTTGGGTTCAGAATGTTAAATTTACACAGTCGCAGAATTTGAGGGAAAATTTCTATAAAATGTTTTATAGATGGCATGTAGACCCAAAAAAATTGTCGTGTATGTACCCTAATGTTCAGCCAAAATGTTGGAGATGTGATTGTTTAGATGCTACATATTATCATGTTTCGTGGACCTGTGGGAAAGTTAAGGCTTTTTGGATAAAAATTTGGTGGGTCATGCAGAATGTTTTGAAGAAAAAAATTCAATTTTCTCCACAATTGTTTTTATTGGGTATAGTTAAGGGTTTTACATTGGGTGAAACAAAATTGATATTGTACATGATAACAGCAGCAAGATTGTTGATAGGTAAATACTGGAAGAATGAAGTTTTGCCCACGATTGAGGAATGGACTTTGAAGATGGCCAGTATTGCAGAGATGGCGAAGATTTCAGCATATCTAAAAGATTGTTCACAAGAGACTTATGAATGGGAATGGAAGAGGTGAATAGATTATGTTCAGAACAAATACCAAACTAGGAAGTATTAAATAGCTTTTATTTGAAAATGTTATATTAATTATATTAAGATAGAAATATTTTAATGTAATGAAGATGAAAACTTATAAGCGGGAGGGAGGGGTTCAAGTTTTATATAAGTTTTATATAAAGGAGGGTTTTTTTTCTTTTTTTCTTTTTTTTTTACTTGATATGAGTATACTGTGCAGAAGTCCAGGGGGAGGGGAGGGTTAGGGTGGGTTAGGGAGGTTGGGAAGTTTGGGGTGGGTGGAGGGGGGGGAAAGGGGTGAAAATGTAATTGTAAAACTCTTGCAATAAAAAAAAAAAGACTTCATGTGATCTTGATTCTATCCCTCTGTTTATGCAGCCTAGAACTGTATTGGCTTTTTTGCAAGCTGCTACACATTGCTAGTTCCTATTTAAATGGTTGTCCACTAGGACTCCAAGATCCCTCTCACAGTTACTACTATTAAGCAAGGTACCACCTATACCATACCTGTGCATTTTCTTTTTCCATGTAACCATCCACAGCTCAGGAAAGGCATGATAGGAAACCACAGATAGGACACAGAATGGCTTTGCTAAATATGCTTTTAAATGTACTTGGTGAGCAATGACGTTTTAGTAACTTCAGCTTTTCATCTCCTTTCCATTAAATATCCGTTTCCTTCATACATGCATTTCCTTCAATAGGTGAATTGAATTGTGGAATGCAGAGTTTACTACACAAAGCTATTTCAGGTCTCACATCCTGCCAGGGAATGTAAATGAGATATAGGTATGATGAACGGTTGAGGGAATTGGATATCTCTACTTTAATGAAGAGCAGGACTACAGTTGATGTGATAATAGTCTTCCAAATATTTGAGGTGGCTGTCACAGAGCAGAAGAGGTCAACCTATTCACCAAAGCACCTGAGGGTAGGACAAGAAGTAATGGGTGTAAGCTTATCAAAGAGAGATCCAACTTAGAATTAAGGAGATATTTCCTGTCAGTGAGAAAAATTAATCAGTGGAATGACTTACCTTTAGAAATTATGGGTGCTCCATCACTGGAGGTTTCCAAGAGGAACCTGGACAGCCATTTGTCTGGAGTGGTATAGCTTCTTCTGCTTGAACAGAGGATTGGACTAGAAGACCTTCAAGTCTCTTTCGACTCTGTTATTCTGTATTCTATAGCAGGGGTCTCCAACCTTGTCAACTTTAAGACTTGTGGACTTCAAGGCCCAGAATTCCTCAGCCAGCTTTTGAAGTCCACAAGTCTTAAAGTTGACAAAGTTGGAAACCCCTGCTCTATAGTAGACTGTATCTAACTTTCATGGGTTATGGTCTGAAGCTGTCCTTGGTACTAGCTTGGATTGCCAGTACTGGAGCTGTCCATGGTACCCCATGCTGAAATTAGAGACCTCTTTGTTTTTATTCCTTTTGGGCCAGAAAAATGTGGCAAAAAAAAAAAAAAAAGAATTTGAAATTTGAAATTCATATGCTCTTTCTATTCTATTCTGGCTTAGTTCCCTCAAACAGTTTCCTAAATTTCTTTTAGCCTGGAGGTGTGTTTTCTATTCAAGAGTGTACACCTACATGATAAGCATTTTCTGAGACTCAATATAAAACACTTCCAATATTTTAAATGTTGTCTCATCCCAAAGAAAAAAAAAAATGGGATTCTTAGACGACTTGAAAACTATGAGTATTTACCATCTGCTGGCCCAATTTTCTACTCGTTGTATCAGAAGATACTTCCGAATTTCTGACGAGTCATCCTACAATTTGGGCAAGGTTGTTTTCCTCCAGTATTTTTCTCTTGCAAACATAAACATTACATAACACATTAAAGTGCATTATTGCTTAACGCACTGTAAGCCGCCCTGAGTCTCCGGAGAAGGGTGTCATATAAATCAAATCAAATAAAAATAAAATAAAAAAATAAACAGGGCAAATTACAAGTAGTCAGTTTTGGCTTCACATGTTAGATAGTGTTGAGGCCCAGAATGATATTCTATTTTGCTCGCGTAGTCTATCAGCTACCATTTAAAGCTTCATCCTCTTTCATCAGATTTAAGAGGTGTGTATCACATGTGTGTCTTTAAATTCTGGTGTTCTACCTGTGGGAAGCTGCGCCTTGCCCCAACTTCTCACTGCTTTTTTTCAACTGCCTGTTACACCGTTGTTCTCTTTGCTTGTTCTCGAGAGGTGTGCTGTCATGCTGAAGAAAATAACAAGACAGCTGGCCAAGAGTTATCACTTAGAAGAATCCTTCTCCGGGGGGGAGGGGGTATATAAGAACTTCATCAACCAAAGACAAGTTTTCTGGCAGGTCTGCAAGAGGGGTCCTAGCGTTTGAGGAAGACACCTGAAAAAGAGTAGAGAATATTTGTAGCTCAGGGTTGAACTGTGGGGTCCTTATTGCTTTCTGATTTGGTTGTCTTCTTACAGAAGTCTCATTATCCACCTAGGTAACACTACCGGGGCTAGGGGTTTGCATGGAGGAGGAGGAGGAGGAGGAGGAGGAGGAGGAGGAGGAGGAGGAGGAGGAGGAAAATTGTGGAGTCCTTGGTGCTATCTGAGCTTCATTATTTTCTTGCAGAGTTCTCATTATCCAGCTTGGTAACACCATCAGTGCTAGGGGTTTGCAGGAAGGAGGAGGAGAATAGAATAGAATAGAATAGAATAGAATAGAATAGAATAGAATAGAATAGAATAGAATAGAATAGAATAGAATAGAATAGAATAGAATAGAATAGAATAGAATAATTTTATTTCTATACCACCCTTCTCCCGAAGGACTCAGGGCGGTATACAGCCTATTAAAAGCACAAGACAAACATCAATTAAAATAATTTAAAATTATTAAATAAATTGGCTCAATTTAAAACCCCAGAAATTTAAAATACCCAATTTAAAATTATTATGTTGATAGCCCGGCCTGGCGGAACAACAGGGTCTTCAGTGCGCAGCGAAACACCCGGAGGTCAGGGATCTTACGAATTTCCGGGGGCAGTTCATTCCACAGGGCTGGGGCTCCCACAGAGAAGGCCCTCCCCCTGGGTGTTGCCAGCCGACATAACTTGGCCGATGGCACCCTGAGGAGACCCTCTCTGTGGGAGCGGACAGGCCGGTGGGAGGCTATTGGTGGCAGAAGTCGGTCTCGAAGGTACCCGGGTCCTACGCCATGGAGCGCTTTAAAAGTGGTGACCAACGCCTTGAATCGCACCCAGAAGACCACTGGGAGCCAGTGCAGCTCGCGCAGGAGGGGTGTCACGTGGGCACAACGAGTTGCGCCCATAACCACCCACGCGGCCGCATTCTGGACCAGCTGGAGCCTCCGAGTGCTCTTCAAGGGGAGCCCCATGTAGAGAGCATTACAATAGTCCAGCCGGGAGGTGACAAGGGCATGAGTGACCGTGCGCAAGGCATCCCGGTCCAGAAAGCTCAGGAGGAGGAGGAGGAGGAGGAAAATTGTGGGGTCCTTGGTGCTATCTGAACTTGGTTGTTTTCTTGCAGAGTTCTCATTATCCAGCTAGGTAACCCCATCAGTGCTAGAAGGGAGTGGGGTTTGCTCTGTTTATATACAAGTAGCTTGCCCTGTCAGTGTTGGTAAGCATACTCTTGGTAGTTCCTTGATTAGTCTGTTGTTTACTGAACTAGACATTACTGAACCATTCACCCCTTGATTGGGGTACTGCTTGCTATCAATCTCCGCTTAAATCCAGTGGCTAGCCCCAATGATGTTACCTAGTTTGAATAATGAAACATCGGCAAGGAAACAAGCAAGCTCAGAGAGCACCAAGGACCCCTCATTTCAACCCTGAGCTACAAGCCTTCCCTTTTACGATCACAATAACCTGAACAGCCACTTGTCTGAAATGGTATAGGGTCTCCTGCTTGAGCAGGGGGTTGGACTAGAAGACCTCCAAGGTCTTCCAGCTCTATGCTGATCGAACGAGAGCTTAAGTCAGGTGTTCTGTCCCCGTACCCCACACGCACCTCCACAGATGGCCCGGAGTTAATAAGCCACACGACAAAACTCTTTGAAGATAAAGCTGGCAACAACCCAGTGGCTAGCTGCCAATTCAGACTTTACTCACACAAAACAAAGATTAGACTGCAAGCATTCTGATAAAACAGGCAGAGTGTCAACAATACAAGGATTAATCCAAATGCAGTCCGATAAAGCAGGCAAAGTCCAGTAACGCAGAGATCATGGAGTATTTCCAGTTTTTGCTCGTCACAAACTGAACCGGCCACCACACCCACATTTATACCCTGTGGGGTGTGGTCCAGTGACTCAGCTAATCTCTGGCACGCCTTCCCCTCTGCTGTGCACACTTCTCCCTGCGCTTCTGTCGAGGGTCCAGCCAGCACTTATCTTCTTCATCGCTGTCCACCTGTGGCTGCGGGGACGTGCTTGGCTCTGAGCCTATCTTTTGGCCTTCGGTGTCCTTCGGAGGCATTGCCAGAGAGGAGGGTCCTGGAGAGGGAGGCCTTGCCAACTCCCCTCCCTCACTCTCAGAGTCTGCATCTGTCGATAGCCCAGGCTCAGGCAACGGAGCTACAACATCAGGCTTAAATCTAAATTCACATCCCCCTTTTCCCAACTTTGTTAGTCTGTTAGTCTAACAAAGAGAAGGATCAGGGTGACATAATAGTAGTCTTCCAATATTTGAGGGGCTGCCACAAAGAAGAGGGAGTCAACCTATTCTCCAAAGCACCTGAGGATAGGATAAGAAGCAATGGATGGAACCTAATCAAGGAGAGAAGCAACCTAGAAGTAAGGAGAAATGTCCCAACAGTGAGAACAATTAACCAGTGGAATGGCTTGCCTTGAGAAGTTGTGGGTGCTCCATCACTGGAGGTTTTTAAAAAGAGACTGGACAGCAACTTGTCTGAAATGGTATAGAGTCTCCTGCTTGAGCAGGGGGTTGGACTAGAAGACCTTCAAGGTCCCTTCCCCGATCGAACGAGAGCTTAAATCAGGCTTAAATCTAAATTCACATCCCCCTTTTCCCAACTTTGTTAGTCTGTTAGTCTAACAAAGAGAAGGATCAGGGTGACATAATAGTAGTCTTCCAATATTTGAGGGGCTGCCACAAAGAAGAGGGAGTCAACCTATTCTCCAAAGCACCTGAGGATAGGATAAGAAGCAATGGATGGAACCTAATCAAGGAGAGAAGCAACCTAGAAGTAAGGAGAAATGTCCCAACAGTGAGAACAATTAACCAGTGGAATGGCTTGCCTTGAGAAGTTGTGGGTGCTCCATCACTGGAGGTTTTTAAAAAGAGACTGGACAGCAACTTGTCTGAAATGGTATAGAGTCTCCTGCTTGAGCAGGGGGTTGGACTAGAAGACCTTCAAGGTCCCTTCCCCGATCGAACGAGAGCTTAAATCAGGCTTAAATTTAAATTCACGTCTCCCTTTTCCCTCCCCGAAAGGGAACTCCTCCCTGCACTTCACATCACTTTCCTTCTGCGGGAATAATTAAGACTTGTGCAAAGAAAGGGAAGGGTGCAGCTCTCGAAAAACCACACACCGCGGGAAATGCCGCATGTGACAATGCTGCCATAGCAACAGCTGGATTTTCCCACACCGAAATCGTCCTCAGAAGACCAGCAAGGCCAAAGATATTAGAAAGGAACTGGGTGTTTGCAAGTCTCCGGGGATTCTTTTAGAGATGAAAAGGAAGATTATTTTTTTTTTCCCCCTTCCGCATTTTGGAGGTGAGATCTCAAAGGAACATCTCAACTCTCTCTGAGACTAAAAGTGCCCGACAGCTGAGAGTGTACGGTACATCTTTTGCACAGGTGCCTATTGTCTTTTAACAGTGATTTACAGGGATACTGTAGTCAAATCCACCCACGGACTCACTACACGCTAGCTCAGTGATAGCTAAGCTTTTTGCCGTTGAGTGCCAGAAGTGGGGGGCGGCAGTGCGGGGGGTCGTGTGTGCGTGCCCACACCCATAATTCAATCCCCCATGCCCCGCCCCCCTGCACATACATGTGTGACACCCCACCCCCTCGTGCCCCATTTTGGGCCTAGCAGGCTTCCCTGAAGCCTCCGGAGGCTGGAAACGGCTCATTTTCTGACTTCCGGTGGAACCGGAAGGCCCGTTTTTTGCCCTCCCCAGGCTCCTGAAGCTTTCTTGGAGCCTGGGGAGGGCAAAGAGGCCTCCCCCACACCCTGGAGGCCGAAACGGGCCACATGGAGACTTCTGGGAGGGGAGGCCGATGCACACATGTATGCTGGAGCTGAACTAGGGCAACAGCTCGCATGCCCACAGATATTGCTCCATGTGCCACTTGTGGCACCCGTGGCATCACAGCACTAGCTAATATGCTACATTGGGTCTATCAGGTTGTTATTGCTCAATCAACTAAGGCATGTCTGATTCCTCACAACCCCATGGACAACTGCAGGCCATACCCCCCACCCATTGTCCACTGTCTCCTGAGGATCGCCCAAATTCACATTTAACATAACAGAGTTGGAAGGGACCTTGTAGGTCATCTAGTCCAACCCCCCGCCCAAGCAAGAGACCCTACACCTGTGTTGGTGAACCTATGGAATGCGTGCCGGAAGCGGCATGTAGAACCATCCTCCACCATCCCGCACCCAAACTTCTGGGTTTCTGTCGCGTTCATGTATGACAGCCAGATGTTCATCAGGTGTGCCTCCGTGCAGGAAACTGGAAGTTTGAGTGCTGGCATGCGCATGAGTGATGGAACTCAAGTGATGGTTTTGGTGCTCCCATGTGAGCAAAGGCCAGTAAGGCTGCACGGTCCAGGTGGGATGGTTTTGCATGCCATTTTCGGCATGCAGGTTGGCACACGGTGATGTAAAAGGTTAGCCTTCACTGCCCTACACCATTTCTGACAGAGGGCAGTCCAGTCTCTTCTTGAAAGCCTCCAGTGATGAATCTCCCATAACTTCTGAAGGCAACTTCTGTTCCATCGGTTGATTGCTCTCACTATCAGCTAAATTTCTCCTTATTTCTAGGTTGAATCTCTCCTTGTTCAGTTTCCATCCATTATTCCTTGACTTACTTGTACCTACGGGACCACCTACTACCACCAATAGCCTCCCACCAGCTGGTACGCTCTCATAGAGAGGGGCTCCTCTGGGTGCCGTCAGCCAAACAATATCGACTGGCAGCCCTCAGGGGGAGAGCCTTCTCTGTGGGGGCACCTACGATCTGGAACGAGGTCCCCCCGGAGATACGGAGGATCCCGGATCTGCGTACCTTCCGCCATGCTCTTAAGACCTTTTTATTCCACCAGGCTGGCCTGGCCTAATCTTTTTCCCTCTTTTCTTTTTAAACATGCAAATTTTAATCTGTTTTTTTAAATGATTGGGGTGTTTTAATTTGTCTGGGCCAAATTGTTTAATTCGATTTTATCCTGTTTTTAAATTTTGTATTTATGTATTTTACTGTTTGGCTGTTCACCGCCCTGAGTCCTTCGGGAGTAGGGCGGTATACAAATCAAATAAAGATGATAAAGATAAACATAAAGATAGAGATAGAGGTAGATAAAGATAAAGATAAAGAGATAGATAAAGATAAAGATAAAGATAAAGATAAAGATAAAGATAAAGATAAAGATAAAGATAAAGATAAAGATAAAGATAAAGATAAAGATAAAGACTGGCCTTCAGGTGCTTTGGAAAATAGCTTGATCCCTTCCTCTCTGTGGTAGTTCATTGTGTTAATGACACTATCTAACCATCTCCTCCTCTGCCCTCCTCTTTTCCATTTGCCTTCCCACTTTCCCAGTGGGAAGTGAGAACAATTAACCAGTGGAACAGCTTGCCTCCAGAAGTTATGGGTGCTCCATCACTGGAAGTTTTCAAGAAGAGACTGGACAGCCGTTTGTCTGGAATAATATAGCATCTCCTGCTTTAGCAGGGTTGGACTAGAAGACCTCCAAGGTCCCTTCCAACTCTTGTTATTTTGCACTCTGTAAGAGGCTGTAAATTACCTAATTGAAAAATGTAGTAGTTGTGGTTACCGAGATGTCAATCTAATGATCTACCCTATCAACCAAACAGCTGCCCATTCTTCAATCTGGAAGGTTTCTATATTGTACCTGATTCGTGAGGTGCCATCAACTCAATGTAAACTCTCAATCATCACAAAGATTTTCTCCAGGATGGTCTGTCCCAACCTGGCCCTGAAGATCTTCCGCAAGTGGATCCAGAAGTGGGTTTCAGCAGGTTCTGATCAGTTCTGGAGAACCGGTAGTGGAAATTTTGAGTAGTTCAGAGAACCAGTAAATACCACTTCTGACTGGCCCCGCCCCCATCTATTCTCTGCCTCCCGAGTCGCAGCTGATTGGGAGGAAATGGGGATTTTGCAGTAACCTTCCCCTGGATTGGGGTGGGAATGGAGATTTTACAGTATCCTTCCCCTGGATTGGGGAGGGAATGGAGATTTTACAGTATCCTTCCCCTGCCACGCCCACCAAGCCAAGCCACACCCACAGAACCGGTAGTAAAAACTTTTGAAACCCACCACTGAATGGAGTCATCATCACTGCAATTTTTTTTTCTTTTTGTATTGCAGACCATGTTGGTGATATATGAAGTCTCTTTTGACTTGATCACCTGGACACAACCATGTGGTTATTTGGGCCAAAAAAGAAAAAGAAAGAAAGAAAGAAAGAAAGAAAGAAAGAAAGAAAGAAAGAAAGAAAGAAAGAAAGAAAGAAAGAAAGAAAGAAAGAAAAACTTGAGATGTATTGCAAATTGTTAATTTATGGATGGGCATTTAATGACCCTTCAAGATAGCTGCTGTCCCAATGTTAGCAAAAATTAGGGCTTAATTAGATAATTTTTTGGGGGGAGGGAGAAATGCATCAAGTCAATTAATTACTTGTTACAGTAATTAATTCACAGTAACGAATTAGTTGAGGCGGATGAATGAATGAACGAATCAGGGAGGCTTAATCCCATGCAGAAGTAAAACTGAAGTTGTGGCCAAGTTATCTGATGTATCGTCATTATTGCCTTTAAAAGTGTCCTCTCCGATTGTCACTTGCTCCTTCCTCTAACTTCTTGAGAACATTTCATGCAAGAGAAAATAAGTGGTTGTGCTAGCCAATTATGTCAAGCCTATTAGATTGACCAGACCATCAAATTCACTCCACGGGAAAGCTAAAATGATTTTTTTTTTGTTATTGTTGAGATGGGCTCAGTGGTGGGATTCAAATAATTTGACAATTGGTTCTCTACCAGCTGGGTGGGCGTGGCCATGCTGGGCATGGCCAGGGGGTGTGACAGGCAGCACTCAGTCTCCTGCACCCCCCTGGGAGCAAAAACGGGCTGCGTGGGGGGGGCGCACTCCCCCTGTGCTCCGTTTTGGGCCTAGTAGGCCTCCCTGAAGCAGGGGTTGGTTTCTACTGGTTCACCCCAGTTTGGGAGACTTCAGAGGATAATGAGAACTGCTGAAAAAATAATTGCTACCAACCTGCCTTTGTTGCTTGTATCCTTGTGATTGGTATTGATATTGATTGCTTCCTAGTATGATTTGATTGCTTATTGAACTGTATGACGGTCACTCGGGGGTTGTGCCTTGTGATTCTCGACGAGTATATCTTATCTTTTTATGTACACTGAGAGCATATGCACCAATGAAAAATTCCTTGTGTGTCCAATCACACTTGGCCAATAAAGAATATTCTATTCTATTCTATTCTATTCTATTCTATTCTATTCTATTCTATTCTATTCTATTCTATTCTATTCTATTCTATTCTATTCCATTCCATTCCATTCCATTCTATATACCATTCCATTCCATTCCATTCCATTCCATTTTTCTATTCTATTCTATTCTATTCTATTCTATTCTATTCTATTCTATTCTATTCTATTCTATTCTATTCTATTCTATTCTATTCCATTCCATTCCATTCCATTCCATTCCATTCCATTCCATCCCATTTTTCTATTCTATTCTATTCTATTCTATTCTATTCTATTCTATTCTATTCTATTCTATTCTATTCTATTCTATTCTATTCTATTCCATTCCATTCCATTCCATTCCATTCCATTCCATTCCATTCTATATACCATTCCATTCCATTCCATTCCATTCTTCCATTCCATTCCATTCCATTCCATTCCATTCCATTCCATTCCATTATTCTATTCTATTCTATTCTATTCTATTCTATTCTATTCTATTCTATTCCATTCCATTCTTCCATTCCATTCCATTCCATTCCATTCCATTATTCTATTCTATTCTATTCTATTCTATTCTATTCTATTCTATTCTATTCTATTCTATTCTATTCTATTCTATTCTATTCCATTCCATTCTTCCATTCCATTCCATTCCATTCCATTCCATTATTCTATTCTATTCCTTATTCTATTCTATTCTATTCTGTGCCTGTTGATGGCCGATATGTCTCTATACATATCGGCTTCCAAGAATTTCATGGCATTTTTTGACTTAGCTTGGTCTAGGATGCTTCCCAGCTGAAACTATGGTTAAGTGTCAGGTTTCAATATTGTCTTCAAATAAAATAAATTGCATTTCCAAACAGATAGTCTTTGAAGAAATCTTTCATTTTATTAAGCACGACAATTTGGCCCCGATCGTGGCGTAGCCAGCTCTGGGTTCCTGACCCCAAACCCTCCCTTTCCGTTCCCCAAATCTCTGCGTCTCATTGGCCTTCTTCCAAATCACTCTCCCCATATCTACTACCTAAGCTCCCAGGAATGCCCCCCCTCCCTCTCATCTCCTAGGGGATATTATCTTCAAGGAAAATAAGTAGGTGAAGTGTCAAGCGTCCTCTTGCCAGCTGGCCCCTCTTCTCCTTCTTATGTCAGCACTAGAGTAAATGCAGGTTGAAGTGCTGACATCAAGTCTATCTGTTGTGCAATTAAGGAGTTTTCATAATGTCTTCTGGGTCCTGGCTGGTGTTCATCTTTTGGTACAAAGGCTCTCTACCCATGACTGACCTAAGGTAGAAGCCTTTTAAGCCAGCTTCTGGAAATCAAAATAGGCTATCTTCTCCCACATGGTCTCTCAATTAACCTGGACTGGAACATCCATAATGAACTGTTCAGCACACCGAGGTCAGTGTCAGGTCAGGGAAGTTTGAGGCAAATCATTGTGGCTAGGATATAATAAGTTGGGAACTTCATACGACCAAGAGTTATCATAAATTGCCTCCCTCTTTGTTTCTTTCTTTTTTGAACAACCGCAATCTGACAAATGGTCTTCGGATTTCAACACATACCCCGCTCCTGTTTTCAAGCTGTCTCATCCGGTTTAAGGCTACATCTTTAAAAAGATGCAAAACAAAATGAAATAAACGCTGTTCTGCTGTTTCAGTACAACTTGGCAGAAGGGATTCCGAAAAACCAACCAGAGAAGCTGCCAAACCTTGTTCTCAGCAGACGGCTATTCTCAATTTGTCTTGTCATCTCGGTGAATTATGCAGACCATCATTACAATTTGTGAAATGCTTCCTGCCCATCCCAGGAAGTGGAAAGTGATTGAAACAATCTGACAGCTGTCAGAAGACTTCTTCTTCTCAGCTAGGTTTTCTCCGTGTGCTCAAGCCACGTGAAGGGTCATTTTCTGGAGTGTTCTGAGATGAGTGGCGGCTTTAGGGAGGATTTGGAGATGCCATCAAAATGGGCAGGATGGATAGCACCGAAGAAGACAGAAAGGACATTTGGAATGATCTTGATAGGCTGAAGAACATAGGATGCGAAGACTGGAAAGGAATATGCTAGAATGCTAGAAGAGAGTGGGGCTTGTGAAGAAGAGGAGGAGGAGGAGGAGGAGGAGGAGGAGGAGGAGGAGGAGGAGGAGGAGGAGAACTGTGGGGTCTTTGGTGCTCTCTGAGCTTGGTGGTTTTCTTGCATGACCCAAGTAGGTGACATCATCAATGCTAGAAGAGAGTGGAGTTTGGGAGGAGGAGGAGGAGGAGGAGAACTGTGGGGTCTTTGGTGCTCTCTGAGCTTGGTGGTTTTCTTGCATGACCCAAGTAGGTGACATCATCAATGCTAGAAGAGAGTGGAGTTTGGGAGGAGGAGGAGGAGGAGGAGGAGGAGGAGGAGGAGGAGGGGGAGGAGGAGGACTGTGGGGTCTTTGGTGCTCTCTGAGTTGGTGGTTTTCTTGCATGACCCAAGTAGGTGACATCATCAATGCTAGAAGAGAGTGGAGTTTGGGAGGAGGAGGAGGAGGAGGAGGAGGAGGAGGAGGAGGAGGAGGAGGAGGAGGAGGAGGAGGAGGAGGAGGACGACTGTGGGGTCTTTGGTGCTCTCTGAGTTGGTGGTTTTCTTGCATGACCCAAGTAGGTGACATCATCAATGCTAGAAGAGAGTGGAGTTTGGGAGGAGGAGGAGGAGGAGGAGGAGGAGGAGGAGAACTGTGGGGTCTTTGGTGCTCTCTGAGCTTGGCTGTTTTCTTGCAGTCGTTTCATGACCCAACTAATGAACTTCATTATTATCATCAGTGCTAGAACGGAGTGGGGTTTGTGAAGAGGAGGAGGAGGAGGAGGAGGAGGAGGAGGAGGATTTTCACAAATCCTCCTTGGTGCTTTCTGAACTTAGTTGTTTCCTTGCAGACATTTCATGACCCTACTTGGTAACATCATCCCTGCTTGGAAGGAGTGAACTTTGCTCTCTTTTGATACACTTTTAAGATTGTTAAAACGTAAATGCACAGCAATATAGAAAAAGAAGAAAGAAGGAAAAAGGAAAATGTATGGAAAACAATAAAGAGCCAAGTAAAAGAAAAATACCAGAAAAAGATAGTTAAACAAGCCAACTTCAAATCTTCTTTATAGTAGTTGTAAAGAGACCAGAAGTTTGGAAGCGAAGAGTATGGGTCCTAAAGCATGTTGCTTAATGCCATCTCTGGCTAAGCCATTGCAATTATTCCTGGCAGGGTGAAATCCTCCAAGGTACCACCTGGTTCCCTGGTTATAGAAGCCAGGAAGCTGCAATTGATGTTATTTCCATTACTGACAGTTTAGAGAGGGCAACTGTAAAAAGCCGTAGCTTTTGCTTACATCTCCATCCGAGATTCGCAACAGAGAGTTTTCCTATACTACAATTTGCAAACCGATTGTCTCTGCTGGTTCCGTTGTTTATGGCCTCGTTGATAGAGCAACCACATTAGGCCGCCAACATAACCTTGGTCACAGCATGTCCGTTTGGCAAACGGAGGTCATTTTCGAGCCTCGAAAAGAGCAGCGTGTTGGCAATTTTTGTTGAACGAAGCAGATTCAGGAAAGAGGGAAAAATCTCAGCAGGTTCATCTGAAAGCTGCTATTTGATGGCCATTTTCATTGCCCAACCGAATGCAATTTATTTTTTTTAAAAAATGGAAAAAGTAACTTGTCGGGATGGCTTTCGATGACCTGTCCTTTTTCTCTGCTAGGTTTCAAATCTTCGATTAGGATGGAAGGCAGAAATCCTGTCCTTTTGCGGCTGACAAATAACAGTTCCCTGCTTTGTCATTCTGGCCCCATCTCAAGGATTCATTGCTCAAAATAACAGTGATTCAGCCTCCCAGTGAGTGGATAGGACACTGCCGCAGTCAAATTGCAAAGGGTTCCATCTGCTGCCTTGTAAAAATGAAAATATCGAAAGTGTGGGGATAAACGTATTGGAAAGCAGATCTATTGCTCCTTGAAGATGGTGTCTTCCTAATTAAGAAATGACTCATACAGAAGACGCACATTCCTTTGCCAGGAGCCCCCATCTGATGCTTAGGAACGGATGACTAATTCATCCCACCCAAAAACTTAAGCTAAATATGTAAAGGTCCACTTCTAAATATCTAAGAGGGGCTGAACGCCAGACTTTTCAAAAGTTTCCAATGTTCTTTGCAATTAAAAAAAAAAAAATATGCCCAAAAGTATTGAAGGGAAGGGAAGGGGAAAGGGAAGAGGAAAGGGAAGGGAAGGGGAAAGGAAAAAGGGGAAAGGGAAAAGGGAAAAGGGAAAAGGAAAAGGAAAGGAAGGGAAGGGAAAGGAAAGGAAGGGAAAGGGAAAAGAAAGGGGAAAGGAAAAGGAAGGGAAGGGAAGGGGAAAGGAAAGGGGAAAGGGAAAAGGAAAAGGAAAAAGAAAGGAAGGGAAGGGAAGAGAAAGGAAGGGAAAAGAAGGGAAGGGGAAAGGAAAGGAAAGAGGAAAGGAAAAGGAAGGGAAAGGAAAGGGGAAAGGAAAAGGAAGGGAAGGGAAGGGAAGAAAAGGGAAGGGAAAGGAAGGGAAAGGAAGGGAAGGGAAGGAAGGGAAGGAAGAAGGGAAGAGAAGGGAAAGTGAAAGGAAAGGGGAAAGGAAAAGGAAAAGGAAGGGAAGGGGAAAGGGAAGGGAAGGGAAAAGGGAAAGGAAAAGGAAAAAGGAAAAGGAAAGGAAGGGAAGGGAAAGGAAAGGGGAAAGGAAAAGGAAGGGAAGGGGAAAGGAAAAGGAAAAAGAAGGGAAGGGAAGGGAAAGGAAGGGAAAGGAAGGAAAGGGGAAAGGAAAGGAAAGGGGAAAGGAAAAGGAAGGGAAGGGAAGGGAAGAAAAGGGAAGGGAAAGGCAAGGAAGGGAAGGGAAAGGAAGGGAAGGGGAAAGGAAAGGGGAAATGAAAAGGAAGGAAAGGGAAGAAAAGGGAAAGGAAGGGAAGGGGTAACTTCTAATTGATAAGCCAGACTATACCTATGACAGCAAATGACATTTTAGCATTATTTTTGTCTGATATTCTTCATAATCACCATGGTTATGATTTTTGCTATAAAAAATAATTGGTTTTCCTAGTTTGGACAGATGATTTTTTTTTTTTTTAAAGAGGAACTTGTTGTCTTTAATAAAAAGCTTCCCTCTGGAAGGTTTTTTCATTTTCATTGTCATTTTTCATGGCAACATTATCTTTTGAACAAGGTAGCTGCACTAGCTCCCCTCATCCAATCTTTCCACACAGAATTAATTGGTCCCATCAATATACTACTCGGGGTGTGAGGGAACTGAAAGGGGATAAAAAGGATACAGCCTGTGAGAAGAAATCTTAGGAATTCAATCAACATCACGTGAGGTTCTAATACCACTCCATAAAGCCTTAGTTAAGGCTACACCTAGAATCCTGCATCCAGTTTTGGTCACCACACTAGAAAAAAGATGTTGAGACTCTAGAAAAAGTGCAGAGAAGAGCAACCAGGATGAAGAGGAGACTGGAGGCTAAAACATACGATGAACGGTTGCAGGAACTGGGCATGGCTAATCTAGTGAAGAGAAGGACCAGGGGAGACAGGATAGCGGTCTTCCAATATTTGAGGGGCTGCCACAGAGAGGAGGGGGTCAAGCTGTTTTCCAAGGCACCTGAAGGCCAGACAAGGAATAATGGATGGAAACTGTTCAAGGAGAGATTCAACTTGGAAATAAGGCGAACTTTTCTGAAAATGAGAACAATCAACCCATGGAACAGAAGTTGCCTTCAGAGGTTGTGGGAGCTTCATTACCAGAAGCTTTCAAGAAGAGACTGGACTGCCATCTATCAGAAATAGTGTAGGCTCCCTTGCTTGGGTGATGGGTTGGACTAGATGACCTCCAAGGTCCCTTCCAACTCTTTTTTAAATTGTGGTGACCAAAACTGGATGCAATATTCCAAGTCTGGTCTTACCAAGGCATTAAAATCACTTCACGTGCTTCTATTCCTCTGTTAATGCAGCTTAGAACTGTGTTGGCTGGACTGTCCTTTCTCCTCCCTGCAAAGCCCTTCTTCAGTTGGACGCTCCATCATACCATCTGAGGCTATGTTTCATAAACATCCATGATTTGATGTGTATCTATTTTTTTTTTTTTTTTTGACTTCGCTTGTACACAGGGAAGAAAAGTAACCAGCTGCAGAAGTTGGCTTCAAAAGCAGCCACTGGCAAAAAATCTGAGGGTCTCAGCTCAAATTCTTTCAACCAAACCCAAGCAAACAGCAGCAGGATTTTTTTTTTTTTTTTTTGGCTTTGATGGACCAATTCATTGTAACTTGGGGATGATCTAAGCATTTTGCTTCACAGGGATTGTCTCTAAGGCTCCTGGAAGTTCTTAAAAGTTCTTGCTAAAGCAGATTCAATCGTTCAAAAGGCAGGAATCTGTCTTATGTTTTCCAGGCCCTTAGAAAAAACATTAAAATGCTTAATCAAATGACTTATCATTCTTCTAAGTGAATTTGTTTATTCATAGTGTTCCACTTCCGAGGAAAAGGGATTTGATTTGTCCTCCTATCTTTTTTTAAAGCTTGCCCGATAAAATCAGTTTCCACCTTCAGAGGTTGAAGTTTTGTTTTGCTAGTATGGCTCAAAAAGAAGAGACTCCACTTCTAACCTGAGTAATGTGGTATATGCAGTACGATGCAGGGAGCCATATGCAGATCTGTACATTGGGGAAACAAAACAACCACTTTACAAACGCATGGCACAACATTTTCATTTTCATTTTTTTTTTTTTTCATTTTATTTGATTTGTATACCGCCCTACTCCCAAAGGACTCAGGGCCGTGAACAGCCAAACAGTAAAATACATAAATACAAAATTTAAAAACAGGATAAAATCAAATTAAACAATTTGGCCCAGACAAATTAAAACACCCCAATCATTTAAAAGATGACATAGGAGAACAAACCCATCAGGAGAAGATTCAGCAGTCCATCTGCATTTAAAAGACAAAGGCCGCTCTTTTGAAGACAGCAAAGTCCACATTTTGGACAGAGAAGACTGCTGGTTTGAAAGAGGTATCCAAGTGACCGTCTATGTCAAAATTGAACAGCCCTCTCTCAACAAAGGGGGAAGGATATGACAATATCTATTTGCAATCTACAACACAGTCCTTTCAGCAGTTCAAAGAAGGCTCTACACCAGAGTTCTTCAAACTTGGCAGCTTTAAGACTTGTGGACTTCAACTCCCAGCTATGCTGGCTGGAGAATTCTGGGAGTTGAAGTCCACAAGTCTTAAAGCTGCCAAGTTTGAAGATCTCTGGTGTACACCCATTTGCACCACTCAGGTGACCCTGAGGACACAGATAAACCTCCAGGTGGCCTCAATGACTCTCTAAAAGGATGCAAATGACCAGCTGTCTGCAAGGAATCCTTCTATTCCCCATGATCCAGTCAGAGCTGAAGAAGCTACTTGGATGAGAAGGGAAATGTCTTCAAAGGAAAAAGCCAGAAAGTCCAGTTGCCTCTTTAAAAAAAAGTACATTTGGAACAACTGTGACCTGGAAGTTGAAGAATCTCCTTAGACAATGGACTCCAAACTGTATCAGCATTTATAGACCTATAAACTATAGACTACAGCAGGGGTGGGCAAATATGGCCCCTTTATGACCTGTGGACTTCAACTCCCAGACTTCCTGAGCCAGCTTGGCTGTCTCAGGAATTCTGGGAGTTGAAGTCCACAGGTTGTAAAAGGGCCACAGTTGCCCACCCCTGGACTATAGACCTATCCTTTTAAATGTGTGAAAAGCACAAAGAACAGTTTTATATGGACGTTGTGAGGATGGAGTGGTGGTGGTGGAAACAGAGAGATGTGGCTTCATCTAAAGGTCTGTTGGCCAAGGTCCCATAATTGTTGTATTCTGCTAAAGACAAGCTATTCCTTGAACTCCCCGTTTCACACATGCAGTTCCCCCCCGGAGTTCTGTAGCCAACCTGGCGAGGTGGGAGTCACATAATTTACCTACCGGTTCGGCCAGCACTGAAAATGTGAGCATGCAAACACGCTTCGCTCGTGTGCACCACTTCCACGCATGTGTCCAGCCTTCCATGCATGCACTTTGCTTGTGCACACGCCTCCCGGACTCAAAAACGTGCCTAAATAGGACAGCATAGATTTGGGGCAGGTGGGTGGAGCTGGGGCAGATGGGCGGTGATTTCCACGACTG